>CM076581.1:733041229-733471413 GCA_034641835.2 Pinus albicaulis
CTTTTCATATGATCGATATGCAAAGATGGAAAAAGTAGCAGGTGTGACTGCAAGAAAAGCAGAAGAAGAGAGATTGAGATCAATCACATTGTAAACTATTTTTTGATTGACTATATTCTTATTATTTGAATTTTCGATCATTCAATATTCTAACATTGCATTTTCAATCATAATATATAATCTTATACATATTAAAAAATTTTAATATGAGCGCATTAGGTAACTAATAAAATTTTAAAATTAAAATGACCAGAAAAATATCAGACATATTTAGCATATATAAAATTATTATATTTATATTATCTGTATTTCCATATTATTGATAAAATTAATCAAATGTTCGATAGATTTTCCTTGGCCGCACATGACTGAAACCAGCCTAGATCCATCTTAACTCTGGATCTATTAAGCGCCGAGAGGGATCAAATCTCTCGAGGTGCAAACCTTTCCTCAAGTTTTGCACTCAAAAAAAGAGGTTTGCACCTCGAGAGATTTGATCCCTCTCGGCGCTTAATAGATCCAGAGTTAAGATGGATCTAGGCTGGTTTATACTAAAATGATAGCACTAGACTTTGAGATAAGAATATGGCAGACTTTTAGACATGATAAGCAAAACAAATGGTGAAAAAATGACAAAATGAATTCATTCTTGAGACCCAACAAAAATTATGACCAGATAAATGTATGACTATTTATTAAATCTTTTGTCAAAATAAATATTCAAGTCTTTTTATTACCAAAAACCTATATATTTTTTAAGATTGGTGAATGCATTAGCCTCTCTTTAATATTTGTGGATATTCTCTCCAAAATTTGAGGGGATGTTCTAGAGATATTTGGCATCCTGATATAATGTATTTTACTCCAAATTTTATTGAGCCCAGAGGCTCATTCTACAATCCAGTATGAGGGTCATGTGTAAGTGTGTCACATAAAAAAATAATATAAATAATTTTCACTAATGTCTGTCAAAAAAAAAAACAAAAATTAAATAAACAATTAAAAATGGATTAATACAACAATTCACTGAATTAGTTGATATTTCACTTTCATTCTACTTGGTTCTTTGATATTTCACTTTCACTCATCAAATAATAAATAAATTTTTCGATGTCTATGTTAAATAATATAAATTTATATAATTTTAAGAAGATAGGCTCATTCTATAGCTCACTATGAACGCTTTCGATGTCTATGTTAAATAATATAAATTTATATAATTTTAAGAAGATAGGCTCATTCTATAGCTCACTATGAACGCTATGTGTAAGTCCCTCTTAAAATAAAAATAAAATATCCTCTAAATAAAAAAGTAATGTCGGCTATAATAAAAAAATAAAATAAAAATATAATTTCATCTAAAGTAATTAGAAGTAAAATATTAACTTCATAAATATCTCTATATAAAACAATAAAATAAAAAAATGTTAAGAAATTATTTTAATGTCATATAGAATAAATAGAATAAGATATTCCATATGAGTTATGAGTAAAATATTTTAATATGAATTATTATTGATTTATTTTTAAAAATATATTAATAATTAAAAATCTAATTTAATATGAGTTAATAAAATGACACAATACATGTTATGTAATCTCTATAACATTCAAAAATACAATTTAAATGATAAAAAATATCCGGAGTTGTCGTATTTAATTTCGGTTGATATTTGGGTTGTAGTTGAGGCCCGCTATGCTTTAAAGCCCTGCACTGGGAGGAATTATGCAATAAGAAGCATGTTTCCAAATTCCTCAGATTATCTAAAGATATGTGTTGCGTTCATGACAGAAGGTGCGGCTCCAACAGTAGAGTTAATGGTTGTTAGGTTGGTGCTTTGCGGTCTTTCATTCTTAATTCTGATTTATCATCGATGACTTCTCCTCCGTCTTCGTCGACCCGGACTGCTACCTCTAGTATTCTCCATGGTCTGGGTATGCATCCCTCTTCTATATCTGGGCATCTGATGGTAAACGGTGTAGTGGGTGTGGTGGAGGCATTTAGTCCTCCAGCAACATCGAGTTCTCCAGTGTGTATTCTTTTTGTAGCTACATCGGCGGAACAGATCCCTGATAATCAAGCAACCTCTCTCATTAAGGAAGGGATGCGTTTTTAAGATCCTACTCCGTCTTCTTTCTCCGGAATGAGAGAAAGCGTTGTTCATTCTTTAAGTATGCATGGATCTAGTGGTGATGGATCCAGTCCTTCCTTGATTGACCAGGTCCAGCTTTTTGATCCTTCTCACTCGGGTTTGCGTTCAAACTCTTTTGATTCTACTAATGTTTCTTCGGCTTTATCTCTATCTGTGATCCCTCGAATTTCCTTCGTGATAAGCCTGCATTGGATTGTATTAATAATAAAGAGAATATTTCTAATATTAATAGTAACAATTTGTTTCAGATTAATAATAATAATATTTTTAATGACAATATTAACATTATTGATAGCCATAGTATTAATAATAATAGCATGGATATTATTAACAATAATAATATTAAAAATAATATCAATAATAATAACATTATTAATGATAGTAATATTAACAATAACATTAATATCAATTCTTTCTCTCCCCCTTTAAAGAGGACTATTATTAATCTCTCTCGTTTTTCCTTTGATCGTCATGTCTACACTTTTTTGGAAAAGGGCCTTAATTATGCTTTTACTCCTAAAAAAATCCCTATTCAAGACAACATTTGTGATATAGAATACGAGATTAGAGATTTGCCTGATGCTACTAAAGACACCATTAGGCAAGATTGTTCCATGATCCTCAGAAAAGCTAAGCCACCTAAGAGCAAAATTTGCAAACGTAAGTTTGAGGCTCTTAAATCCTTAAACAGTAACCAAGACATTGTCATTCTTAAGGCAGATAAGGGAGGTTCTACGGTTATTTTAAACAAGGAGGATTATCGTAATAAGATGTTGGATCACCTTCTTAATAGCGGAAGCTACAAGAAGCTTGACAGAAATCCCCTTAAAAAAGTATCTAACGCGGTTGCTTTGGCGATAAAATCGAGTAGCACTGCTGGCTCCCTTAGTAAAAAACTTATTGAAAGTAATCCCCTCACCGCGAGGATTTATGGTCTTCCTAAGATTCATAAGGATGGTGCTCCCCTTCGCCCCATTGTTAACACCATAGATGGTCTGACTTATCGACTCGCTAAATTTTTAGCCAGTAAGCTGAAGCCCCTTGTGGGTCGCACCAACTCCTTTGTTAAAGACTCTTCCTCCTTTATTAATGAATTGAAAGACATTAAGTTGGATCCAGATGATAGGTTTGTAAGTTTTGATGTTGTATCATTACATACTTGCATTCCCATTAAGGAAGCCATTGATGTCATCTCTCAAATCATGGATCCTGATATTGCTCATCTTGTGGAGATCTATCTAACCTCGACCTTCTTTAGTTTCGAGGGTGAATTCTTTGAACAGACCTATGGGGTGGCCATGGGTTCCCCCCTTATCCCCTGCGGTTGCTAATCTTTTCATGGAAGACTTTGAATCGAAGGCCCTTTCCTCCTCCCTTTTTCAACCTAGGCTTTGGAAAAGGTTTTTTGATGACACCTGTGTGGTGTGGCCCCATGGTAAAGAGAAACTTGACCTTTTCTTCCATCATCTTAATGATCAATCTGACTTCATTAAGTTCACCATGGAATTCGAAGTGGATGGTAGCCTGCCCTTTCTGGATGTCCTTCTTTCGAGGAATGATGATGGTTCCTTCTCTCATCAAATCTTTAGAAAGAAGGCGCATACTGAGCAGTATTTACATGCTAGTTCTCATCATTTCCCAGCTCAGAAGCTTGGGGTTCTTAGTACCCTAGTCACTAGAGCCTTTAGAATCTCCGATGTACACCACTTTGAAGGTGAAAAATCGCATCTCTTTAATGTCTTTTGTAAGAACGGTTATAGCAAGGCTCAATGTCTTAGAGCTTTTCAAAAAGCTGAAAAAGGTCCTAGGGTTAAGAAAGATCCTTGTGATTGGTTATCTAGAGTTCACCTTCCGTTTATCCAAGGTACTACTGATAAAATCGCTAGGATCTTGAAGAAACATAATGTCTCTTCAACATTCAAGCCTCTTCGCACAATTCGAAGTTCGCTTAGATCGGTTAAAGACCCGATTTTCTCGATGGATGGTAAGGGTGTTTACTTGATTCCGTGTTCCTGTGGGACACCTTACATAGGTGAAACTGGTCGATCAATTAATCAAAGAATTCATGAACATGTCGCTAACCTTAGACATGGTAGATCTCGATCCTCTGCCTTAGCAAAGCATGCTGAAAAAACAAATAATCATATTTGTATTGAAGATACTAAGGTTATTGCGAGGATTGATCTTTTCCACCATCGAAAGTTGAGGGAAGCCTTGGAAATCGAAAAGAGGCCTGTTAACCTTAATAGGGATGATGGGTGGAGTGTTAGCAGATGTTGGATTCCTGCCCTTCACTGTTAGTTGTTTTTTCCCCTTCCCCTTTGCTCTTTGGTCGTTCCCTCTTCTCTCGCTCTTGGTTCCTTTCTCCTTGTCTGTTTCTTTTATTTTATTAATTTAATTGTGATTAGTATGATTTTTATTATTACTATTATCCTTATGATTTAATTTGAAAATTACATATTTAGTAATATTAAATTAATTAATTAATTAATTAATATTATTATTTATTTATTTAATTTAATTTAATTTAATTTTTAATTTTTATTTATTTAATTTTATTTATTTATTTAACCATTAATGAATTTTAATTATATAACATATAATTTAAAGTATTAAAATAATAAAAATATTGAATTATATTAATAAGTATTAATATTAAATTATTAAAAAAGTATTAATATTAAATTATATTCAAATATAATCAAATAAAAATTAAAATATAATTAAAATAAAATATAATAGATTTAAAATTAAAAAAAATAATAAAATATGACAAAAAATTTTATTCAATTTCTTATTTAGTCAAATTAGCCGTTTTTTAACGGCTAATTGGAGTTGTTCTTATCTATTTAAAGAGATTTCTTGATCAGATTTCTCATCTTGTCTTGATGATGAACCACACTAATTGGAGTTGTTCTTATCTATTTAAAGAGATTTCTTGATCAGATTTCTCATCTTGTCTTGATGATGAACCACACGACAAAATTTTCTTACATTTGATTTTCACCAAAATTTCTTATACACATAAATTTGCATCTAAAAAATTTGATCCCTCTAAAAATAAATCTATATTAATATATTAATATATATACATTTATCCCATATCTAAATTTCCACTGCGAAGTATTATTTTCTTAAACATTTATTCCATATCTGAATGTCCACTAAAGTGCCATTTTATTAATAAATGCTTTAAGAAGTTTCTATAAGCATTTATAAACAAAAAAGAAAAAATTAGGCAAACAGAAAAACAGATCTTAGAAATTCAAATAAGCGTTAGAAACTGTTATTGTGCCATCATCATCCTCGACAGACTCCACCTAGAAAAGAAAGTCACTGCTTTCTGAACTATGAGTATACAGGAGAACTCATTAGGTCATCTTGAACCGGCCTGGAGATAGATTCCATGTGGCAACCATCTGGATTCAAAGTTTTCTCATTACCCTTTCTCCGCCATTTAGGAGAGAAAAAACCAGAAGCAAAAGCCTCCAATGCTGTGGCAACCATCTGGATTCAAAGTTTTCTCGCTACCCTTTCTCCGCCGTTTAGGAGAGAAAAAAACCAGAAGCAAAAGCCTCCAATGCTCTTGTAGTCAAGGGGCGGACCCTTGTGCTTTGCCTTCGTACATTTTCCTGTAAAGTACTTTCATTGTTTTCTTGTGGCTTGATGGAATGGCTTTCATATGGATCAGAACTTGAGGAGGACTCTGCAACTCCTGGATTATTAAACACTTCCTCACAATGCCCAGAATATGACTCAGAATAAGAATTTTCTTCAGACTTCGACGCTTGTGAGACTTGACTACTTATTTCTGAGACAGAATTGATCGTCATGTTTATTGGTTCATCATAGGGTAAGTTTAAATCAGGAACTATCTGAGGTGTCAATCTGCGTATCCTAGAATTCTCAGAAGTGTTATTAATCTTATTTCCAGAAAGTGAATCTGTACTCAGAGAAGTAGCATTGATGCTTCTCTCAGCACTTGCTTGAGTTGAATATGGTAGGGATATGCTTATTTCTGATGAACTAGCACCTAAAAGAGGTTCAGGCTCAGGAGATTCTACCATCGTTGTTTGCTCTTTTGACTCACAATATTCTACCAAACTAGCTGCACTTTTATCCTCTTTGTAGTTTATACAGGTAGTTAGTTCCCTTTGCTTCAAGGCAGAGAGCAGGCAATCCCTCTGATCAGGGGTTGGTTCCTTGCACATTCCAAAAATCTCATTCCTCTCAACCGAGCTTTCATGATCAACTACAACATGGGCTGACTTTTCCAAATTACAGTTCAATGAATCCCCCTCCAGAGGCAACGTCACTCTTTCTCGTATCCTAGGTGTTAGACTGGTGTAAACAACTATAAATATAAAGGGTTGTACTTGTTTAGGTTGAAGATAGGAACATGGATGGCCTTCATGCCCATTTTCTTCATCTGCATTCTCAGAAGTATGAAATCATTCTGGCTTCACTTCAACTCCTGTAATACCATGTGTGTCTAGTTCAAGCGGCCTTGGATTTGATGCCACCCAGCTTAAAACCTCACTAACAGAATCAAAATAATGAATTCATTTTGTTAGATCTTTTCTTGAAAACTTCTGTACACCAGGGATCAGAAACACTAAAGTCTTCCTCAATTCATAGGCAGCTTTGTCGGGTTTCTCAGAATGCCATCCCTTTGCCAAGAGACGAGGCCATACTGCTTCCCAAAATAAGTCATCTGCTTGAGTTTTGCTAAGCCTAAAATATCAAATTACAAACTTAATAATCTCTTCAGTAGAAATACTAGAACATGCCTTGCCAGTAGTAATTTCATAACGAGAAGTGTGGATTGGGTTTTTATTTGTTGGGTGTCTGACAACCGCAGTAAGATCTTCCTTGCCTCTGCCAATTCCCACGGCTTGAACAAGTGCATTTGGTCCTGCTAATGCTTTCAGCTTTGCAACAAACTCTTCCATCATTGAATGCCTTTGTTACCTATTTATAAGAAAAACCCGTGAGACCCTATAGCTGTAAGAACATTCAAAATATCATAATATCATAATAGTAGTAAGGCAATATAATTTGCAACTGGGAGAATTTTTTTGAAATGTGTTTCATAATTGCATTGACCAAAAACATAAATCGAGAATATTACGAAAATAAGGACAACGAATAGGCTATCAACACAAAATTTGATCAAGGGATAAAATAGTAAAAGACAAAGCCCAAAATCTCAAACCAGACTCCCAAGAACAACAAATCTAATGAGATACAAAACATAGGAGAGGCGAATGAGCTAATTCCCTTTACAAATCCCTAGGATTTCATACAAGGAAGAAGCCTGAGCCTGGAAAAAGTAAACAAAAACATCCCTTTACAGCTTCTTGGGCAACATACGAGGGAGCAGCATGTGACTAAGCAAGAAAATCACTCAACTCTGCCAATACAGTATGCAGGGGAAATTCCTTAAAGTTCATAACCCAGATCTTAAAAAGCAACTGTTCTTATTCAAAGAATTGAGTTCACTTTTGTGGATGCTGTCCACATCTTTCTCATCATAGGTTAATTTGTCATTTAGGTTAAATCTATTGCAAAACCAAGAAGATTAATGTGGTCCAACTGGATTTTGAAATTCAGTTCATATGTATCATGACATCACATCATAATGCAAACTATATTTTCACACTAATTAAACTAAATTAGTTTCGTGGACGTTAAAATGTCATATCAACATTCCATTGATGTATGATCAGATTAACAACAGCATACCATTTTTAAATTTACATAACAAATTGAATTTTTGGCGAGAAAACTTTACCTCTAGGATCTCATGTTTCAAATGCTCAGGTATGTCAGTAATAAGGCGTGCCAACAATTCCTGTTGCCGCCATCCAGAGAAAATGCGCTGGCCTTAGATACACTTTCTGCTTCTTGTCTTTCTAGATTCTGCCCATCTGCAATATGACTCTGTATTGAAGAACTTGCCATAATAGTGTGATAATATATCCCCCATTTCTTTAGTTTCCACAAATCTTTTCAGTGCTTTAGTATTTTCCCCAAAAATATACAGCCCAAGCATGAATAAATCTTCCTCACTTTTACTCCAGGATGCACTTGGGATACCAGGCACTATCATGTAACATTTTGAACTTGCATCCTCCCCCATATTATGTATTCCATTCTGCTGAACCTGCCAATTGGAATCAATGCAGTGATTGTTTGAATCTTCTTGACCATCTTCCAACCAACCCTACCCCTTTTTCTTCGACGCCCATGAGAATAGGAAGAAGTATCAAGCACAGTCTTAGCTGCCACAGTAGATTCTTTCAGGGTATCCTCTGGTCTTAAGAAATATGTCTTCAAACCAGCTGTAATATACATATTGTCTTCTCTGAGTTTGCCATTGTTACTAATCGCATGGGTACATTCACATTGATCATTTTCCAGTTCAGATAAATAAACCTGACACAATTCACAATCTTTTTTTATGGCTCCAATTGGGGAAGACTGCTTTAAAGGGAACTCATTATCTGAGAGTGTTCCATTTCCAAAAGGTGAAAAACAAATTATCTGCATTACGGGCACAAGTAATCCCTCCACAAACAGTAGCTCAAATTCATCATCCTTGTCATCCTTATAATCCCTACTGTAATTTATTCCCAGTTGATCACAGCCGATTTGCAGCTTAAATGGTGACACGTTGACTTGATCACTCCCATAATTGCTTTCATGAAGAGCTGCATTTCTTGTGTTTTGAAAGCCAATCTCTTCATCTAATGACAATATAGAGATCTAAATGTACAAGATTTTTTTTTTAAGAGACCAACATTATTAATTTCAAGGCCATAAACAGTAGTAGCGACACACATACTCAAGTACTTGAAATGGAAAATTTCCAGATAACAGAATTGACAAACCTAGATTCAACACATCAAACAGTACATTGGTTTCCTTTTCCTTTAGTCCTAGCCAAATCTGAAAGCATAATAATTGAGTTCAGAGTTAATATACGTTTGTTTCATCATTAACATAAGATAAGCTAATTATGGTACCAATGTAAGGATCAACTCAGAATTTCCTCTAATTGATTGATTGCACATCTCATAAATCCTGGATAGACTGAGGAAATTCAATGCCAAATTAACACTGCTGTAAAAGAAGAAATTCATCTTGACTAGCAACCATGATTTCAATCTTGCAGATGAATTGGAGCTAAGAGATTGAATATTCCGTTGAAAATTGAGATACATAGACAGAGGTTTCAGTATTAGGGTTGGGTCCTCGGAATATAAACCCATGTCATGATCCATATGACTCCACAATAATGTAATGTCATAGGGTAATTTTAGCCCTTAGGATTCTATGTTTATCAGGGTTACAATAATTCAACAAGATTATACAACAACAGTGTTCATTTTTTCAACAGTAGACATCAATTAAATAGCAAAAATATTTCCACCATAATAAAGATATCTAACAGTAATATGATTCCCAACTAAGTTAGGGAAGACTGCCCAACGTAACAGTAGATTCTTCCAATCAATTATCACAATATAATTTTGATTTTCAAGATCAATACTCAGCTATTAAACTACTTATGCAATCCTACTGTGACTACACCAACCATGGTCACAGTTTTATTGGGTCCGACGAGGCTGGCTTGCTATATTTCATCATCAACGTCAGTTTCACAAAATTCGTTCTTGGTTCTATTGCATTCTGATGGCTCTTGTAAAACGAAGTTTTTATAAAACACAATTTAATTAAATACGCTAAATGTGTTACTTGAAGCATATTATTTGAAGAAACACCTTAGTGTAAAATCTCGTTGGAATCTCGTTGGAACCTGGAAGAAGAGATCTATAGGATGGGATGATGAAAAGTGACTTTAAGTGTCTGGAGGAATAATAGAGGCAGATTAATCATTTTCTGGGATAAAAAGTGACTTAATTAAAATAAAATAAAAGAGATTCACTTAAATAAAATAAAAGTGAGAAGCTTCTAGAATGAAAATAAAAATATAAAATTAAAGTGCTTGTAGAAGGTTGAAGAGAGATCCATCAAGTCTTTAAAAGAGGGGAGAACAAGTCATTGAGATATCTTGGATTTGGAATATTTTCTTTTGGGAAGTTTGAGAACTTGGTTTCAGGTTCAGAGAGCCCTAGGACAAAAGCCCTTGGGTTTCTTGTGTTGGAAAATCAAGGTATTTAATAGATTAATATTCATTCTCCTTACTTGATAATTACTTGTGATGTTTGTGGGTATTTTATTATTATTTTTTACTTCTTCAACAAGAAATTGTAAAAAACTTGAAGATCACAAAACAAAAGGAACACAAGATAAAGGCTCAACGTCAAGGAAAAACCCCACAACTGGGGAAAACCTGAAAAATACTCTTCTTATACAATCATATCAAAATGAGACCTTCAAAACCCAAAGACCAAGTCCAAGACCTCCTAAGGCCCCAAGTCAGACCTCCAAATGATCTCCTCCAAACAAGACAAAATCTGCTAAATTCAATGAATGTCAAACTCTTCACAAACTGTTCTAGTCAAAGTCTCAGTCCTGCAACTTTAGGTTTGCAATTCGGCCTGGAATTTTCAGCCCCTACAACTTGCCCAAAAAACCCTAACTACTCGCACGTGTGAGCAGAGATGATTCAATTTCCATTTCTTCTTCCTTCTCTCTTGAATTGTCCTTCTCTCCTTGACTTTTGTTCTTGAAAAATCTTCTTATCTTACTGTAGATCAAAATTGTGCAAGTGCTCCAAATGAGTCAATGTCTCATGCTATATATAAACTCTTCAAGAGGTCGAATCAGCCCCTTCTAGGCCGACTTCATATTGGTAGGGCCGACTTGGTCTTGGGAGTCCAAATAATTTTTCTTTCCTAATTCAAATTTTACCAAAAGGGTCTTTTACAGATGACAATAATTCTTTCTCATGACAAATATTTCTTGAAAAACTCTAGGAGCATGAAATGCATGCTTGACCTAGATGACCATTAAATGGAATGTGAAACCGATGCTTGAAAAACAATATTTTCTTTCTTCTTTTGCTTGATACATAAAATATACATAATGACATAAGTAAAATACAATTATGAAGATCGAAACTAGTTACTTTTCTAACATCTTGGTGTGTTGGACAAAACCCCAACTCACTATTGTGTAGATTTCATTCATAAATCTTGTAGAGCTTCATCGACATCAATTGGTGAGCAGATCTTAAGCAAATATGTGGGTTGGAAGTGGGGATCAACAAAATCTCTAATTTGCGCTTCATTTCCAGTGATGTAATGGAAGATCAAGAGTTATTGTCAGCCATTTGCTGGTATTTGTAAGAGATTCTAGAAACCCTATTTAATATAATAAGGCTGATTTTTTCGGAGTTTGTTTCCATTTCTCATGTGTATTTTTGAGTTGAAGCATTTCATTTAATTTCTGGGTTTTTATTGAAAATTCGATTAATTTGTTGGCAATATCCATCGTGTAAAATTTTGCACATTTTGTGGTGTTTTTGGATGTAATTCATGAAATAATTTTGTCGAAGTAAAATACCTAATGTTTTAACAAAAATGATAAAAATGGAATTTTGTTGCTAGCCTTAGGGTTTAGGAAAATCTAAGAGTAAATTTAGGAACATCTATTTCTTGGGTGAGATAAAATCTTTAGTTTAAATAAAATAATAGGAACTTTCATGAGAGAAAAATTATAGATAGGCCATGTGGCTCGGTGATAATCAAATAAATGAAATTTAATAAATAGTTATTTTGCATGTGAAAAAAAGTGTCACATCTAAGCCTCACCTAAAAGACTCTATAAAAGGAACACATTCTTATGAAAGGGACATGTTGGAGCTCCTTAATGTTAGATGGCTGTCATAATGGCATTCTAAGTTTTCTAGTGAGAACCTGTGATTCGTTGTAAATTGGTGATCTTGAGCATTGTTGATAGTGTGGTGGATATGAATCATTGACCTGGGGAGATCAGGGTTGCAGCCCAAATTCCTAATGGCTAGTGTTATCCTCTTCTCCTGCCTACAATCACATTGTAGCTCGGGGAGCCAAAGGGAAGAAGATTACCTTGTGTTGGTAGGGTGGACAACCAAGTGGGCCAGCAAATTCTGTTAAGAACGGTGGGAATTGCAAAAAACTAATCACTATGACCACAATGAGAAATAAATGAGGATCGTGACAACCTACATTGAGGATTATACCTTCTATTGGGTGAATAGTAACTCATGTAACTTGTTTTAGGGGTTAATTAGTAAAACATTTGACCATTCTTCATTATATTTCATGCATTATTGTTTTGTACATTGCTGTAGAATTTAATAGTGATGGTGTGCTTAAGTATTGAAGTTGTAAAGTTTTGCAATTATATTTATAGATTTATTTACCTGTTCTTGAAAAATAAAATTGAGCAGAAAATTGGGGTCATATGGAGGTGCCTTACACACATGAATGTTCATTTTTTTTTCAAAATTTGAATATTTATGTATTTACTGGTCGATCAGTTTTTTGGTCCAGTTTTTCTTTGGTTCCTAGTTTTGGAGTCAATTGGTTCGATGACCAGTCCAATTCTGATAACTTTGGTTCATTGTTCATTTTCAGTTTTAACTTTTGAGTCTTGACTCTAGATACTGTTGACTTTAGGTTGAGTCTTTAACTCGTCACTTTTTACTATTTTTGAGTTTGAGTAATTTCAATTTACTATTATAGTATGCAGACTTTAGTATCTACTATTGAATCATTTATGATGTATGAATCATATTATTTCATAATTTATTGAATTTTATTTTTAATCATGTTTTTAAAATTCCCAACATCCCCCCATCCGCCCCTAAATTTCCATAAAATTTGTGGGTGCTCCCACATGTTCCCCCTTTGCTTCTTTTCGTTCCCTGTGCCCCCTATCCTGGAAACCTGGTGGAACATTGGGGTTTACCCTTGGAGGTTTGAGATAAGGGTGTTGTAATAAAACCCGAGGGTAGCTTTGGGGGAGAAAAACAGAAGAGAATGCATTGTCTTAGAAGATTGTTGGAGTGATGATTGGATGTTGAAGCTCCTTGGTTGAGATTGGATTTTCATTGTTTTCCCTAGCTGGGTTTTTGTCGCACTAGTGGCTTGTACTAACATTGAGAGAAGGTTATGGAGCCTTTATCTTGAGCATATTAATGAAGCCTCCAACTATCCAAAACTTGTGCAATTTCCATAACTGATTTTAAGCCATATACGATTATTTATGTATCTTTATTAACATCTATATATATCTTGATGATTTGACATAAGTAAAAGGAAAGATGTTTTGAATGACTTGACATCATGTTAATTTTGGGCAACTAGGTCCAAACTCCATGTTGCACTGCTCATATGACGATGATCATATTTTTGTTGGATTCTTCTTTTGGAGAGGTGCAAGATTGATGTAAAGATCATCTTGATCAGATGAGTAGAACATTTATTTTGAATTTATTATCCACATGTGCAAGGTCGGCTAGATTTGTCCCATATGCCTAATAGATGTGTCACACACCCTCATTAATGGACATAAATTGGAGAGACTTGGAGGTCATTTTCTCATCAAATCATCACACATTCTCTCATTGTGATATGATTGATTTGATAGCCTTTGGAGGCCATTTTCCCCTCACACGTGTGGAGCGGAGTTGTTATTTTATGCGGATATATTTAGGGCTTTTTGCTGTAGCGTTGACCAGCGTTGACCGTGGTCAACCCTTGGTCCTTTGACCTCCAACTTCGGCCAAAAATACGATTTAAGGAGACTGTACTGTTGGGCACTAAAATCGAGGAATTCCAGGCTGTTTGACCAAATCCCTAGTTTGTTGCGTTGACTTTTCTGTTGTTGCTTGCATGGAATTTTATGTGCTGTCTTTGGGTTGACTAGCATTGACTTGTGATGAGCTGTCTTTGAGGGCTGTGGGTGTGACACATAGAATATTGGCTGACCGAGAAATACATTGTTGGTTGAAGCATCATGTTGACTGTCGTAACGCAACAATATCTCATATCTTTCCTGGACAAAAGGAATTGTAAATCTGATCTATATTTGGCTTGTCTTCTATTGATCTATTATTGTGTTCTATCAACATTTTACTTTCATGTTTACGTGATTGCTATTTTGTATCGAGCCTAAGAAAGATTAAAGTAAAAGTGCATCAAGCATAAAACACCATGGTTATCTAAATTTAACATGGTATCAGAGCTAAGGTGAAGACAAAGTCCAAGGGTCCAAGCTTGTGTTAGAAGCAATCTCTGAAGGAAGAAATCCTATCAAGGACAAATGGCCTCCTCAACCTACAAGGGTTTCAAGGTTGATGATAAATTGATTGATAAGTGTGATTATCATGCATGGAAGATGTCCTTGGATTTGGTGCTAGAAGATCAAGATGTCATGGATTATGTGCAGGGGAAGATCCAAGAGCCTCCATCAAATGCAACTGCTGCCATGAAGAAGAAATATAGAAAAGGGGAAATCAAAGCAAAGATGATTATCCAAGATTCTATTCATAAGCACTTGGTTGCTTACAATTCTGAGATGAAGACATCTAAGGAGATGTATGATAAGCTGGTGAGCATGTTCAGGGATAGCAATGCTAATCAAATCCTCTTCTTCACGAATCAATTGAAGAATATCAAGAAGGGTAAGGATGAATCTATTCAATCCTATTTTATGAGGCTCACTGAAATCAGGAATAACCTCTTAGCTATTGGGGAAGCAATATCTGATCGAGAGATGTTTCTTATTACACTTGGAGGTCTCCCCCATGATTGACATGTATTCAATACAACTATTCTTAATAATAATGTGATTCCTGATTTTGATGAAATTTTGACCAGATGCACTCAAGAGGAAAAAAGAATGATGGAGTATGCCTCTAATGGAAATGGAAGTGACCCTACTGCCTTTGCCGCTCATGCAAAGAAGAAGAACCATGGTGGCCCGAGAAATCAAAACCATGGTAGAGCGGGGCTTAAAGGAAGGAAGGGAAGATGTTACACTTGTAACAAGTTTGGTCACTATGCAACAGAGTGCCCTAATAGAAGGGACTCTCCCAGGGATGATGACAACAACAACTCGAGAGGGAATGCTAGGAACAATAGGTTCAAAGGAAAAAGGAAGGCTTCCTCTGATTGTAGTGGAAATGGGCAACCTTTCAAGAGGTCAAGAAATTCTAGGTATGATGAGTCTAATGTTGTTGATAATAAGGGAAATGAATTTATTCTTGTATCTGCCCTCTCTGTTGCATCTCCACCTGACACCATAGATGTCTGGTTGATTGATAGTGGTGCTTCAAGGCACGTCACTGGTTACAAAGAATCCCTCTCTGATTTGGTTGAGAAGGATACCAATCTGGAAATTATCCTTGGAGATAATGCCACCTATCCCGTGAAAGGGTCAAGGACTGTGACCCTCTATCTATCTCAAGGTCAAGTTTTCTGATTACAAGGTGTGTTATACATACCTGATTTGAAGAAGAACCTTGTGTCCATTTCGGCAATGGAAGAAAAAGGGTTCAAGGTGGCATTCGGTGATGGAATGGTACGTTACATCTGGGAGAAGATATCCAAGGAATATGTTACTATTGGTTTTAGAGTTTATACACTCTACCAGGTTGGAGGAAGTCCACTAGGGACTATGTCATGTAACACAACTCTTCAAACATAGTTATCGCACTGGAAAAAACCCTTCCCGAAGTAAGGGAGGTGGTGTCATGGATGCCCAAATATTAAAAATGAACTTGAAGACACTTGCAGAGAAGTTGACATTGAGAGGGAGACCATAACTGCTTACACTCCTAAGAAAAATGGTGATGCTGAAAGAAAGAACAGAACCATTGTGGAAGCTTCCTGCGCCATGCTATGTGACCAAGGTCTTCCGAAGTTTCTATGGGGAGAAGTTGTGAACACTGTTGTGTATGTTCAAAATAGATGCTCACATTCCGATCTGGACTCCAAAACTCTCGAAGTATTTTTCTTTGGTAAGAAACCTGATGTTTCTCATTTTAGAGTTTTTGGTTGTCCTGTTTACTTTCATATGCCGAAAGAAAAGAGAAGCAAGTTGGATGCTTTTGGAAAGAAGGGAGTGTTTGTGGGCTACAATGTAACTTTGAAGGCATATAGAATCTATGTGCCTGGTCAAAGAAAATTGGATATATGCCACAATGTCACCTTCGATGAAGATGCTACCCTTAAGAAAGTGAGAAACCTTCCTAGCTCCAAGGAAGACAAAGAAGATGAAGAAGCAGGGAAGAAGGAAGAACTGATGGATGGCCTGATGCCCGATGTTGAAGGACCTATGAATCCCATTGATCCACCTCCTTCAAATAATAGAAGACCCTCATGGCTCAGGGATACTCTCACAAATGCCAAGAGACATGTTGCCCCAATGGGGACAATCCATGAAAGCAAGAAGCCGAAGAGATACCAAGGGTATCTAGCAGCCATGAGTATGTTAGTACAATCTGAGCCTAGATCATTTTAAGAAGTCGTAAAGCATCAAGTTTGGAAGGATTCTATGCACGAATAATATGAGTCCATTATGAAAAATGATGTCTGGGAAGTGGCCCCAAGACCAAAGGACAAATCTTTTGTCACCTCGAAATGGCTCTATAAGGTCAAGCATGGATCTGATGGAAGTGCTAAAAATTACAAGGCAAGATTCGTTGCCTGAGGCTTCTCTCAAAAAGAAGGCATATATTATGATGATATATTTTCTCTTGTGGCCCGCTATACCACCATCCGATCTATTATTTCCCTTGTTGCTACGCAAGGATGGAGTCTACATCAGATGGATGTGAAGGCCGCTTTTCTACATGGATCTATAAAGGAAGAGGTGTATATGGAGCAACCTCCGAGTTCGAAGTCCGAGATAGAGACACCCATGTATTCAGGTTGAAGAAATCCCTCTATGGAATGAAGCAAGCCCCCAGGGCTTGGTACGAGAGGATAGATAGCTACTTGATGAAGTTGGGCTTCACTCGAAGTAAGGCTGATCCGAACCTTTATTTTAAGGGTGATAGAGAAAGACCTCTATTTTGGTTCTCTATGTGGACGATCTCTTCCTGACAGGTGTTGACCCTCTCATTCATCAGTGTAAGAGGGAGCTAGCTTCCGAGTTTGAGATGAAGGACCTAGGAATGATGCATTACTTCCTAGGCTTGGAGGTCTGCTAGAGGCCAAGCGAGATTTTCCTTTATAAAGGAAAATATGTCGTGAAGCTGCTGGAGAGATTTGGTATGGTGGACTCTAAGTCTGTCTTGACACCGATGGAACTCAAATTTAATAAGCTGAGTGGAAACGCTATTGGGCCCGTGCTAGCAAATCCTATCGAGTATCGACTACTCGTGGGGGCCCTGATGTTCTTAGTGAACTTCCGTTTGAATGTATGTTTTGCAGTGAACACTTCGATTCAACATATGTTTGATTGATGCAAGGGCATTAGAGTCTAGCCAGCAATGTGAAGGATTGTTCACATGTTGTGGCTAAATGAGTTAAAATTCATTCACTGATGGGTGAAAGTCAATGTTTACTGAGAGGGTTAAATCCCTCAAACAAATTGTTATTATTATTTTCTGTAATAAATTAGGAGAGTATAATTAAATAGATTTAGAAGATAAGTTGTTTGAATAGGTGTGAGATTGTTGAGCATATCTAGCTTCAGTTGATATATTTTAGGAGGATATTGGGCAAGTAGGATTTTATCTCAATTTAGGAAATTCGATCCTAATTGAGGATTCTCTGTTTTGTAATAAAACTATAAATTATAATCTCTATGAGTGAGGAATTTGGAGTTGGCCAAAGAGAATTATTTGTGAGGATTTGTTTTAATAAAAATTGCAATATTTCTAATCACTGTTTATACTGGCGATCCCCGGAGGCTTTTTACCTTCAAAATATTATTAAGTTTGATATCTCTGTGTATACATTTAGTGTGAATCAAAATTATGCAATGACTGTATGAAAGAGGATTCAATTCTTTTTAAATTCCTGAGTTATTATGTTGCAGAGGGATTTGAATCATTAATCTCTGCGTGAAGAACAAATTTGTTCCTTGAAGCTTCATTTGATTCATACGGTTTCTATAAAACTCTGTATGAAGAGGTTCTGGTTTTTTTCGAATCCATTTGCTATTAAAATAACCCTGTGTTAAGAATTACTGAGCGGAATCGAGAGAGGAATCAATCGGAAGAAATCGATACCGATTTCTGTGTTAAAGTCCCAATACAGAGAATTTGATGAGGTTTTGATTTTTTTGATAAAGAATGCAAGTAATGCTCAACCTGTGATTTTGAGCATGTTAAATCTGACGCTGAAACTTTGTTTTCTAGAAGCAATATCGATTTAGATCGATCCATAGTATCAAGGTAGAGAAGGCGGGTTTGAAAGGAGCAAAATACCGTGACAATCTTGAGTTGAACGTGTCCATTTGAGTTGAGCGGTTTTGAAAGGAATACCACTGGTCTCGCATGCCTTTTGGGTTGAGGAGTGGTTTCAGAAATTAGAGCGCGATCCAATAAATTTTGGACACATCATATCCACAAAACCACTAATATCGCGTTGCCTTTGCGTGTTAAAGTTCAGTGGTGGAAATAACACGATTTCCATTGGATTAGATTTTCCAGAGATCCAATGACATTCGCATGGTAACTTTCACGGAAGTTAAGGTGAGTTATAATCATTGTTCTTTCCATTTGCAAATGTTTATTAACATTTGAGATCTGAATATGTGGGCCCGAGGAACTAAACATTGATTAAAATGTTTTATGATGATCACTCCAATAAGTTGATAGCATAAGCTCGAGGTTAGGTATTGGTTTCAAAGGGTTTGAAACATTTATTCATAGCAATTACAAGTCAGGATTTTATATTTCTGAAGAGTATTAAAACTTGGGTTTAAATGAGCTTATGATTTCGAGGATTTATAACATCTTCAAAGGAGCTAATATTGTCTAAGGGACTTTTCAAAATTAATGTGATTTTCATTAATCAAATTTTACAAATTTGATGAATGAAAATGAAAACGAAGAATTAATCCCGACTCCTCTGGAGTTAGAAACAATTGTGAGCAAATTTGAAAGGCTCTCCTTAACACCTGCACCCACACTGCCATCATTTGTGGTATTAGAGCAGACGTCAGAGAATTTATCAGAGATTGAACAAAATTCCAAGAGTCAAAAGAAGAAATCCAGCATGGTTGTCTGAATTGGTAGAGGCGCTGCTAGTAGAAGAAGAGGTAGGCCAGTTGCTAATGCAGAAGTACTGGATACTATGCAATAGATCCAAGCCAGATTGGAGGCAATTGAAGTAGGACAAACAAGGGATCCTGAAGATGTCAGTGAAGCTGAAGCTGAAGAAGAAGAAGGAGGAAATTATGAGCTTACTTCTGAGATGAGATTCTTTAAATAAGTTTTAGGATCTACATCCAAGCCTAGACTTGAAGTATCAGCTTTTGCAGGAGGATTGAATCCATAGGAATTGATACACTGGATCAATGAGATGAATAAATGCTTTTACTATGAATATATGGGTGAAGACAAGAGAGTTAAATTTGTAGTCACAAGGTTAAAAGGACATGCAACACTTTGGTGGGATGGAGTGCAAGCAGAGAGAAGGAGATCTGGCAAACAACCAATCAAGAGTTGGAGCAGAATGGTGGTAAAGCTGAAAGGTAAATTCTTGCCTAGTGATTATCAGCTTAAATTATTTAGACAAATGCAAAATCTTAGACAGAGACTAATGACCGTGAAAGAGTACACAGTATAATTCTACAAAGTGAGCATAAGAGCTAGACAGATCCAGGACACAGCAGAGAATATTTCCAGGTATGTAAATGGTCTTAGATTGGAGATCCAAGATGAAATAAGCAGATTGTCTCCTAAGACAGTAGAAGAGGCTTATAAAATGGCCTTGAAAGCTGAAGAGAAACTGCTGAGAAAGCAGTCTGCCAAAGGAAGAGGTACTTTTCGAGGAAAGGGAAGTCAAGGTGGTAGAGGGAGATCTATAGCACCAAGACATGGAGCTAGCAACAGCTCACCTCAGCATGCACACACAGAAGGTGATGCAAGTGGCAGAAGAAATTCCTACAGAGGAAGAGGAGGCAGAAGCAGAGGAAGGGAATTGAGATGTTACCGATGTAAAAAATTGGGACATAGAGCCTATGAGTGTCCAGAGAAAGAGAATGTGGGTACAAGTCAGATAAATGCAATTGTTGCTCAGACTGAAGAAGTAGCAAAGTTGCCTGAAGCAGAGAGAGAAATTGTGCCAGAGAAGGGAGAATCTTTGGTTGTTAACAAAGTTTTGCTAAAGCAAACAAAGGAAGTTGCTGAACCAGCACAGAGGAAAACTTTGTTCAGGAGTGTATGCAAAGTTCAAGGGAAATGCTGTCAATTAGTCATTGAAAGTGGTAGCACAGAAAATTTGGTCTCTACAGAGGTGATAAAGAAGTTGAAATTGAAGACAAGGGAACATCCAACACCCTACAAGGTGTCATGGCTTCAGAAGGGTCATCAACTGATTGTGAAAGAATAGTGTGAAATAGAGTTGTAGATGGGCAGCTACAAAGATAAAGTAATGTGTGATGTGATGCCTATGGACGTGTGTCACATACTGCTGGGTAGACCTTGGCAGTATGATAGAGCAACAATGCATGATGGAAAGAGGAACACCTACAAGTTTTTCAAGGATGGTATGTATCAAACCTTGTTACCTATGGAAGAAGGAGATACATCAAGAAAAAATTCTGATCCAAAGGCTTTATTGCTGAGTGGGAAAGAATACTTGCAGCAGATTGAAGATGAAGAGGTAAATGTTGCTTTAGTTTGCAAACCTAAAGTAGTATACTTCTACTAAAATTTCTGATTTTCCAATTGAAATTCAAGAAATGTTGGACAATTATTGTGATATCATTGTGGATGATTTGCCTAATGAGTTACCACCTGTAAGAAAAATCAGCCATCATATAGCTTTGATCCCAGGATCAAATTTGCCAAACAAAGCAGCTTACAGAATGACTCCTACAGAAAATGAAGAAATCAGAAAGCAAGTGCAGAAGTTGGTTGACAAAGGTTTGGTCAGAGAAAGTTTGAGTCCTTGTGTAGTACCTACAATGTTGAGTCTGAAGAAAGATGGAGGTTGGAGAATGTGCACTAATTCAAGAGCAATCAACAAGATAACAATCAGGTATAGATTTCCTTTGCCTAGAATTGAAGATTTAATGGACTGTTTGAGTGGAGCAAGATATTTTTCAAAACTAGATTTGAAAAGTGGGTATCATCAGATTAGGATAAGGGAAGGTAATGAATGGAAAACAACCTTTAAGACAAATGAAGGGTTGTATGAGTGGTTGGTAATGCCTTTTGGCTTATCAAATGCACCCAGTACTTTTATGAGGCTCATGAATGAAGTGTTAAGAGAATTTATTGGTAAATTTGCAATAGTATATTTGGATGACATACTAATTTACAGCAAAACAAAGGAAGAACATTTAAGGCGTCTTAACTATGTCTTGAAGAAATTACATCAAGAGAAGTTGCTGATAAATTTGAAGAAATGTTCATTCATGAAGGAAGAGCTGGTATATCTGGGTTTTGTTGTTTCTGCCGAGGGATTAAAGATGGACCCAGAAAAGGTTAAGGCAATTGTGGAGTGGCCTTCACCAAAAAGTGTCTTTGAGGTAAGAAGTTTCCATGGACTTGCTAGTTTTTATAGAAAATTCATAAGGAATTTTAGCAAGATTAATGCACCTATCATTGAAACCATAAAGAAGGACAAACAACCATTCAAGTGGACTGCTGAAGCTGAAAATAATTTTTCAGTTTTTAAAACAGAAAATAATTGAGAAACTTGTTTTAGTCTTGCCTGATTTTAATAAACCATTTCAAGTGAAGTGTGATGCCAGTGGAGAAGCTATTGGAGCTATCTTAAGTCAAGAAGATAAGCATGTAGCATATTTCAGTGAGAAGTTGAATGAGACAAGAAGAAAGTACTCTTCTTATGATAAAGAGTTTTATGCAATAGTACAAGCATTGAATAAGTGGAGACATTATTTAATGTCTAAAGAATTTGTACTATATTCAGATAATCATGCTTTACAATACATTATGTAGCAGCCTAAATTGAATCAAAAACATGCTAAATGGGTTGAGTACCTTCAAAGTTTCAACTTTGTTTTGAAACACATAAGTGGCCAAGCAAATAAGGTAGCTGATGCCTTGAGTAAGAAGAACATTCTTGTTCAAGAAAGTCAATTTGAAGTGGTAGGTTTTGATTTTCTTAAAGAACTCTATAAAATAGATTTGGATTTCAAGGAAGCATTTGAAGCATGCTGTAATCCTGTTTTGATAGATAGAAGTCAGTGGTTGGATTATTTCTTGCAAGAGGGTTTATTGTTCAGAAGAAATCAATTGTGTATACCAAATTGTTCCATGAGAGAAAATTTAATGAGAGAGAAGCATAGTGGTGGACTTGATGGACATTTTGGTACTGATAAAACTTATGAGCAGCTGAGTCATTTTTATTATTGGCCAAAGATGAGATCTGAAGTGGAAAAATTTGTGAAAAATTGTAAAATTTGTCAGTATGCTAAAGGAAGAAGCCAGAATGCAGGTTTGTACATTCCATTGCCTATTCCAGACAGACCTTGGGATATGGTAAGTATGGATTTTGTTTTAGGATTGCCTAAGACACAGAGAGGGAATGATACAATTTTTGTTGTTGTTGACAAATTTTCAAAGATGGCACATTTTATTCCATGTTATAAAACCAGTGATGCTACTCATGTTGCCAATTTGTTTTTCAAAGAGATTGTTAGATTACATGGGTTACCTAAAAGTATTGTTTCTGATAGAGATACCAGGTTTGTTTGTCATTTTTGGAGGACATTGTGGAAGAAGCGTGGTACTAAACTGAGTTTCAGCTCAGCTTATCATCCTCAGACTGATGGGCAGACTGAAGTAGTAAACAGAAGTTTGGGTAATATTTTGAGAAGTCTTGCAGGAGAACATCCTAAGCAGTGGGATCATATTTTACCATAGGCAGAATATGCATACAATGATTCGCCAAACAGAAGTACAGGACTGAGTCCATTCCATATTGTTTATGGGATGCACCCAAGAGGAGTATCTGAATTGAAGAACTTGGGAAAAGTAGAATTGAGAAGTGCTGAAGGAGAGGAATTTGATTCAGAGATTCAAGCAATACATGAGTAAGTAAAGCAGCAGCTACAAGACAACAGTATCAAGTACAAAAGCAGCGCAAATTTGAGCAGAAGAGAAGTTCAATTTGAAGTTGGTGATTTGGTTTTGGCTCACTTGAGGAAAGACGGATTTCCAAAAAGGCAGTATAACAAGCTGAAGTTTAAAAATATAGGACCATGCAGAATACTGAGAAAATTTTCTGCTAATGCCTATGAAATTGAATTGCCATCTGATATTGGAATATCTCCAATATTCAATGTTGTTGATTTGTATAGGTATGAAGATGGTGGCACAGATGAAAGACCAGAAGACAAAGAGAAGATTGACTGGGTAAAATAGTTACCTACAACACAACCATTACAACCAAAGATGATCTTAGACAAAAAGGTATTTAAGAGAACCAGAGGACAAGATTATTTCCAGTACTTGATCAAATGGAAAGATCAGCCAATTAATGATGCTACTTGGATGACAAAAGCTATGTTGCAAAAACTGAGCAGTTCTGTGGAGGAGCTCATGGACAGGAGCCCATGAAGAATTTTGTCCTCGGGAGTCTGATGCGGGGGCATTAGAATCTAGCCAGAAATGTGAAGGATTGTTCAAATGTTGTGGCTAAATGAGTTAAAATTCATTCACTGATGGGTGAAATTCAATGTTTACCGAGAGGGTTAAATCCCTCAAACAAATTGTTATTATTATTTTCTATAATAAATTAGGAGAGTATAATTAAATAGATTTAGAAGATAAGTTGTTTGAATAGGTGTGAGATTGTTGAGCATATCTTTCTTCAGTTTATAGGTTTTAGGAGGATATTGGGCAAGTAGGATTTTGTCTCAATTTAGGAAATTCGATCCTAATTGAGGAGGTCTCTGTTTTGTAATAAAACTATAAATTGTAATCTCTATGAGTGAGGAATTTGGAGTTGGCTGAAGAGAATTATTTGTGAGGATTTGTTTTAATAAAGATTGCAATATTTCTAATTACTGTTTATACTAGCAATCCCCGGAGGCTTTTTACCTTCGAAATCTTATTAAGTTTGATATCTCTGTGTATACATTTAGTGTGAATCGAAATTATGCAATGAATGTATGAAAGAGGATTCGATTCTTTTTAAATTCCTGAGTTATTATGTTGTAGAGGGATTTGAATCATTAATCTCTACGTGAAGAACAAATTTGTTCCTTGAAGCTTCATTTGATTCATACGGTTTCTATAAAACTCTGTATGAAGAGGTTCTGGTTTTTTCGGAATCCATTTGCTATTAAAATAACCCTGTGATAAGAATTACTGAGCGGAATCAAGAGAGGAATCGATTGGAAGAAATCGATACCGATTTCTGTGTTAAAGTCGCAATACAGAGAATTCGATGAGGTTTTGATTTTTTTAATAAAGAACACAAGTAATGCTCAACCTCTGATTTTGAGCATGTTAAATCTGAGATCGAAACTCTGTTTGCTAGAAGCGATATCGATTTAGATCGATCCATAGCATCAAGGCGGAGAAGGTGGGTTTGAAAGGAGAAAAATACCGTGACAATCCTGAGTTGAACTCGTCCATTTGAGTTGAGTGGTTTTGAAAGGAATACCACTGGTCTCGCATGCCTTTTGGGCTGAGGAGTGGTTTCAGAAATTAGAGCGCGATCCAATAAATTCTGGACACGTCATATCCACAAAACCACTAATATCGCGTTGCCTTTGTGTGTTAAAGTTCAGTGGTGGAAATAACGCGATTTCCATTGGATTAGATTTGCCAGAGATCTAATGACATTCGCATGGTAACTTGCACGGAAGTTAAGGTGAGTTATAATTAGCGTTCTTTCCATTTGCAAACGTTTATTAACATTTGAGATCTGAATATGTGGGCTCGAGGAACTAAACATTGATTAAAAGGTTTTATGATGATCACTCCAATAAGTTGATAGCGTAAGCTCGAGGTTAGGTATTGGTTTCAAAGGGTTTGAAACATTTATTCATAGCAATTACAAGTCAAGATTTTATATTTCTGAAGAGTATTAAAACTTGGGTTTAAATGAGCTTATGATTTCGAGGATTTATAACATCTTCAAAGGAGCTAATATTGTCTAAGGGACTTTTCAAAATTAATGTGAATTTCATTAATCAAATTTTAGAAATTTGATGAATGAAAATAAAAACGAAGAATTAATCCCGACTCCTCCGTAGTTAGAAACAATTGTGAGAAAATTTGAAAGGCTCTCCTTAACGCCTGCAACCGCACTACCATCATTGATCTTCATCACATTCATTGGATTGGTGCCAAGAATCTATTGAGATATCTTCGGGGCACAATCAGTCATGGGCTGAGATACACTGTTGGGAGTTTAAGATTCCATGGATATACCGATCTTGATTGGGTTGGCAGTGTGGTGGATCGCAAGAGCACATCTAGATGTTGCTTCACCTTGGGTTCTGCTTCAATATCTTCAATGAGAAGGAAGGAGAAGTCGATGGCTTTGAGCACCGCTGAGGCCGAATACATTTCAGTGAGTATGGCCTGTTGTGAAGTTGTTTGGTTACGAAAGCTCTTCAGTGTGTTGTTCGGGCATGTGATATATTCCACCGTTATATTTTTTGATAACTAGAGTGGGATTCTTCTTTCTGAGAATCCTATGTTCCACGATTGATCCAAGCATATTGATATTAGGTACCACTTTGTCCAGGACATGTTGCCCCAAGGGGGACATTCCGTGAAAGCAAGAAGCCGAAGAGATACCAAGGGTATCTAGCAACCATGAGTACGTTAGTACAGTGTGAGCCTGGATCATTTTAAGAAGTCGTAAAACATCAAGTTTGGAAGGATGCTATGCACGAAGAATATGATTCCATTATGAAAAATGATGTCTGGGAAGTGGTCCTAAGACTGGAGGACAAATCTGTTGTCACCTTGAAATGGATCTATAAGATCAAGCATGGATCTGATGGAAGTGCTGAAAAGTAGAAGGCAAGATTCGTTGCCCGAGGCTTCTCTCAAAAAGAAGGCATAGATTATGATGATATATTTTCACTTGTGGCCCGCTATACCACCATTCGATCTATTATTTCCCTTGCTGCTACGCAAAGATGGAGTCTACATCAGATGGATGTGAAGACTGCTTTTCTGCATGGATCTATAAAGGAAGAGGTGTATGTGGAGCAACGTCCGGGTTCAAAGTCTGAGATAGAAACACCCATGTATGCAGGTTGAAGAAATCCCTCTATGGGTTGAAACAAGCCCCCAGGGCTTGGTACGAGAGGATAGATAGCTACTTGATGAAGTTGGGCTTCACTCGAAGTAATGTTGATCAGAACCTTTATTTTAAGGTTGATAGAGAAAGACCTCTCATTTTGGTTTTCTATGTGGACAATCTCTTCGTGATAGGTGCTGACCCTCTCATTCATCAGTGTAAGAGGGAGCTAGCTTCCGAGTTTGAGATGAAGGACCTACGACTGATGCACTACTTCCTAGGCTTGGAGGTCTGGCAGAGGGCAGGCAAGATTTTCCTTTCTCAAGGAAAATATGTCATGAAGTTGCTGGAGATATTTGGTATGGTGGACTGTAAGTTTGTCTTGACACCGATGGAACTCAACTTTAAGAAGTCAAGTGGAAAAGTTGTTGGGCCCGTGCTAGCAAATCATACCAAGTATCAACTACTTGTGGGGGCCCTAATGTTCTTAGTGAACTCCCGTTCGAATGTATGTTTTGAAGTGAACACTTTGAGTCAACATATGGTTGATCTTCATCACATTCATTGGATTGTTGCAAAGAATCTATTGAGATATCTTCGAGGCACAATCAACCATGGGCTGAGATACATTGCTGGGAGTTTGAGACTCCATGGATATACTGATGTTGATTGGGCTGGTAGTGTGGTGGATCGCAAGAGCACATCTAGATGCTGCTTCAACTTGGGTTCTGCTTCAATATCTTGGATGAGTAGGAAGCAAAAGTCGATGGCTTTGAGCACCGCTGAGGCTGAATACATTTCAGTGAGTATGGCATGTTGTGAAGATGTTTGGTTGCGAAAGCTATTCAATGAGTTGTTTGGGCATGTGATATATTCCACCGTTATCTTATGTGATAACTAGAGTGGGATTCTTCTTTCTGAGAATCTTGTGTTCCACGATTTATCCAAGCATATTGATATCAGGTACCATTTTGTCCAGGACATGGTACAGGGAGGCGTCATAAGGCTCAATTATATAGGAATTGATGAGTAGGTCGCAGATATTCCCACACATCCCCTGGGGAAGGTCAAGTTCCTAACCTTTCGTGAGAAGCTTGGAATCGTGGAAAGACCCTATTCTGAGGGTCCTTCTCAAGTTGGACTATGAGATCTGGGAGCTCCACGGGGCATGGGGATAGCTTCTTGGAGCTATAAGCACATACAAGGCTAGGATTACCAAACCTTCTTGTGCTTCTGCCCCATCGTCATTATATTGAGTTGGTTCACCTCTCTTTGATCTATGCCTCGCACGCATCCTACCCATGGAGTTTCAGACTCATGGGAGTTACCTCTCATTTGGCCAATGAGGTGGGAAATGTGGATAGAGACAAATAGCAAGATCGATGGACGCATCAAAGATTGTCATACTCTCTATGTCTAAGATGGCACGTGTCCAACACCTTGATCTGGGATCAAGTATGATGAGGTTCTTACCTCTAAACTGACTTCGGGTCAGTAAACTAAATTTGGGTCAGCAAACTAACTTCGGGTTAGTAGGAGACTCTTTTTGAGTCCAAGAGAAGTTTTTACCTCTAAGCTGACTTCGGGTCAGCTGAGTGTGATGTCTTTGTGACTCACTTTTTTGTTATATCTGAGAAAGAGCCAGCAAATCAAGTTACGACAGGATGATGCACAATTTTTTGTGAAAAAACATAATGGTACTGATGGATTGCACTTATGAACAAATGGAGTTCTCCCTAGTTAAGAGGGAGTGTTAATTTTGGGCAACTAGGTCCAAAATCCATGTTGCACTGCTCATATGATGATGGTCATATTTTTGTTGGATTCCTCTTTCGGAGAGGTGCAAGATTGATCTAAAGATCATCTTGATCAGATGAGCAAAAAAATTATTTTGAATTTATTTTCCACATGTGCAAGGTCGGCCAGATTTGTCCCACATGCCTGATAGATGTGTTACACACCCTCATTGATGGACATAAATTGGAGAGACTTGGAGGTCATTTTCTCATCAAATCATCACACATTCTCTAATTGTGATCTGATTGGTTCAATAGCATTTGGAGGCCTTTTTCACCTCACATGTGTGGAGTAGAGGGCTTTTTGCTGCAGTGTTGACCAGCGTTGACCATGGTCAACCCTTGGTCGTTTGACCTCTAACTTCTACCAGAAATCTGATTTTAGGAGACCGTACTACTGTGCACTAAAATCAAGGAATTCCAGGTTGTTTGACCGAAGCCCTAGTTTGCTACGTTGAATTTTTTGTTGCTACCTACGTTGAATCTTCTGTGTTGACTTTGGGTTGACTAGCATTGACTTGTGATGAGCTATCTTTGAGGGTTGTGGGTGTGACACATGGAAGATTGGCTGACTGAGAAAGAATTTGTTGGTTGAAACATCATTTTGAGTGTCATAACGCAACAATATCTCATATCTTTGCTAGACAAAAGGAATTGTAAATCTGATCTATATTTGGCTTGTCTTCTATTGAGCTATTATTGTGTTCTATCAACATTTTACTTTCATGTTTATGTGATTGCTATTTATATTGGGCCTGAGAAATATTGAAGTAAAAGTGCATAAGCATAGAACACCATGGTTATCTAAATTTAACACATCATCATCTAAGAACTTAAGGGGTTTTTTGTTGTTCTCATATCTGTTGTTTTACCACTGTTATAACTGCTGCCAAAGTGAATTTTCAGATCTGCTTTATGTGTGATAATTTTCTCTGGAGGACTGGAACTTATGTTTTCCGTCGTTGTTTTATATTCTATTTCATGACAGCCCTAAGGCTGAAAATTCAGAGAATTGAGATTTGAGAAACCTCTAGTCAAAGAGATGAACTTTTATGTTTTGTACTAAAACTCCAATTTGGAAAAATTCTATAGTAAGTGGATTGGTAAGTTCAATTTGAGGCTCAAGCTATGTGAAGAGGTTGAAACTAATAAACCTTAATTAGTCCCTAAGTTCATATTAAACTTAGTTATACTATGTATTTTAATTGTATTTTACACATTACACTTTATTATTCTCTTATCTCATTGTTAAATGTGATTACTCTTATTTTATTGTATTTTATTAGAATATTTTTTCAAACTTCATCACTCCCCTATAATGTTGTACTCCCATATTGAGATAATACAAATGAGTGTACAACAAAGTGTAGAGTGCAATAATCTCCTTTCTACTTGCATGCTTCTTCTTTCTCTTGGGATTATTCTCTTGTACGAGAACATCTAATAATTGTCACGTGTTCATATCAAACACCCAAGGAGATAGTGTGCGTACATCCTTGGATAGGGTATATTAATGGGCTCTAAGGGTGTAGGTGGATTGGAAAACTAGGTTTGATATCCAAGCTATGTCATGAGGTTGAAACACATGTGGGTAGAGTGGGTGCTTTCCTAGAAATGTTATCAGAAGTAGACTAGTTATCAAATCAATCAACTCAACCAGAACCAAACAAATGCTAGAAAAACATAAATATGTATTAAACTACAAAACGGCTGATAAAAAACTACATAAAATATTCAAATTTTGAAACATGAAATATTTTTGTAACATCCATGTGAATCCAAACCAAACAAAATTTTCGCAATGTAAAGATGTGTACTAACCTGTCATGTGCATTGTTAAGAGGAGAGGGGATCTGTAACTCGTATACATCTCCAAACGGAAACAGAATGATATATTACAATAAATTCATACAACACCAACCGAACAGATATGCTTAACTTTCTTGAGAAGCATACTGCGGGCACAATACGTGAAGATGATAGTAATAAGAGGGATAAAGTATGCAGTATAGAACGGGATTTCAATGTAAGCACAATACGTGAACATGATAGTAAAAAATACAAACTAAATCCAGGATTTCGATCCAGACGATGAGGATCTAACCCCAATAAGTGAACATGATAGTAATAACAACGACGAAGTGGCGGTTGTTTGAGGGTGGACTTTTTCACAACCGAAAATGTAAAAATGCGTGTTTTTAGATAGAATGAATGGACTAAAAATAGTTTATGAGATTATTAGTTAGTGTTTTTTTGTTTTGTGTGTGTTTTGAAATTTGATCTTTTTCTTATTTAAATTGATGATGAGCTATTCAATTTTCTAACAGTTCTTTCTCTAAAAAGAGAATGTTACTAAATTGATGTTAACATATTACGGTAATTGTCCTGATATGAATGAAATTTTAACGTTTATTGACTAAAAATAGTCTATGAACTACTAGCTAGCTTTCTTGTTTTGTTTGTGTTTTTTAATTCGATATTTTTCTTATTCAAATTGATGATGAGCTGACCCATATTTCTAAGAGTTTCCTCACTGAAAAGACAATGCCACGGAATTGATGTTAACATACTGCGATAACTGTCTGGATGTCTTTGAAAGCATCACAATCCAAAATGAAATGTTTTTCTTCCCAAACTTTTTAAAAATTTTCTTCCCAAACTTTTTTAAATTTACCTGCTTGACATTCCAGACTAATCCAATAATAAAAACTAAAGACTAAGTCCAGGAGTAAACAACGATGAGGCGGTTGGTTTGAGCGTAGAAAAAAAAGATATATGAAGTAGATCAGAAGATTAATTTTTGTGAATGAATACTCCTATTATCTATTTTCATGTCCAATACCTTTTTACAAATTTTTTATATGATAACAAAATAAATAAATAAGGAGTTGCAGGAGAGGGAGGGGTATTCTATAGCCTCCAGGAAGGTAAAGTGTTCACGTACTTATAGGGGTATAGGTCATATGGAAAATAATAAAGCACATATATATAGGCTCTACTAGAAACTTTTTTGCGCCGAGAGGCGCTCTACAGCCCAGTATATAGGGATGTGTAGATGTAACATGTGTCCTGTAAACTTTTGATATGTCAGGCCCAATATATAGAGATGTGTAGATGTAACGTGTGTCATGTAAAATTTTGATATGTCGGGCCCAATATATGGAGATGTGTAGATGTAATGTGTGTAATGTAAACTTATATAGAGATGTGTAGATGTAATGTGTGTAATGTAAACTTTTGATATGTCGGTTCAATATATGAGATGTGTAGATGTAATGTGAGTAATGTAAACTTTTGATATGTCGGAGTGATGTGTAAATGTCGTGTGAGTAATGTAAACTTTTGATATATTTACTATTTTAATACCATGGGCTGAATACCATGGTCCAAATACCATATTTATAAAAGAGGTATGGTAAATAGATAAAATATAAATAAACCATAGATATGGTAAATAAATAAAATGAATTTTTATATTTACTCCATAATCCTATTTATATTTAGGAACACTCAAAAAGTGGTTTTATTTAGGTGAATCATGAGCTAAATACCACGGGCCAAATTATTATTAATACCATGCCAAAAAACATTATTAACCCTAATATTAATATTAATAATATTATTAATTCTAATATTCACATTATTATATTAAAATATTAATATTATTAAATTTAATTAATGTAAACTTTTGATATGTCAGAGTGTATAGAAATGTGCCACTTTAATACCATGGGCCAAATACCATATTTATAAAAGAGGTATGGTAAATAAATAGAATATAAATAAACCATAGGTATGGTAAATAAATAAAACGTCTTTTCATATTTACTCCATAATCCTATTTATATTTAGGAACACTCAAAAAGTGGTTTTATATAGGTGAATCCTCGGCTAAATACCATGGGCCAACTTAAAATACACTATATGCATGGCCTATCTCAGGTAACAATAAACATGTAAACGCTAAATGTAAAAATAATGTTTAATATTTAACATTTAAAATTTAATCTAATTAATCTAATGTCGGCCCTAATGAAAAATAACTTCTCTCCCTACATATATAAATTTAACACAGTGGGCCAAATACCATATTTTTCTGTTTCTCTTGCATTTTATAAATACTGTTTAATATTTAACATTTAAAATTTAATCTAATTAATCTAATGTCGGCCCTAATGAAAAATCACTTCTCTCCCTACATATATAAATTTAACACAGTGGGCCAAATACCATATTTTTCTGTTTCTCTTGCATTTTATATTGGAGGGAAGAGAGAGAGAGGGAGAGAGAAGAGAGATGGGGAAAGAGAGAGGGTGTAACCACCCTCTTAGCCGCTGACAAATGGTTAAGTTTTTATTAATTAAGAATTAATTATGACTGCTGTTTATTTTGAATTGGAATATCTGAACAAAATTAATTTTGGTATTGAATAAAAGATTTACTGTGGAATTAGTTTTCATGAGTAAAATTGATGGTAAAAAAGTAATTCAAGATCTGGAGTTAGTTGAACAGAAAAACAGTTTCCACAGTTACCCAAAGAAACTCTGGAATAAATGAGGAATTCCAAGGAGAGTTTGGGGTTCTGTCTGAGTTAGGAAAAATAACTCTGCTATTCTGGAGAAAGAGTTTCCAAAACAGACTATTCTCTGGGTTGGAGAATTAGACTGGATTGTCCCGTGTTCTCCCCAGAATTGCTGTTTTTCACTGTAGTTGGAGAAATGGACCGGATTGTCCCGAGTTTCTCCTCCAGAATTCTGTGCTAACAACGATCTAGTCTTGAGGTCGGGGGAGAGCTGCAGGATGTAATAGCCCAGCTCGTGGAAGGGAGGCATCAACCATCATCACTCGGATTTGAGTCAGATGAGTAATTACAGTCGATGTTATTATCATGAAAAGAAGAATTATTTTGCTACAGTTAAATTAGGTTGGTAATAAGTAGATTTCCTCTTTTCTTTCCTTCTGTAAAAAATTTAAAGTGTGAATTGTGAAGCGATTATTCTTTTTCTCTGAGACTGGTATCTTATAGGAAAAGTTGGCTAGATAGTTTTATGCCTGTAAGAGTTAACTGTGAAGTATAAAAATTAAATTCCTTGTATGAAACCAGTAGGAGGCAACCTATGCAAGAAGTGTAAATATAGCAGCAAGAAGATGTAATTTTCTAGTCAAAGAAAACAAACTGCAAAAGTAAATTCGTTACGCATACTGTTAATGGAAGGTGAGGAAGACTATTAACCCATAGTGCCTGTGAAAACAGAGCTTCTAGGTAGGTCATCATTCCATCTATAATAACATGGACAGTTAGGTGGTCCGGACACCTCCAGAATTCTTTAACAAAATTGTGCAGGAACAGACAAGAAAACTAGAGAATTTACTACTTCAAGATAAAATAACCGAAATAGTATTAACATTTAACCAGCCTAAAACATTAAATATTGAAGAGAAAATTTACACCTATGAACAAGTATTCTGTTGAAGAATTCCAAAGGGGCAAAACCCTCTTAAAAATAGAATTTCATAGAGAAGATATCGTAATAACCCTGAACGGGTTGCCATTAAGAAAAACCTATAGAATGCATCGAATATACAACAGTAAACATCTACAATAAGAATCTTTGTATTCACGCACTATTCATTCATACAGAATAGAAATCTCAAAAGAGAACAGGCTATTGTAAAACCATTTGAAAATATATATTCTTTTACTTAATTGCACAATAAACTCTTATCGCATATAAACCGGTTGAGAAACCCCAATCGTCAAAAGAGTATTTACGACAGAACTAGATTGGAAAGAATCTAATTAGCACCCAGCTGCCACAACCGGGTATTATACATAGAAAATCGCAGAATTTAGAACTCTTAAAAAATGAATCCGAACTTGAATTACAAAGTCGTAAAACCCCGGCTGAACTTAACTTAAATTAATAGACCAGAATGTCTGCTAAAATATAGTTCCGGATTTAAGCCGAGATAAAAAGGAAAATAAATCCTGATACAACGCCATTAACTAAGAAAACCCTTGAAGAGAAATCTAGGGTTCACAACCCTGCCGGCATGCAAATGAGTACCTGTAGATGGAGGTAGCGATTAGACCATCAAGGTAGGCGAAACGGTGTGAAAATTTAGAACTCTGAAGATGGCTGGAGTAGGAGGAAGGTACCTGACAACGGATGGCAAGCACGTTAGCCATGCCAGAAACCACTGTGTGTTCATAATAAGCAAAACAAAATGCAGATGCCGAACGGGAATTTACCTGTAGACTAGCGGAAGAATCGGCTGTAGCTAGGAGGAGTTCGCACTACTACTGCCCAGTTGTGCCGGAAGGAGCCAAACAAAACAATTACTCAATGAGTGCACAAAACGATAGGAAACCTCCAAGGAAAAAAATATAGAAAATATAAATCCAAATTAATAACAGGACCTATAAAAATTGCTATCAGATATTCTACGCAAGGAGTTTAAAGACTGTGCATCGAAATTAGGAGGAACGGTGGTATCCTTACCTGGCGCCGAGGAGATATTATGCTGGAGAATGCTATTCCCAACCGCGCTGAGCCAAAAAAAAAATAAAGGGTTCAAGCTTGATGCAAACCCTAAGGATGGTGGTGTAGTCTCCAGTTGCTCCGGAGAGGCGCAACAATGAACTGGAAATTCGGTTACAAACCCCCTAGTCATTATTCAACCCTAGAAGATCCTCATCGTAGGATTATAATCAGATCGATGGCGCAGAGTTTGCCAAATTTCATTTGATGGATAGGGTCGAGAACCCTCGACATAATCACCAGATTTATCATTGCATATTAAACATTTCATATAGTTCAAAGATTCACATGTATGTAGAAGTACCAGATCCTAAAAGAAATGTGATGCCGTGGAAATTGACATTTAAAACAATGGTACAACAAATTTAAGAACCCATGAGCATAAATTAATTGTGATTAGCCCGACCATTGTGCTGACATTGGATCTCCTACGAATTTAATCCATTTATAAATCCATCGTACATTGTTGCCATGACATAACCATAAATGTTAACAGCTGCATATTGTTTGAGGACAGTTGTCTTATCTGGCTGGCAGTTTAACGACTCAGCTTGGCAACGTTATGGCTAGTTAAAGGTTTTTACCGGGATAAAAGAAATTTTTTTTTAGATAGTAATTTTTAACTTATGTGTGTTCCAAGTGGTATCAAAGCAGCGTTACAACGCTGGGACCCTATTGGGTCAAATGACGTTACAATTGTATGTTATTCATGCACAGTCAGATAATAGATGGAACGAAAAACAAGACAGACACCTTCACAATAGCAACAGCGAAATGTCGGAGAGATTCAACCTCCATCAGAGGGAAACCCCGAAATGTGGGTTCAGCTGGGAATAGAGCAGCACCAGCGGTCTAACAGGCTGATTGAAGAACAACAACATCAGACTCGCCTTTTGTTACACACAGTACAACAGTTACAGGAAGAAATGGAGAGAGTACGCAAGGAAAATGCAAGGATGATGCAGGATCAGGAGAGGATCTTAAAAAGCCTCTCCGATAAACAAAATCAAAGGGTTGAAAAGCCCAGTGCTGACAGAGAATTCCAAGAAGGGAGCGAACAACAATCAGAGGAACAAGATACAGGCAGAAAAGAAAGAAGTGTGTCACAGCGAAGTCATCCAAACATAAATTTTAATGAGGCTGAATCTGAGAATGAAACCGAACGGAAGGTAAAAAAAAGCAGAAGGTGGAGCTGCACAGAGAATTCATAAAGATAAAGCCACCTACGTTCGATGGTGAAAAAGAGGAAGTGGCAGAGGCATGGTTGATTAATATGAACAAATACTTTCAGGTGTATGATTATGACAGTGGTCTTAAGGCATGGTTAGCCATTTACCAGTTGAAAGATAAAGCCACCTTATGGTGGGAGGAAGTGAAGAACGTGCGGGGAATAGAGGATCAGGATGTGACCTGGGATAAGTTTCAACAGTACTTCAAAGACAAGTACTTGACTGAGCATTTTTATGATGAAAAGGCTCGAGAATTTCATGAATTGAGACTAGGACAGTTGACCATGGACGAGTTTATCACTAAGTTTACATCGTTACTGCGCTATGTACCGTACTTAAGAGATGAAAAGGCCAAGGTCCAAATATTTCTGAGCAGTTTACCCACCCATATGAAGGAGCGTATCGAGTTTGTAAATCCTAAGACAATGGATGAGGCCATTAGAAAGGTGAGGTTGAGTTATCAGCAAGCGAAAACCAAAGCAGACCAAGGAAAAGGGTGGCAATCTAGGAAAGAAAATAGAAATAATGCTGGCTCCAAAAGAGGCAAAACCAGTAATTTCAGAGGCACAGCCAGGAGCTCAGTTAATAAACAGTTTGGTAGGAACCATCAAAGGATAAGATGGCCTGGAGAAGACAAAACTGTTGAAGCTTCTAATAAACCTAAACAACCTCAAAATCAGAGGCCTTCTCTGCAGTGTTGGGGCTGTGGAGCAGTGCACTACTATCGGGATTGCCCACAGCGGGGTAAAACCGAGGCAGTAACTAATCTACAGGAGGCCTCTACTGTGGGAGATGTTGCCTGAAGCATACCCAGAATTAACGCGGCATTGGAGGACCGGCAAGCTGACTTCCAACCCACCATGATAGAGCTGGAAGGTAAATTGTTATCCCAAACTGTTTCTGTTTTGGTAGATCCGGGGGCAAGTCTAAGTTATATAAGTCCTAAATTAGTAGAAATCTGTAAATTGCCAAGTAAAAAATTTAAAAAGACCTGGTTGGTCCAGTTAGCTACAAGGGCTAAAAGAAGAGTTAGTGCCAAAATACCAGATTGCGCGCTGCAAATCAGTGGACAACAATTAATGGTAGATTTAAATATTCTGCCCTTGGGATCCTATGATGTGTTGCTGGGTATGGATTGGTTGGAAAAGCACTGGACTCTCATAGACTGCAAGGAAAAGAGAGTTTACTACAGAGATCAAAATGGTAATCGCCAAGAAATTCAAGGCATAAAGAAGCCTGCACATCTGCATCCAATTACAGCTTCTCAAATGGGAAAATGTATAAGGAAGGGATGCCAACTGTACGTTATACAAGTTGGACTATCTGAGTCTAAGGATAAGGCTGCCATGCTAGAGAATATACCTGTAGTACAAGAATTTAAGGATATATTTCCTGAAGAAATACCAGGATTACCGCCTAGACGAGATGTTGATTTTACAATAGAATTGCTGCCGGGAGCATCACCAATCTCGCGAACTCCCTACCGTATGAGTGTGCCAGAATTGACTGAGCTGAAAATGCAGCTTTAGGAATTATTAGATAAGGGGTATATACGACCCAATGTGTCACCCTGGGGAGCACCTGTACTGTTTGTTAGAAAGAAGGATGGAACCATGCACATGTGCATGGATTAACGACAGTTAAATAAGCTGACTGTTAAGAACAGGTATCCCCTACGCCGTATTGATGATCTATTTGACCAGGTAAGGGGAGCTACTGTGTTCTCAAAGATTGATTTGCGGTTCGGTTATCACCAGATCAGAATTAAGGATGAAGATATATACAAAACTGCTTTTCGCACAAGGTATGGCCACTATGAATTCGTGGTATTACCTTTTGGGTTAACTAACGCACCAACCACTTTTATGAGACTGATGCATAGTATTTTCCACCCTTATTTGGACAAATTTGTGTTAATCTTCATTGATGACATACTGATTTATTCTAAGAACGCGGAAGAACACAAGGAGCATTTGCGAATGGTATTGGAGATGCTAAGGAAGCACCGGCTGTATGCAAAATTCAATAAATGTGACTTCTTCAAAGAAGAAATACAGTATCTTGGGCATGTAATATCTAAAAAGGGAATAGCAGTAGACCCGAAGAAAATCAAAACTATTATGGAATGGAAGGTGCCACAGAATGTGGCAGATATACGGTCTTTTATGGGTCTCGCTGGCTATTACCGGTGATTTATAAAAGGGTTTTCAAAGATAGCTTTTCCCATTACTTCTTTGCAAAGAAAAGGGAAAATTTTTAAATGGACAAAAGAATGTCAGGATAGCTTTGAAATATTGAAGAAATTATTGACAACAACCCCTGTGTTAAGTGTAGCAGATCCGGATAAGGAATTTGAGGTTTGTACGGATGCATGCAAGGAAGGAGTTGGGGCTGTATTATCACAAGAAGGGAAGGTAATTGCATATGAATCCCGCAAGCTAAAAGATCATGAGCAACGATATTCATCTTATGATTTAGAGCTGACCGCAGTTGTGCACGCTCTCCGAGTATGGAGACACTACTTACTTGGGAAGATATTTGTATTAAAGACTGATCACAGCAGTCTAACCAGCAATTTTAAACAAGCTGATTTAAACTCCCGACAAGCAAGATGGAATGATTTTTTGAGCGAGTTTTATATTGATCTACAACACGTAAAAGGAAAGGAGAACAGAGTTGCGGATGCATTGAGCAAAAAACTGCATAACGTTTATGGGTTATATGTTAAACCAAATTGAAACCAGATTCTTAGAACAAATCAGAAAAGAAGCAGACAAGGATCCTGAGTATAAATACCTGTGGCAGAAAACAAAAGAATCTGAAGGACAAAGTGGACAAGGGGATTATGAGATTAACCAGGACGGGTTGTTGATTTTCAAGAAGAGGATAGTCATTCAAAACAGAGTGGAATTAAAAACTATGATACTGGATGAATATCATAGAAGTAATTATGCGGGGCACCCAGGATATCAAAAGATGTTGACAGCTATAAGAAAATATTACTGTTAGCCAGGCATGAGGAAGGATATAGCAAGCTATCTAAACATGTGTCTAGAGTGCCAGCAAGTGAAAGTAGAGCATCGTCATCCAGCTGGATTAATGTAGCCTATACCCATTCCTGAATGGAAATGGGAGGTGATCTCTTTGGACTTTATCACCGGATTACCAAAAATCAAAACGAGGTAATGATTCCATAATGGTAGTTGTGGATAGACTAAGTAAGTCGGCACATTTCATACCTGTCCAATCCACCTATAAGACAGTACAAATAGCAGATTTATTTATGCGTGAGATCTTCAGACTGCATGGCATTCCTAAGACCGTTATCTCGGACGTAGATGTAAAATTTACATCAGCTTTTTGGAAGGCACTGTTTACGGGGTTAGGAACTCAAGTACATTTTAGTACCGCATACCACCCGCAAACAGACGGCAAACCGAGCGAGTAAATCAAGTACTGGAAGACATGTTGAGAATGTACGTCATGCAGCAACCAGTTAAATGGGAGGAGTACCTACACTTGATAGAGTTTGCCTACAACAATGGTTACCAAGAATCATTAAAGATGAGTCTGTTTGAGGCGTTATATGGGCAGCAGTGCAGAACTCCCATTAATTGGAGCAGCCCTGAGAATAGACTCATGCTAGGACCAGACATGCTAGCAGAAATGGAAGCAGAGGTGAAGAAAATTCGACAGAATTTAAAGGCAGCACAGGACAGGTAGAAAGTGTATGCGGATAGAAAGAGGTCATACCATGAATATGAAGTTGGAGATCACGTGTATGTCAGAATTAAACCAAAGAAGAGCACATTAAGATGGGCATCTTGTGCAAAATTAGCACCCCGGTTCTGTGGCCCTTTCCAAATACTGGAAAGAGTAGGACCGGTAGCATATCTTTTAGCTCTTCCTAGTCATATTCGAGTGCATAATGTCTTTCATGTATCGTTATTAAAACGATATATTCATGATCCGAGACACATAATTCATTGGCAGAACATACAGGTAGTGAGTAAGCATAATTATTAAAATAATAATATGATATTAAAGACTTATATAATTAACATAAGTCTACTGTGTGCAAGTAGAACCGGATGGAGAGTTTCTGGTCGAGCCACACAGTATAATCGACCGGAGGGAAATCATGCTCCGGAAACGAGCCATCGCCTAGGTTAAATTGAAATGGAAACACTTTGGACCGGAGGAAGCTACCTGGGAGGACGAGAGTTTTGTCCGTGAAGCTTATCCTGAGCTTTTTGCTGAATTAGAATAAGAACACCAGGGACGGTGTTCTCTTCCAGAGGGGGAAAACTGTAACCACCCACTTAGCCGCTGACAAATGGTTAAGTTTTTATTAATTAAGAATTAATTATGACTGCTGTTTATTTTGAATTGGAATATATGAACAAAATTAATTTTGGTATTGAATAAAAGATTTACTGTGGAATTAGTTTTCATGAGTAAAATTGATGGTAAAAAAATAATTCAAGATCTGGAGTTAGTTGAACAGAAAAACAGTTTCCACAGTTACCCAAAGAAACTCTGGAATAAATGAGGAATTCCAAGCAGAGTTTGGGGTTCTGTCTGAGTTAGGAAAAAGAACTCTGCTATTCTGGAGAAAGAGTTTCCAGAATAGACTGTTCTCTGGGTTGGAGAATTGGACCGGATTGTCCCGTGTTCTCCCCAGAATTGCTGTTTTTCACTGGAGTTGGAGAAATGGACCGGATTGTCCCGAGTTTCTCCTCCAAAATTCTGTGCTAACAACGATCCAGTCTTGAGCTCGGGGGAGAGCTGCAGGATGTAATAGCCCAGCTCGTGGAAGGGAGGCATCAACCATCATCACTCGGATTTGAGTCAGATGAGTAATTACAGTCGATGTTATTATCATGAAAAGAAGAATTATTTTGCTACAGTTAAATTAGGTTGGTAATAAGTAGATTTCCTCTTTTCTTTCCTTCTGTAAAAAATTTAAAGTGTGAATTGTGAAGCGATTATTCTTTTTCTCTGAGACTGGTATCTTATAGGAAGAGTTGGCTAGATAGTTTTATGCCTGTAAGAGTTAACTGTGAAGTATAAAAATTAAATTCCTTGTATGAAACCAGTAGGAGGCAACCTATGCAAGAAGTGTAAATATAGCAGCAGGAAGATGTAATTTTCTAGTCAAAGAAAACAAACTGCAAAAGTAAATTCGTTACCCATACTGTTAATGGAAGGTGAGGAAGACTGTTAACCCATAGTGCCTGTGAAAACAGAGCTTCTGGGTAGGTCGTCATTCCATCTATAATAACACAGACAGTTAGGTGGTCCGGACACCTCCAGAATTCTTTAACAAATTTGTGCAGGAACAGACAAGAAAACTAGAGAATTTACTACTTCAAGATAAAATAATCGAAATAGTATTAACATTTAACCAGCCTAAAACATTAAATATTGAAGAGAAAATTTACAGCTATGAACAAGTATTCTGTTGAAGAATTCCAAAGGGGAAAAACCCTCTTAAAAATAGAATTTCATAGAGAAGATATCGCAATAACCCTGAACGGGTTGCCATTAAGAAAAACCTATAGAATGCATCGAATATACAGCAGTAAACATCTACAATAAGAATCTCTCTATTCACGCACTATTCATTCATACAGGATAGAAATCTCAAAAGAGAACAGGCTATTGTAAAACCATTTGAAAATATATATTCTTTTACTTAACTGCACAATAAACTCTTATCGCAGATAAACCAGTTGAGAAACCCCAACCGTCAAAAGAGTATTTACGACAGAACTAGATTGGAAAGAATCTAATTAGCACCCAGCTGCCACAACCGGGTATTATACACAGAAAATCGCAGAATTTAGAACTCTTAAAAAATGAATCCGAACTTGAATTACAAAGCCGTAAAACCCCGGCTGAACTTAACTTAAATTAATAGACCAGAATGTCTGCTAAAATATAGTTCCGGATTTAAGCCGAGATAAAAAGGAAAAGAAAGCCTGATACAACGCCATTAACTAAGAAAACCCTTGAAGAGAAATCTAGGGTTCACAACCCTGCCGGCATGCAAATGAGTACCTGTAGATGGAGGTAGCGATTAGACCATCAAGGTAGGCGGAACGGTGTGAAAATTTAGAACTCTGAAGATGGCTGGAGTAGGAGGAAGGTACCTGACAACGAATGGCAAGCACGTTAGCCATGCCAGAAACCACTATGTGTTCATAATAAGAAAAACAAAATGCGGATGCCGAACGGGAATTTACCTGTAGACTAGCGGAAGAATCGGCTGTAGCTGGGAGGAGTTCGCGCTACTACTGCCCAGTTGTGCCGGAAGGAGCCAAACAAAACAATTACTCAATGAGTGCAAAAAACGATAGGAAACCCCCAAGGAAAAAAATATAGAAAATATAAATCCAAATTAATAACAGGACCTATAAAAATTGCTATCAGATATTCTACGCGAGGAGTTTAAAGACTGTGCATCAAAATTAGGAGGAACGGCGGTATCCTTACCTGGCGCCGAGGAGATATTATGCTGGAGAATGCTATTCCCAACCGCGCTGAGCCAAAAACAAAAGAAAGGGTTCAAGCTTGATGCAAACCCTAAGGATGGCGGTTTAGTCTCCAGTTGCTCCGGAGAGGCGCAACAATGAACTGGAAATTCGGTTACAAACCCCCTAGTCATTATTCAACCCTAGAAGATCCTCACCGTAGGATTGTAATCAGATCGATGGCGCAGAGTTTGCCAAATGTCATTCGATGGATAGGGTCGAGAACCCTCGACATAATCACCAGATTTATCATTGCATATTAAACATTTCATATAGTTCAAAGATTCACATGTATGCAGAAGTACCAGATCCTAAAAGAAATGTGATGCCGTGGCAATTGACATTTAAAACAATGGTACAACAAATTTAAGAACCCATGAGCATAAATTAATTGTGATTAGCCCGACCATTGTGCTGACATTGGATCTCCTACGAATTTAATCCATTTATAAATCCATCGTACATTGTTGCCATGACATAACCATAAATGTTAACAGATGCATATTGTTTGAGGACAGTTGTCTTATCTGGCTGGTAGTTTAACGACTCAACTTGGCAACATTATGGCTAGTTAAAGGTTTTTACCGGGATAAAAGAATTTTTTTTTTAGATAGTAATTTTTAACTTATGTGTGTTACAGAGGGAGGTAGGAGAGGAAGGGAAAGAGAGGAAGGAAGAGAGAGGGGAGGAGAGAGGGAGGGATATAGAGATGGAGTTGGAGGGTGAGAAAGGGATGGAAGAAGAAATACATAGAGAGAGTAGACAACGAGAAGTGGAGAGAGAGAGGTAGTGACAAGGGAGAAATAGAGAGAGTATGTGTATGTTTGGGGGTGAGATAAAGAGAAAAATAAGGAGAGATGGAGGGAATGGGGGGAGAAGGAGAGAGGCAGGGATATAGTAACATAGTTGGAGGGTGAAGAGAGGGAGAGAGATAGATGTGGAAGAGAAAGGGATAGAGGGGAAGGAAGAGAGTGACGATGTGAGAGAGTGGAGAGGGAGGGAAAGAGAGATGGAGTTGCAGGGGGGAGAAAGGGAAGATCATTTCTTGAACTTGATGCATTGATTTCAGTGTGGATGGTGATTTCTAATGTAAATTTTGATAGATCAAGAGTAATGTAAACTTTTGATATGGTGATTTCTAATCCTATTTGATTGCTTGCACTAGATGCATTGATATCAGTGTAGATGTTGGTTTCTAATCTTATTTTCTTACTAACACTAAATGCATTGATTTCAGTGTAAGTATAGAGAATATCAAACTCTGGATCCAGAGTAATGTATTTACATAGGGAGGAAGAAGTGCAGAGAGAGAGGGAGTGAGAAGGGAGAAATGGAGGAGTATGTGTATGTTTGGGGGTGATATAAAGAGAAAAATAAGGAGAGATGGAGGGAATGGGGGGAGAATGAGAGAGGGAGGGATATAGTAACATATTTGGAGGGTGAAGAGAGGGACAGAGAGGGAGATGTAGAGAAAGAGAGATGTGGGAGAGAAAGGGATAGAGGGGAAGGAAGAGAGAGAGGATGTGAGAGAGTGGAGAGAGGGAGGGAAAGAGAGATGGAGTTGGAGGGAGGAGAGAGGGAATATGATTTCTTGCACTTGATGCATTGATTTCAGTGTGGATGGTGATTTATAATCCTATTTTTCTTGCACTATATGCATTGATTTTAGTGTATATGTTGAGAGAGAGATAGAGTGTGTGTGTGTGTTTATTGGGGAAGGAAAGAGGATTGGAAGGCAGAGAGAGAGAGAGAGAGAGAGAGAGAGAGAGAGAGAGATAATTGGATTGCAAAGAGAGAGAGAGAGAGAGGAAAATATATAGGAAGGTAGGAGAGGAAGGACAAGAGATAGGACATGAGAGAAAGGAAGAGAGTTATGGGGGAAGAGAGAAAATTGGAGGGAAAAGAAAGAGAAAGGGGGGGAGAGAGAGGAAGGACGAGAGAGAGGAGTAGAGAGGGAGGGAGATAGAAGGAGAGATGAAGTTGGAGTGGAAGAGAGGGAGGGAAGGAGGATTACATAGAGAGTGATAAGTGGAGAGAGAGAGATGAAGTGACAAGGGAGATATGGAGAGAGTGTGTATATGTTTTCGGGTGAGATAAAGAGATAAAGAAGGAGATATGGAGAGAAGGAGAGAGGGAGGGATATAGTAACATGGTTTTAGGGTGAAGAGAGAGGGAGATATATATGTGGGAAATAAATGGAGAGAGAGGAAGGAAGAGGGAGGATGTGAGAGAGTGGAGAGATGGAGAGAAAGAGAGATGTAGTTCAAGGGGGGAGATAGGAAAGTAGATGGTGATTTATACTCCTATTTGATTGCTTGCACTAGATGCATCACTTTCAGTGTAGATGTTGATTTCAGTGTAGAGGAGGAGATATGGAGGGAAAGAGAGATGTAGTTGGAGGGGGGAGAGAGGGAAGATGATTTCTTGCACTCAATGCATTGATTTCAGTGTGGATGGTGATTTCTAATCCTAGTTTTCTTGCACTATATGCATTGATTTTAGTGTATATGTTGTGAGAGAGAGAGAGATAGATAGAGAGAGAGAGAGAGAGAGAGAGAGAGAGAGAGTAACATAGTTGGAGGGTGAAGAGAGAGGGAGATATATATGTGGGAAAGAAATAAAGAGAGAGGAAGGAAGATGGAGGATGTGAGAGAGTGGAGATATGGAGGAAAAGAGAGATGTAGTTCGAGGGGGGAGATAGGGAAGTAGATGGTGATTTATAATCCTATTTGATTGCTTGCACTAGATGCATTGATATCAGTGTAGATGTTGGTTTCTAATCTTATTTTATTACTTGCACTAGATCCATTGATTTCAATATAGATGTTTATTTGTAATCTTATTTGATTACTTGCATTAGATGCATTGATCTCAGTGTAGATGTTGTTTTGTAATCTTATTTGATTGTTTGCATTAGGTGCATTGATTTCAGTGTAAACACACAAAATTATTAACAATGTACATTAATATTTGTGTTATAGTTAATCAACCTATTAATATTGAAGAGAAAGAGAGACAATGTATGATGTTTAGTACAATAGTTCAAGCTAAATATTTAAATGGTTTATTATTTCAATTGTCCTTTTCATATAATTGATATGAAAAGATGACAAATCTAACAAGAGTGACAATAAGAATAGTAAAAGAAAATAATTTGAGATTGATCACAATAAAGACTTTTTGTAATTGAATACACTCTTATTATTTTCATTTTCTATCATTCAACACTATTACATTGCCACTTTGCATTGAAAAAAATTATTTGGTCATTAAAGTTATTAACAATATTTATCATCTCAAAAAATTGAGGTAACTAAGAAAATTTTAAAATTAAAATGGCCAGATATATACATATTTAGCATATATAAAATTATTATATTTATATTATCTGTATTTGCATATTATTGATAAAATTAATCATATTTTCCATAGATTTTCCTTGGCCGCACACTAGTGAAACCAGCCTAGATCCATCTTAACTTTGGATCTATCAAGCGCTGAGAGGGATCAAATCTCTCGAGGTGCAAACCTTTCCTCAAGTTTTGCACTAAAAAAAAGAGGTTTGCACCTCTAGAGATTTGATCCCTCTCAGCGCTTGATAGATCCAAAGTTAAGATGGATCTAGGATGGTTTAGCAAAAAATTCACGTAGTGATAGGGTATAATTCATATGGCAAATAATAAAGCACATGGACATATATATATATATATATATATATATGGTCTCTACTAGAAACTTTTGTTACCCAAAAAAATGTCTGGTGGACACACTTCTGATTATGAGAAATTACCTCATCTGGTAGAAAGCTCCGTCAGAAGAAGCAACAAAAGATATCTTATCCAAAGCATATTTCCATGTTCTAAGAGACTACCATGGGTGTAAATTGAATATATATATATATATATATATATGTCTCTACCAAAAACTTTTGCTACCTAAAAAAAGATCTGGTGGACACACTTTTGATTATGAGAAATTCTCTCATCTGGTAGAAAGCTCCCTCCGAAGAAGCAACAAAAGATATCCTATCCAAAGAAAATTTCCATGTTCTAAGAGACTACCATAGGTGTAAATTGAAGATAGGTGAATTAAAAATAAATGAACAAATCAAACATGCTATAATTCTTTAATCTTGGATGAAGTCTGTTAAAAAAAATAGTTAAATTGGTAGATACAAGAAAATATAAAAATGGAAAATTTAGGGGCCAACAGACTTTGTGGCAACCCTATGAAACACATGCATGGAGACAAGTCTTCAGGAAATATTTCATAATCAATTAGTAGCATTAGGCGTTGTAAATTTTGTTTTGTATTGGGATAGTTTTGTAAGATATTCACTTACCAGACCTCTCTTTTATGTTACTCAATATATATTTTCTTCCTTTTGGTTTGTAGAGGGGTACTCTACAACCTAATATGGTTGCTCCTATGGGGGCTGGGTAGATCTCACTTAAACATGTAAACATGTATAGGTAAATTTAATGTTTAACATTTAACATTACATTTTGAATATAATGTTGACCCTATTTTAAAATCAATCTATTTTTAATTATGTATAAACACAATATAAATTTAAAATGTAAAGAGGTTTACGAACACTAAAAATGAGATATGGTAAATAAATATAAATAAACCGAAGGTATGGTAAATAAATAAAACATCTTTTTATACCTACTCCAGTGATATGGTAAATAAATAAAAATAAAAATAAAATAAAGTTATAGTAAATAAATAAAACCTCTTTTTATATTTACTCCATAAACCACTTTTTATATTTATGAGAATTCAAAAAAATAAATTATTTAGGTGAAACTTATAGGCCAAATACCATAGTTATAAAAAGGGGATGGTAAATGAATAAATATAAAAGAGGTATAAAGAGGTATGGTAAATAAATAAACATATATCAAATAGGATTAGAAATCAACATCTAATTGAGTATATGGGTAGATCTCAAGTAAAAGTAAATGTAAATGTAAACCTAAACCTAGAAAACCTCTAAGTAAAAACTTAAACGTAAACATCTCACATAAACTTAAATCTAAATGTAAAAATGTAATGTAAACATGTAATGTGTATTGGGGTATATCTCACGTAAACATAAACATGTAATGATTAACATTTACTAAAAATTTAATGTAAACATATAGTAAATATGTAATGCTTAACATTTAAAGTAACATTTAGTAAAAATTTAATCTAAGCTTAACTAATGTCCGCCCTAATGAAAAATGACTTCTCTATCTATCTTTATAAATAACATTAAAAACAAAGTGTGGAATTCTATTTGTGAGGAAACATTTCAGCACAATGTGAAGTGTGAAATAATATTTCTGAGGAAGGATTTATAAAGCTATGCTAAGTGGGAAATAATATTTGTGAGAAAGGATTTCGGTGTCAGTAAGAAGCTATTGATTTATAGGTATGATTTCGATTTCTCTTACTCCTAGTGTGCATTTTATGTTTTTTCTATTTTTTTGTTTTCAAATTATGTTGTGTTGCCATTGGTTTGATTGGGTTCAGTTAAAAGGTAATATTTAATTAGAGAATTAAAATTAAATATTTAATTAGAGAAAACATAGAGAAATTCAATTTGGTTAAAAAGAAATATTTAATTAGAGAAAAGATCGATGTCACCATTCACAATTTTAGTATAAGCTTTTTGGGCAAGCTTTTTGGACATCTTTTCAGAAAAGTACACTTTTATTTGTGCACACATTTGAAAAACTATGTAATCCTATATCTATATTGATTTTTCAAGTATAATTTTTTTTGGGCATCATTTTAGAAAAGTACACTCCTATTTGTGCACATATTTAAAAAACTATGTAATCTTATATCTATATCTGTAAAAATACAATTAATTTTTATGGCTCCTAGAAGTTGTGTAATGGTTGGGAGAAGTTGTGTGACAGTGGGTAGATGAAGGATAATTGGTATTAAGTTTCAAATTTTAATAATAAACACAAAATCTCAAAATGTCATAAAAATTAAGTTGTGTGATAGTGTCTAGATGAAAGATAATTGGTATTAAGTTTCAAATTTTAATAATAACAACAAAATATCAAAATATCAATTATTAAGTAAAAATTAATATCTAATTTATTCCACAAAAAATACATTGAATATTCAATAACAATGGAAAAATACATAGATTTAAATTAATTTAAAGCCTTTTTTTTAATTAGACTCTGTTTTCCTACTTTTAAATCCACACCAAAATCTATGTCAAATTATCTGACATTCGTTTGATTCGGTTCGGTTCGTTTGATTAGAGAAAACATCCAGAGATTAGGTTTGGTTTATATATATATATATATATATAAAAGAGCATAAAAATAAATCCATGGATCCCTTTTAATTTAAGTTTTATTATCCTTTTAAAGTTTTAAAATTGTTAATTTAATTGTGTATCATAAACCATTTTGTTAAAACAAATGTATTAAGATTGTTAATGCTTAAAAAAGAAGTTTTATTGCATACATAGGAAAAATAAGTTTTCTTACATACATAGGTAAATCTTAACAATATTAGACTATCGTGATCATCAACATAATTGTATTAAAAATATTTAATATAATTGTATTAACAATTTTATGAATATACTATTAAAATAAAAGGTTAAAAGTAATTGAAATACTTTAATATAAAAAAATAAGTTATTTTTTTAAAAATTAAATTAAATCAACTTAGATCCATCTTAACTAAAGGCCCAGAGGGATCAGATCTCTTGACTTGCAAAGCTCTTTTTTTACTGCAAAACTTCAGGGAATGTTTGCAACTCAAGAGATCCTCTTTTTTGAGTGTAAAACTTCAGGAAATGTTTTCACCTCAAAAGATCCTCTTTTTTTAGTGCAAAACTTGAGAAAATGTTTGCACCTCAAAAGATTTGATCCATGTGGCTCTTGATGGATCTTGAATTAAAATGGATCTAAGCTGGTGTGTATATATATAATTTTCTATTTCTTCTAAATTATAGATTTTCATAGTTGATCATAATGTAATTAAACATTTTTAAAAGTAAATTGTGTAAAAATAGTCCACAATTTATTTCCAAAAAAAATTAATGTATTAGTAATTTTTATTTTAAAATATTTGTTATAATGTAAATTTTCTTTATTTTTTAACTCGTCAAAATAATAGTAATTTTATATTTTTCTAAAATTTAAAAAAAATAAAGTAATTTTTTAAAAATAAATCAAGTAATTTCATCCACCGTTATTATTATTAAAGAATATATTCCGTTTTAATATATAAGGTATAAATTATATAAATTAAAATTACTTTTATTTATTTATCTAATAAAATAATGATTTATACGATTATGGTTAACATTTTTGAGATCTATATGGTTTATTGAACGTTAGAAAGATAAGAGATTAATAAGAAATATTTTTAGAGTTAGAGTTATTGTCTTGATAGCTCTCACAATTATCTGTGCATGTATTTGCTGGAAGCAATCCAACGATGGTGTATTAAGCTTGATCTTCGATGGTTGGGGTTGGAATTTACAATGGTAACAACCTCTCCCTTTCCTGCACGATGCTTCAACTCGTTTCAACCCTAGCGATATGGAGGATGGGCTCTGCGACCCTTCACCACAAAGTTCAGAGAAGATAGGTATTGAGAGTGTTAAACCTTGAATTTGTTGTATAAATTTCCTTCACCTTGTGTCTCGACCTTGAGGGTTTGTCAAGCTTCCATGGAGGTGTCTCTTTCTGCAAGAAAAATTATGTCGAGTTGAGGGAAGAAGTATGAGCAGTCAATATCGTTTTCCGATAAGAAATCTTGAAACTCGAACAATTTTAAATTACAATTTGTCAGATACTTGATGAGGGTTATTTTAATGGTTTCCATCTATAATTTGTTTCACAAAATGTACAAGGTTTTGACATTCTTTCGAATAAGGCCAATACTGGAGTGGAGCATATGGCATGTTTGAGAGCCAAGAAAGCCTGTTGCATTGTGTTAGTCCATAGGAATGATTTTTTCTTCATAATATTAGTGAGGGGGAGTGCATTGCATCCATAATTGCTGAAAATTTTGCGATAGAACCTTTGAGACCCAAGAATCCCCTCAAAATCTTCAAGGTTTTTGGGTGGGGCCAATATTGCATTGCCTAAATCTTCTTCGAATCAACCCTTACTCCATCACATCCCACAATATGTCCCAAATACTCAACTTATTCCATGCCAAAGGAGCACTTAAATACTTTGGCAAATAATTTGTGATGTTGGAGCAACTGGAGTATTTGGTCAACATGCTGAAGGTGAGTTTCCCATGTGATGTTGTAGATGAGAATGTCATTGAAAAATACTAGGGGGCATTACAAAGGTGGTTCATGAGGCTCTAAAAAGTGGAGGGGGCATCACAAAGACCAAATGGCATGAATAAGAATTCATAGTGGCCTTCATGAGTTCAGAAAGCTGTTTTTGGGACGTCAACTTCCTTCATGCGGATTTTATGATAGCATAAGCGGAGGTTGACCTTGGTAAAGAATTTAGCATCATGTATTTCATCAAGCAAATCTTTAAATACTGGAATAGGAAAATTTTCTTTCATAGTGAGTTTATTAGGGGCTGGAAAGTCTGGACACATGCACCATTATCCATACTTCTTTAAAAACATGACCACAGGAGATGAATAAGACTTGGTGGTTGGACGAATAACCCCTGCTTCAAGGAGCTCCTTGATGATTTTTTCAATCTCATTCTTTTGGGCAAAAGGATATTGATATGGGCATGCATTTGGTGGTTGAGCCCCTGAGACTAGAGAGATGTTAAGATCATGCTTTCCCCAAGAAGGTGGGAGTTTCATGGGTTTGTCAAAGACCCGTTGATAGCAATCTAGGACCTATTGCATCTCAAGATGAATAGGGAGCAGAGTGGATTTAATGGCTTGGTTGGCATGAAATTGGCTACTACCCCATGATGGCCCTTTTTTAAAATATTCTCCATTCGATGCGAGTTGATGATAGTAGGAGCACCTTCTTGGAGTCCCCGTAGTGTATGAGGGTGGCCTTCCTACTTAAAGCTCATATACAACTCCTGAAAATCCATTGTGATAGGGCCTAGTGTGCACATCCATTCTGCACCAAGGACAATGTCACAACCACCAATTTCAATGGAAAACAAGTGAGTTTTAAGGTGATTATCCCCCATTTGAAGCTTGATGTTTTCACAACATCCTTCGCATTTCATGCCCCCCCCGTTAGTAACTAGTACTTGTAAATTAGAGACCGTCCTTATAAAACAATGGATTGATTCAGTGAATCACTTATGGATAAATTTATGAATGCTTCTGTTATCAATCAACACTACTCCAGGCCGATGTTTAATGAAGCCACATATTTTGAGAGTTTGGGGGGGAAGAAATTCCTACCAGGGCATGAAGTGATATAATTTGATCATCTAGCGTAGCTGCGACATCATGGTCAGGATCAAATTGAGTTTCCTCTGCTTTTTCCTCAACCAATTCCTCTGCTGAAGTGTTGTCAATCACATTAATTTGGAATAATTTTGGTTCCTTGCATTTATTTCATGGGCAGTACTTATCATCACAATAGTAGCAAAGTCCTTGTTTCCTTCGCTCAACCATTTTTGCGGGATATACTTTCTAAACCTTTAGTATTTGGGTGGCACCCATAGCCTGGGTGGGACGAGCCTTTGTGACAAAAGTGGGGTGATTGGACTGGGATTGTAAGACAACTTCCACGTCTAAGGTATTGCAACATGCGTCCAAGAAAATAGCGGGGTGTTGCATTCAGACATGGGCTTGGATAGCTTCCATCAGGCCTCTAAGGAAACATTCCAAATAAAATCCATCTCCTAGTTCATCAGTTCGAATGGTAAATTGTTCAAAAGTGGAAATGTAGTCTTTGATTGTACCGGTTTGTCTGAGATTAGTGAGCCGTACCAAAAAATGAGAATCCCTATCAAAACAGTCACAAAGGGATTTCAAGAACATGTGCTAAGTGAGATTCCATGGGTAACATTTGGGATGCCACTGCCACGACTGCCATCTTTCTTAGTCCAAGAAAAGTCCTCCCACTCGTAATTTAGTCTCATCATCGCAGATATTATTAAGGTTGAAATATTGTTCCATTTGAGCCACCCATATTGCCAAGTTCGAGCCATCAAATTGGTACATGTCTAGCTTGGGCATATGTTGGCCCGAAAAGTGGGACCCTCCATGGAAGTGAAGGTGATGGTTGGATTCACCTTCTTCGTGTGCGTCAACACTTGGTTCTTCCCTACGATGTGGTTGTATTTGAGCTATATATTGCGTGACCAGATTGGGAAGGTTCTGAGTGAGCTCAAATAGTTTTTGTTGAAGTTCTTCTATTTTATCTCCCATATTTTTTGCAGCCAAAACTTGAGATTGGGTTTCGTACATGCACTAGTACAGATTTGGGACCGCCTAAAAAATTTGGGCTTATAAGGGAATGGTACCACTGCGATCAGCTCGTCGACCTGAGTCTTATGGGCTAGGTCTCTAGAAAGAATCCCAAACTGGCTCCAGATTTTTTTTTTATACTATGAAAGGAGTTTTACTCCCAGTTGATCAATACTGCAGTGGAAAATACCCAAAAGATTTATACTTCCAAAGTGGTCAAGTGCTCAAAATTATGCTGAAAAATGAATTTTTTTGGAATCGTGTGGAACCTAAACGACCACGTATATCTTTTTTTTCTGAATCTGACACAATTTGTTTCATGGAAAAACGACACCTTATGCTCCCGGAAACACGTTCTTTCCACTTTTTTAAACATGCAATTTAAAAAATAAAATGCAGGACAACCCATTCAGCAGTTTGTACAGTTGACTGGGCATGCCTACATGGCAAGGTGAGTATACAAGTTGACTTGGTCAATGGTTTTCTCTAACGAATGGTATTGTGCCAAGTGGCATGTTTTTTATTGGTTGGATATATCATATTTTTATTGGTTAATAGGGTGGTGAATCACAGGTTGCCACGTGGCCCAACCAGGGGTTTCCACGTGGCAGCCCGAGGGCCACCAAAATCTATGTGGGAGGCCGAGCATAGGCGCTAGGGGTTGAACCCGCGACCTCCAAGTACCAAGCCAAACACATTACCATTGCGTCCGCATGTTGTTACTTACAATACTATGAATACCATTTGGTTTTGTTTCTATATGAAATGCATGTTAGGGGGTGGGGGCCGGGGTGTTAATCGATGCCATGTGTCCATTGTCGAAATCCGTCGCGGTGTTAACTACTCTCCCCAACCGCCAGCATTAACCATCACAGAAAATTCTGACCATGTGACCACCTAAGCCACAAAGGAGGCAGTCAATAAACCACGCGGCATATTAAAAAAAAAAAAAAAAACATTTTTTTTGTTAAACCATGTGTTATGGTTAATTAATTGAATTTTAGGCGTTATTGGGAAAATTAATGCCCTTATAATTTTTCCCTGTTTTTAGTGGAATTAGCGCTCTGCTAGCGCTTTTGGGGGTGAAATTGTGGGCTTCGTGCTGGATTTTGAGGGTTTTGTAGAACGAATAGTGGAGGAACTAGGGGAGATCATAACTTGATGAGTTTTTGGCAAAATTCAATGCAGAACGAGGCTAGACATACATTTTTGGGAATTTTGGAGCTGATCGAATAGGTTTAAGAGCTGTTTGAGCATTATAAGCACATGTAATCACACTTTTGAGCATAATATAAGAGGGCCAAGCCATTGGAAGCCGGACCAAGTAGACGTAGCCTAGGCAGGGTGAACTCATTCATCATGTGTTGTTGTCTTACTGCTTATGGTGATGTTCATGTCTATTAGATGTTTTTGTTCAATGTTTTGGTTATGGTCATTTGTTCATGAAATTCACATAAAAACACATAAAAACTCATGTTAAACTTGCAATTAACCTCATAATCCTCAAGCACTTTGTTTATATTCTGAATTGGATCTTAGAACAAAAAAACTAATATTCCCATTCAGATCAAGTTGGTATAAGAGAACTATGTTTACTTGTACAAGAAGGATTTAATTTTTTTTGCAAGTGTTTAAATTATTACAAGGTTGAAGCTCAAGAGAAGAGAAGGTAAGCTTATGGGTGCAGGTTCTCTAGTTGAAGTAAGAAGAAGGAGGGCACATTTGCCATGATCTCCACCACAATATTCACCTCCAATTGTAGTAGAAACTTTAGTAAGAATGTCTCATGAAGGAGGAAATGATAACATGTCAGAGGATGAGAAGGCTTTTAGGAAGGCTTTATTTGACATGACAGAGATGGTGAAGGTCCTTTATGAAGAGAGGAACACAAGGTTGTAGGGTGAAAGCGCCAGGCCTCCAAGAGGAGAGGGTTCTCTAGGAGGAGGAGGTAATGGAAATGGTGATAAGACACCATGTACTCCACCATAATCCTCACCACCATCTTCACCTTCATCTTCATCCTCTTCCACTACTACAACCCTTACTCATACTCATCAACCTACCTCAAAAGGAATTGGTAAACTTGATCTAAATTATGAATGTTAGTTTTCCTGTGCTAATTTCATTTTTCAGATATAAAATTTATTTACTGATCTTATTCTTGATGTACAGGTTCCCTTGTTGCTTCTGTGTGTCAAAGAGGTAATTAAAAATGAGTTTTATGAGTGAATTTGAAAGCATAAAGCATGAATTTAAAAGGTTGAAAAATAGAAACATAAATAAAAGCAAACCATCCCAACTATAAAATAAAATGGAGTTTTGATGAAGGAGTTCACCCCTCTTGAGCTACATCTCCTTGGTCGAGCTTCCATGGCTTGGGCCTCTGTATTAGCTCAATTATGCTCAAATTTATGTTTACATGCATCAAATTCTCTTGGAACATGCTCCAATGAGTTCAAAATTGTCGATATCAGAAATGACTATTTATTTACTCATTTTGGCCTTCAGATGCTCTAGGCATGGCCTTCCCTCCTGGTCGCGCTGGGCTTCAAAATTATTCAAGGCAATAAAAACCTTTGTAAACTTGCTCCTCTGCCTCTGCAACCTATTCTAATGTGTTCATAGCATGCCAATTAGCCAATAATGACTCTTTCTGAGCTTGATTTTTTCAAACATTGACTCAGTTATGGAAAAAAAAAAATTCCCCCAATTTCTCCTCCAAATCTGGAAGGACTCCAGCTAACTCCAACAAATTTGGCAATTCCCGCCAAAAATGGTGTTGTTTCCAATTCTGTGGCTTATTAATAGGAGTATTAATTAAGGCTAATCTATAATTAGGTGGATAAGGATGCATTAAACACGCTTAGTGGAAGGCGTTGGGTTATGGTTATATGTTGCGGTCACGTGGAGGAGGGATGGCCCGCGGGACTGGCCCCCTCCGTTCCCATCACCGAATCTAAATCAAAGTTAAATAAACCTTCAACGTGTAACTCTTCAAGAATCAAGGTTGTAGCCCGTTGGCATAGTGCGATAATGGTTGGTGTTATCACTCTCAATTTTTCAAATTTGTTTTTGATAGGTTCATCATAAGCTTCACCTTGTCTCATTAGGTTAGATCATTCATTTGATGAGAAATTCACTTAATCATGTTTATTATAGGGCATAGGCACTTCATTAGTCTTGTTAGGGTCATATCCACAATAATCCACCTTGGGTTCACTTGCATATTCATCAAATTTAAAAAATGGTCACGTGTCTGTTTCTACAGAATTCCATAGCAAATATAACTATAAACTATCAGCTTTTGCTACCGAATCACCTAAAATTTTCGTAGCAAATCTGCCAAAATTATAACTGAAACTGCTACGAAAACGTTTTTTTCCTGTGTTCAAAAGGGAAATGGTGAGATGTCATTTTTTTTAAAGTTCTAGGGTTAATCCAAAGTCACATGATTGGTTGTTTGAGTCATGCATCACACATATTCATAAACTCGTACCATCATCACACTTCATTCCTCATTTTTTGTCATGATCCCTCTCAAATTTAAATTTTATTCCTTAAAAAAATCACCCAAGCTCCTCTCTTTCATTAACCTTTCCACCTTTGCATGCATCAGTCGATTTTCACCTTGGAAGAGTCCACCTCATTGCAAAGAAGCTTATTGTCCAAATAATTTATTTGTAGGTGTCACAGTTCATGAAGGCAACGTAGTATAAAAGGGATATAGCCAAGCAGGGAAACAAATAAAAGGTGGATCTATGGTTATATAGGAACCCATAGACCTTAAACTGATCACGGAGGGCCTCAGCTTCACACATGTTTTCATCCAAACAGGTTACTGCATTTCTGCTGGAGTTACAAGGGAATTTGTTGTGTTTTTGGACTATGTGAGAAGTCAACTTCCAGAGAAGATTCTAGATAAATGGAGATGAATTATGAAATAATGAGATAGGTTATTATCAAGCATAGAACAAGGAACAAAAATGTCTTTCACTTTTCTCACAGGTGCTGCCAATTTGGAGATTTGAAGAGGTATTTGGGCATTATTTTCAGAGTGCATTTTTCTGCTTGTTTTAGACATGTTTTTCTAATGCAGTTTCTCGATAACTAGAGCTGGTTTAAAAAAAAAAAAAGAGATATTTTTCTTCAAGATGATATTATTTACAAAAAAATTCTCCCATTTTTCAAAATCTATCAACGATCGAGAGATAGGAACTCATCTCTCAACCCTATATTTTCAGAAAAGCGGAGTCATTTTAAAAAACTTGTTGAACGTGAAAAAGTTGTTTCTTGAGGAGGATAAGAGGTATTTTGAAAAAAAAAATTCTTATCATGCTTCATCCTATCATCTCACATAGCCATGGACATTATTGGAGGTGGAAATTGAAAATTTCAAAATCTGCTGTCAAATTAGGTGTTTTCATAGTGCCTTCCAAGCTTAAAGCTCAAAATGCGCTGCGAAATTTCTGTAGGTGTTTTTTTGCTCAAAACCATGGAAAAATTCAAATTCAAGGCCTGGAAAAATTTTGTTTTATCTCTTTAAACCCAATAAACATGTCTATGTCAACAAAGAGAGCTAACAAGTGGCATAATTTGGTGAACTAAATTCACTACCAAAATGCGCTACAAAATTTTTGTAGGATGTTTTTTACTTGAAAAATAATTTTATTTAGCTCATTAGCCCCAAGGAAGATCCTCCAATAGTCAGAAAGGTAAAAGGTTATGCAAAAGGTGGATTTTGGAGTTTGCTACGAAATGAACGCTACAAAATTTTCTGTACATGATTGTTTTAGCAGTCAGCTTCAAGTTTGATTTTTGACCAAATGAAAAAGAATTTTGGAAATATGAAAGAGTTTTTTCTTCAGAATAGGCCCATCTACAAAAAACTCTCTCAGTTTCTGTAAATACATCAGGGTTTGGAAGTTATACACTCATATTTGAAGCCTATTTTTCAGAATTTTCACTCACCAGATTTATGAAAAAATTGTAAAATTTGACTTGGAGGAGGTCCAAATCAACATCGACGTAGCATAATGACACATCAACACTCCAGTACACTCAAAAAATTATTTGGTTGCAGTTGATAATGGTTATTAAATGGATTTTTTGAATTATTTAATGAAATAAGAGTCCTTTTTGTATTCAAACTCTACAAAATAGAAATATCCCTATGAAGTCTCCAAGTGATGTAATCATATTTGAAATAGGTCTCTGAGGTGGGAATTCGAAGCTAGCAAGGTGGAAAATAATTTGTATGGGTACTCACTCTATAATTGAGATAGTTTTATAGTTAGAAGGGGTTGTAGAATATTATGTCACACTGCTACTTTTGTAAAATATTTCTTATTCAGTAATATACAGTGGATATTTTGCCTTCTTCACCTGAGATTCGAATGATGGTTCAATGAGTTCATGTATTATATGTTTCATGTTTTTATCTGTAGTATGTTTATGTCTAATTACTCATAATTCATGGAAACCATGCTCTGACTTCCTTTAGATGTTGAACTGTTTTCATTTCATGTGTATGTGTGTTATCTCTTCATTGAAATGTTTATTTGCCTCAGCTTCCACAAGAAGGGTTATGTTCATTGAGTTTCTTAATTCTTACTCCATAAGCCCAATGGTAGAAAATCCTCTACATTTCCCACCTGCAATCATATATAATCAAGTCATTATCATAGAGTTAGCCATCTAATAGAGTTTTCATTGAAAAAATCATAAGTTATGTTAAGAGAGCCCTCTCAGACTGAAGAGGCTAATCTTCAATCAAAATTTGGTTTGAAATAGTTACTCCAAGTTGACCATTGAAGCAGTCCAAGAGGACCTAATTTGGTGATAACATTTTGGCGTCATTTCTGGGGAACAAAGGTGTAAATTTTCCTTGGGAAGAATGACAAAGTTTCAGTTCTAAGGTCTGAGAGCAGCAGACACTTAGGCACATATTGGTTGTATTTATGCTCTAGCGACTCCACACATCAAATAATAAATTAGAAGGTGACTCCACTGCTTGAAGATTAGCAGCTTGATGAAGTTCCAAGATGAGTTCCATTGGAAGAAAGAATGCTAGGTATGCCCCTATGAATCGGTCTCACATCCTTCGTTTTCCAAATCCTATGCCAAAAGTCAATTGGTTAACTTATCTTCCCATATTTAAAGATGAAAAGAAAGACAATGTTGCTCTTCACTTGGTTAAATTCCATATGCATGTACGCAGACTTAAGGTTCATTTTCCTCAGGATTGTCTCATGAAGATGTTTATGGTCACTTTAGAGGGGAAAGCATGGTCTTAGTACGAAAGCCTGCCAAATGATTCCTTACATTCTCTTGCTGATTTCCATGTTGCATTTTATGAGATGTATAAAGAATCTCATTCTTCCTTATTGCTGCTCAAAGACTATTGTAAACATTTGGTGAGTTTTATTGAATACTTGGAGAATTTTTATGAAGATGATGAGTTCATGGATGAGGAAATTTTAGAGGCCCTTCATGACAATACCTTTCATCACCAAGAAGAAAGGGTAGCCTCTCTCTTGGGTGAAAATGAAACCTAGTAGGAGTTTATTTATGAAAATCATGTTACATCCTCTGAGTTTGATGAACATTTGCAGCATAATTGTCAATATTTTGATGATCAGGAATATAAGAATCATTTCCGACAACAGGAGGAAATGGTGGTATATAGTTTCTATATGTTCAGGTAAAGGAAGAAATTTATTCCTCATGCCATTCCTTGTATCAGCTTATAGAAAATGAAGAAAATTTTGAAGAGAAAATGTTAGACAATCAGATGGATATGCTTGCTGAATCATATGAAGAGTTAATTTTAGAAATTCTTGTGGTACATGTTGAGGCAGTTCCTTTTGAAAGTGTCTAAGAATATTCTAAGTATTTCTTCCTCCCAAATGAAAATAATGATCAACATATTGTTTCTTTTTTATTTGAGAATGGTCACAAGAGTTATAATGAAAAATTTGAACAAGGAACAACATCAAAGGATCATACTTACTCATATTTTCTTGTTGATCAATAAGAATTATTTGTGCATACTCTCAAAGATCCTTTCGCAGCTCTGCTAGAATCTTCTATAGAAATGAATTTCATAATGATCTTCAGTTATGTAGACAAATTGAGATGGTGTAACAAGTTATCATATCTCATAATGGCTTTGTGATCAGAGAAGTGGAATGCCCATTCCAAACCAATACCCAACTTCTTGATTGGATTCATTGGAAGTGTGAGATCACTTGATTAATCTTTTATGCTGAGCAAGTAGATTAGGATCATTTGTATATAAATAAGCTTGAGGATCAAGCATTTTGTTAGTTTTAGTATTAAATTTAGCATATGTACTTTCAATTCTTTAGCATCTATTGGTTTTCAGTGCTGAGGTTACAGGTCAGAGCAAGTTGCAAGTTTTAATTTTGAAGATGAGAGCAGCCTAATGGAGGTGGCATTGGAACTACTAGTTCTTTGTTGTACCACAAGGGCATGCCATCCCCAGGGGAGCCACTGTTATCACTCTCAATTTTTAATTTTTTTTTTTATAGGGTCATCATAAGCTTCACCTTGTCTCATTAGGTTAGATCATTCATTTGATGAGAAATTCACTTAATCATGTTTGTTATAGGTCATAGACAGTTCATTAGTCTTGTCAATAGGGTCATATTGGGTTCACTTGCATAGTCATCAAATTTTAAAAATGTCCATCTGTCTGTTTTTACAGAATTTTGCAGCAAATATAACTATAAACTGTCAGTTTTTGCTACCAAATCACCTCACTAGTACATTGGGTCAAAATTCCAACACTTTAGTTTCGACACTTTTGACGTATTGTCGGAAATTTCCCTAATTTTATCAATTTTTCAAATCTCGCCCACAACCGTCGCTATATCGACGTTTAGGGAAATCGTTAGTATTCTGACGTTTAGGGTAGTCATCGGAACACCGACATGTAGGGATGCAGCGTCAGAAATGCGATGTTTGTAAGATTTGAGTCGGTAGTCTGACGGTTTGGAGAACACGTCACTATTTCGATGTTTAGAGCGATTATCGGTAGTGCGACGTAATTGGGCTTAACTGTCGGTATTGCGACAATAAAAGGATAAACATCGGTATTGCAACAATTAAAGAGGTGGTGCGATGTAATTGGGCTTAACCGTCGGTATTGCGACGATTAAAGGATAAACGTCGATATTGCAATGATTAAAGGATAACCGTCGGTGTTCCGACATGTTGATTAAACGTCGTAAGAGCGACGATAGTAAACATTGTAATTTCCTTTAGATTTTAACCAATTTTTTTAAAGAAATTTTAACTGATTTTTGTAGTCTTCATTTTCGATATCTATTCCCTTGTGCCTTCGTTCGATCGGGCGCGCTGTGTGAGGGCGCCCGCCCAAATACGTTCGGGTCGGGTCGAGTCGTTTTGTTTGAGGAAGGTTGTATCAAATTTGCTAAGTTGTGACCGCACGGGTGCCTTTTGCACGTTCGTGTGGTCTGTTTTCCATTTGATCCCTTGTGCCTTCGTTCATTCGGGCGCACCGTGTCAGGGCGCCCACCCAAACGCGTTAAGATCGAGTCATTTCGTTTGAGGGCACCCGCCAACACACGTTTGGGTCAGGTCGGGTCGTTTCATTTGAGGGTACCCACCCAAATGCATTCAGGTTGGGTTGGGTCATTTCGTTTCAGGGCGCCCGCCCAAATGAGTTCGGGTTGGGTCGGGTCATTTTGTTTGAGGGCGCCCACCCAAACCAGTTTGGGTTGGGTCGGGTCGTTTCGTTTGAGGGCACCCACCCAAACACGTTCGGGTCGGGTTGGGTCGTTTTGTTTGAGGGCGCCCACCCTAACGCATTTGGGTTGGGTCGGGTCGTTTCGTTTGAGGGCGCCCACCCAAACGCGTTTGGTTCGGGTCATTTTGTTTGAGGGTGGTCATATCAAATTTGCTAAGTTGTGATTGCATGGGTGCCTTGTGCACGTTCGTGCGGCCCGTTTACTGTTTTCTCCCTTGTGCCTTCATTTGGTAGGGCGTGCCATGTGAGGGCGCTCGCGCAAACGCGTTTGGATTGGGTCGTGTCATTTTGTTTTAGGGCGGGCGTATCAAATTTGCTAAATTGTGACTGCACGGGTGCCTTTTTCACATTCATGCCGCCCTTTTTCCATTTGCTCCCTTGTGCCTTTGTTTGGTCATGCGCGTTATGTCATGCTGTGTGAGGGCCCTGCCCAAACGCGTTCAGGTCGGGTCGTTTCGTTTGAGGGCGGCCATATCAAAGTTTCTAAGTTGTGACTGCACAGGTCCCTTGTGCACGTTCGTGCAACCCGTTTGTCATTTGCTCCCTTGTGCCTTCGTTCAGTTAGGCATGTCGTGTCGTTTCGTTTGAGGGCGCCTGCCCAAACCCATTCGGGTCAGGTCATTTCAGTTGAGGGCGCCTACCCAAACGTATTCGAGTCAGGTCGTTTTAGTTGAGGGCACCCGCCCAAATGCGTTCGGGTCGGGTCGTTTCGGTTGAGGGTGCCTGTATCAAATTTGCTAAGTTGTGACCGCACGGGTGCCCTGTGCACGTTCATGCGCCCTGTTTGTTGGTTGCTCCCTTATGCCTTCATTTAGTCATGTGCACCGTGTTGCGTCGTGTGAGGGCGCCCGCCCAAATGCGTTCTGGTCGGGTCATTTCGTTTGAGGGCGACCATATCAAATTTGCTAAGTTGTGGCCGCACGGGTGCCTTGTGCACGTTCGTGCAATCCATTTGTCGTTTTCTCCCTTGTGCTTTCATTTGGTCAGGTGCGACGTGTCATTTTTTTTTAGGTCACCCGCCCAAACCCATTCGAGTCTGGTCATTTCAGTTGAGGGCGCTTGCCCAAACGTGTTTGGTTCGGGTCGTTTCGGTTGAGGGCACCCACCCAAATGCGTTTGGGTCAGGTCGTTTTAGTTGAGGGCACTCTATAAAATTTGCTAAGTTGTGGCCGCATGGGTGCCCTGTGCACGTTCTTGTGGCCCATTTTCCAGTTGTTCCCTTATGCCTTTGTTCAGTTGGGAACACTGTGTCGTGCCGTGTGAGGGCGCCCGCCGAAACACGTTCGGGTCGGGTCGTTTCGGTTGAGGGCGCCCGTATCAAATTTTCTAAGTTGTGACCACACAGGTGCCCTATGTAAGTTCATGCAGCCCTTTTTCCGGTTGCTCCCTTGTGCCTTCGTTCAGTCGGGCGTGTCGTGTCGCGCCGTGTACGTGCCCGCCCAAATGCGTTCTCGTCGAGTCGTTTCGATTGAGGGTGCCCGTATCAAATTTGCTAATTTGTGACCACATGGGTGGCCTATGCATGACATTTGTGCAACCCGTTTTCTGGTTTCTCCCTTGTGCCTAATTCATTCAGTCGAGCGTGCCATGTGACGGCGCCTGCCTAAACGCATTCGGGTCGGGGCGAAGCCGCAACAAGGAAATAGAGTCTAGGTCGAGTCAGGTAAAAACGCGTTCAGCGTTCACTCGCAGGTGGAGTTAGGTTCCTTCCACAGGGTGCGTGTAGAATAGTGTTCAGGGCAGGGTTGAGTCAGGTTCCTTCCACAGGACGCGTGCAGAATAGTGTTCAGGGCAGGCGCGTTTAGGTCGAGTCGCGTTCATTCAGCGCGTCCATGTTCAGGAAGTGCGGAACAATGTTTGAAGGCGCGAAGGTCGTTCATCATGGTCGGGCCGGGTCAAACGCGACCTGAACGTGTTCAGGAGACACGTGCAGGTCGTGGCCCCGGTGACCCACGTGCAAACTATGACACTGGTGACCCGCATGCAAAAACGCATTTAGGGTGCCGAGGGTGTCTGTGACCCGAGTGACCCACTTGAACCAGAATTCATGCAAACTTCAGAAACATGTTCTAAAAGGGAATTTTTGGGTTCCTTTGGATTGTTTGCACTGTTGGGGAGCTATTAAGCCTAGTCCAAGGTTATACATGCACATTTGGAAAGAAGCATAAATGGTTTACGCAGGCTTGGTTGTATAATTATTGTAGATTGTACATATTTATTGAAACATAATATCAGGCAGACTTATTAACGGGAGTTGCCACTCCCTAATCCCTTAACCACTAAATCATTATTTAGGTACCTTATAACCCCTAAATGTGCCTAAATCCCCTAACCCCTAAGCCCCCAATCCCTAATCCCTTAACTACAAACTCATTATTCGACCCCTAACCCCTAAATGCACCTAAATCCCCTAACCCCTAACCCCCAATCCATAAAACCTTAACCACTAACTCATTATCTCCCTAACCCTAATCCCTAATCCCTTAACCACTAAATCATTACTCCTCTAACCCCTAAATGTTCCTAAATCCCCTAACCCCTAAGCCCCCAATCCCTAACCCCTTAACCACTAACTCATTATTCTCCTAATCCCTAACCCCTAAACCCTAAACCTCTAACCCCTAATCTCCTATTCATCGAACCTCTAAGCCCCTAATCCCTAATCCCTTAACCACTAACTCATTATTCCCCTAACCCTTATAATAGTCCTTAAAACCTGTTGGGATTGGCCATTCAAAATGAGAGTAGGTCTAGTTGGGACCTACGATCGAGTGATTAATTCCCCCTTGTTGGAAATATGGAAATTTTTCCTTGTCAACAACCCTATAGTCCTTAATCCATCTAACATATACTTATAAAATGATATTTTTTTGTAAATGTGGCCCTTGACTATGCCATGAAAACCCTCCAAAAAATTCTTAAATGATGGGAATTCCAATTCATGTGTGAAGCTAGTCATGGAATGTGACAAGTCATCCAAGATACATCCAAATATTTGATATGTGCCTTGGGGAATGTGAAATAATGGGTCAAGGGGACACAAGGGTTGCATGGATGGGTATAATTTAGAGGTGCAAGCATGGCTTACTATGATATATAATCCTAGCATTAGAGAATGAGAAGGGCGCTTAGGACCTAATTTCATAGAAGGGGCTAGGGGACCTAGAGGGAAGGTAGCGAGAGAAATCGATAGAGGAACCCCCAATAGTGGTGATAAGTTAGGGATTATGAGTCCAATGATCACAAACCATAAGCCCTTAACCCATAGCTATTGAATTTCATATCCCCTTAACCCCCAATCCATAATCCCTTAACCCCTACACTCATAACTCATAACCCATAAACCCCTTGACTCATTAAATATTAAGAAAATAACCCCTAAACAGCTATAATCCATGAACCTTGTAAGCCATAACTCCTTATCCTCTTAACCTGTGACCCTTAACCCCTAATCCTTCACCCTTAAACACCTTAATTAACTTCTAATCCCTTAAACACCTTAATTAAATTCTAATCCCTTAAACACCTAAATCCCCTAAATCTTAAGTCCTTAACCACTAAATCCTCTAAGCCTAAATCCTCTGACCCTAAATCCCTTGGAACTTAACCCTTTACCCTTGAAGCCCTTAACCACTAAGTATCTGAGGCTGAAAATAACACCCTAAACCAACATATTGACCTCCTAGGAGAATCCTTCACCTCTAATTGAGCATATTGGAAACATTTGATTTTTAGATAAATAGGTATTGGTTATGAGGGTATCATGTGTTTTTGGGTAATGCCATTATTACCATGTATACCAAATATAGAAAAATTAGATAATTTTCCAAGCCTCGATTTGAATCACTCACAATATCCACACTTCATGTTCAAATGGATCTTGTAGTGCTCTCTCACACAAGGAGTTGGAAATGAATAGATCACTAAAAAATACAAGGCCTCTCTAGTGATTAAAGTTGTAATACAATTCATCAAGAAATTTACACCACCAATATTATAAATGACATCATTATATGTTTGTGTCAAGTTGTTAGAAAGGTTATTTATAGACAATACATTCAATGTACTTGGACTTCATCTAATTTTTAGGGCCTCGACTATAATATGGATTTTGTATCAGGAACACTTAATGCAAATGAAAGGGGGCCTTTTTGTTTAACCACATATGCACAAGAGCATTAGATACTGCCCTTCATACCCCCCTTGGTTGATGCTAAAATTCAAATTTTTTCAATTTAATCAAGGGGAAATAAAATTAAGAATTTCTTATTGTGATTTTCAACAGAAAAGCACAATGGTTTATCAGTAGCAGCAAGCACCATGGTTTATCAATCTTAGCAAGCACTTGTATGTTCAATCACTCGTTGTTCACGCTCAAGCTTTGTTATATATGGGAAAATAAAACTAATGAAGGAGGAGCCACTCTTTGGTGTAATCCCCCCTGTGTAATGTTCTTGCATAAGTTTACTTCTTGAGAATTCTCTTCAACATCAAAAATTTTGGACCCCCTGCTCTCCTCATCTCTTGTATTTAATGTTGTTTTGGGTTGCCTCCAAATGTGACTGAGAGGGCACTCTTACCCCTCCCTTGCATTTCATTACCCAACAATTTACCCTTTTAGGGAATGAAACATAGATGACACTGCCATGCATTAATGGCTAACTTGCTCAGACTCTAACCTGTGTGCCTCCTCCTTGGGTTTTTAAGAGTCACTTAAATGTTTTATTACATGTGTGTTGATAAATATAACATAAAAAAATTAAATAATTAATCAATTGACATTAATTATTTTAAGGCATTATTCTTTAACTTAGCATTAATACATGATTAAATCATTGATGCACAATGAATAGTAACACATGTCCATGCCTCAATATCATTATAGGAACATGAATGAACTTTTACTATAATAATTTTATTAGATTAACCACACCGAGTTTCCATGCAAGCAATCTAAAATTATGATGAGATGCTCAATTACACAAAAGTGTTTATAGAGATCATATTTAATGTAAGGGTGTTACATCGATCAGGTAGATCACCCGAGGAGGGGTGTTGTCTAGACCCAAAATGGAAAACAACTGCTAAGAAAAGGAGACTTGTCACACACTCATCGAATCAAGAGTCACGTGGATAGGTGTGTTCAATGTAAGAATTAAACTGAACCTTTTACTTGTGGAAGCTTTATGAAGTTCATGATACATATGAAAATAAGTATTTATTCGAAATTTACTTTGGTGAAATGTAAGTTACCTTGTGGAATTTGAGACCCCTAGCTTAGCCTAAATAGCACCCTTTTTTTAAATTCCAACAATGCTTAGCCTAATTACCTTACCACCCTTTTTCCAAAAATTCTTACCTAATCAATTTCATTATCTCAACGGTCTATGCCTACATGACGAGAGTAGATCCTAGAAAGGAGAGTTGGATTGTTCATTCAACCGGTTGATTCAAAGCAAATTAGTTTCTCTAGATGTTTGGCCCATGCTTTGTGATTCCTTCAACTACCCAGCCAAGGAACGAATGAATTTCGCCTACACTGGACAAAATAGAGGGACAAATAGCAGGGGACTCGTTGGTTCAGAGGTTTAGCAAGGGACCCGTTGGTTCAACCACCAACCACTAAGCAAATAAAACTATTGGCCTGACCAGGAAATCAGGTGCAATTGGCCTTTATCAACCCAAAAATGGTAAGGATACACCAATTTATATCTTCAAAGAAATAGAAAATTTCATATCTTCTTCCACATAATATTTTCCTCATTTATGTGTTTTTTTTCTTCCAAGAAAACAAATGTGTTTTTGGCATCAGTTATTTCAAGTAGAAAATAAATTATACATTGATTGTGCCTACGCATAAGAGCTCCTTTCAAACAATTTCCAGATTATCATCAGATTCTGCAAAACATATTTCTAATAAACGTTGAACATCAAAAGAATATTTCCACCTATAGTGCTAACATTGCAGACAACCCAAAATAATATCTTAAAACTTCCTGTAAAATGCTTTTAAAACAATATTTCTCGGAAAGTTGAAACCAAAACCCTCCCTCTGATTCTCCATGTGTAATCCATTTTTGATTGAAATGGGATCCTTTGAAAGATGATGTGCCAGAGAATTAAATTCTTTGTGAACATGTTGAATATAAACTGAATGAAAAGCTTCTTGGAGTTCCTTAACTTAGTGCTGCCAGTGAGAGAGAACTAGACTATCCAATGTCACATATAATTTAAAACTCTAATTACCACTTTTGAATCTGCAACAAACTGAATATTCTAAACATCTTTAACCATAGAAAATTTTAATAGGGCCCAAAGGGCTACTTACCTTGCACGAATATTAGTACCGCTACTAGTTCCAATCTTGAGTTAGAATTAATGATCATAGCTATAATGAAGGACAATACCAACAACATAATCACCCAACATTTGACATGCACCATAGAAATAACTCCAAGTAATATTAGGATTGAAAGAGAGAACATGCCTAAGGTTGAACCTCGAAGCCTCTTCTTTACGCACTTAGTTACACTTTTTATCATCATCTTATTTTCGAAAGTCTTGTCATATCTGTTTGTAGGACGATATAAGATATTGGGAAAAATCTTGCCATCCTCTAGCAACATTCTAATCTATTGTCAAGTGATTAGCACAAGATAATGTGCATTTATGACCAATCCAAGCTAATTGGAGTTGGGATGAGTTGAAGTTGGTAACTTTTGTTCCTTTTCCAGTTGAAGCAAGGGAAGGTTATTTTGGTTTCCATTATCAATGACCATATATGCTAATTTGTGCTTGATTTGACAATTCTATGTACACAGATATTCCTTGTTACTGAAAAGGCTATCGTTGGGCATTAGCATCAAGTGTGGATCAATGTAGCTGGGATTGTCGACATCAAAATCTAAGTCTCCAACCTCTCAATAATTCTTAGAAAGGAAGTGAACATTGAATTTGGGGTTGAGTTCATTCTTATTCATTGTTGGTCAAGTTCTTCACAAGGAAGAACAAGTTTAGTATTGTGAAAGAGTTTGAAATCCTTTGTTCCATGGGTCAAGTTCAATTTTTCCAAGGGGTCGAGTTATCCACTCAAGAGGTCCATATTCACTCTTACACTCAGCTAGTCGAATTCTATATCAAAGGAAGTACAGTAACCAATCACAAGGGAGCTTGAATTTTTCTTTGTCTTGTGGGCGTGTTTTTGGAAGGCAGGATTGATATTTTTCTCATTTGCTAAAGTTTTTACCTCCTAAGAGAGACACTATGTTTAAGGACGAGTTGCTAGACAAATTTCCTTGCTGGCTATAGCATTATTGTGGGTTGATTTAACTTCTTCTGGATGCTATCAAAATATCTGTGTGTGGGTTATGGATATGTCTTAATTACATGTGTGCAGAGGGTGTCATTTAGGAGAAAAAGGGAGCCATAAATGCTGTTGGGTGTCATGATCAATGAAATCTCATGCAAATGACAGCTTATATGTTAAGAATTTACCTTCCTTTATATTCAATAAGAAGGTCGTGGTTAGGAAAAGAAGTATTACGTTGTTTAAGAATACATAGCATACATGCATTAATATCCTAATATGCATAGTTATAGTAAGAGTTTCCTTTAGACAAAATTGAGAAGGGAAGTTCATGAAACATTTTCTCTCCATTCAAGCAAAAAAATTTGAATGAAGACCTAAGCAAGCCCAATTGTGGCCAATCAACTTCAAAATTACCTGAAGTTTGCAGGTTTGAATGATCTGCAAGTCCAGGATGTGCTCTTGGTTGTTCCCTCAAACTGACTTCACAAACAACAAGAAAGAAATAGAGATTTTAAATTTATCATTTTGTAATAAATATTCACCCTTAAAGTTCAAGCATGCTATAGTTTAAAATCAGAGTCCTAAATTGTGAATCGTTTAAAACCAAAGTCCTAAATTGTGAGTCTACCTTACCACCTCAATGAAAATTCTCGTACTTAAAGGCAAGTGTATATTCATCCTAACTCTGGATTGATTAAGTACCAAAAGGAATAAAAAATAACTTATATGCAAATCTCTTGGTGCCTAAAATATCCCAAGTTAAGATGAATATATGCTGGTGTGTGTGTGTATGTTAATTAATGTTAGGTATTCTTTTCTTAAATTCTCTTACGTTATAGTTTTTTTTTAATATTTTGATTTATGCATGGACATTACACAACTCTCTCATATCGGGCAGTAGAATTCACCTTGCCTCCTCTTGGTGCAATGAGTAAACCTAAGATTTTAAAACATTGAACCTGCTTTCAATGATGTTATCACAGCTGCAAATTCATTTGGTAGTTGTCAATGTTAAACACAACATGGAGAAAAGAATGAGAATCTAGCCAAAGCACGCATGCAAGCAATAGGTGTGTAGAACTGCCACTAGAAGATGCTAATTTTCACAATCATTAATACTTGTAACCATATGGAGTTGCATTCAGTAAAGTTTGTATTTCAGGCATGGAACTTGAAACTGACAATTCTGTTGCTCAATTTTTTTGTTGAACTACGTGTCATAGGATTTTCTTACTCCCCATTTTGAACCATTATGCCTGAAAGAAAATGATCCTATAATAAAACCAAAACAAAGTGATCTTGAACTAAAAAGCTCAAGGTCTTGAAGTTTGTTAGGTCTCTGTAACAAGCAAGATTGGCAAAGTCTGATCACAGAGTTAACATCATTTCAACCAACTTTGGGATTCTAGGATCTAGCCCTCCTGAATTCGGAGAGGGATCTCTCCAATATGTACAAAGATGGATATTGTCTTTGAAGTTTAGGGTGATGATATTAGGCTAGTTATGAAGGCCAAAGGTTTTGTTTGGTTTTCTTGGATGGTTGAACATAGTTGCTGTCTGAGACGGAAAGATCTATATGCAAATAGGTTCAAAGGTGAGAAGTTGCAAGTAAACGAAATAAGCTTCGATTCTAAAGAGAGATGATGGCAAGTTTTCAATTCATTGGGCTATGGAGTCATAAGGGAATTTAATTGAAACATCCAGGTTCAAGAGTAATCTATGGGGCAAGTCATCTAGGCCTAAGGATCTCTTTGAAGTTTGATTTATGGAATGGGGTGATACAACAAGAAAAGGAATCAACAGATGCAGAACAAAGAGCAGCCCAGGATCTGGTAAGTACTTTGAAACTAGCCAGCCTTTGATACACTTCTAATAGAAAACAGATTAAAAACAAAGGGAAACTTGAAGGCAACCTTTGGAGTAGAAACTAGTGGGCAGGGCTCACCTTTCTCCTCATCTTAGTTCTCCTTTACTTAGTTACTTCCAAGACAATCACCAAGATAACACAGAATGGCCCAAGATCTGATAAGTACTTTGAAACTAGTCAGCTTTTGACACATCCTAAGGGAAATAGACAAATAGTTGAGCAAACAAGAAAGGGACTCAGGGCTAACCTTTGATTTCCTCAATTCATTCCTTACACAACATATATGAAAGTAACATTTAAAAACAACATTCAACAGTGACGAAAAGATGAGGGAACGCCAGCATCTCTGTGCTTAGACTGAATTAAATCATTTCTAAATAACACAATAAGAAGAAAACATTGGGATAAAGATTTTTCAGCCAGAGAAGGTCACTGGTGTACAGCAAACTCTAACAATGTTTAAACTGTTCTTTATAGTAGAAAATGAAACAAATTGAAAACACAAATAAAATAACAAGTTACAGTGAGAATAACATCACCATCAGCATAGACCAGGATCCCATAAATCAACTTGTATTGATTGCTTCAAACCGGTTACAATCTTCAAATCCAGTGTTTTAATCCATCTCTTTTCACAATCTAACCTATCTGTTACAAGCAGAGCTCCAAGAGCCCATGAAACCACTATTTACAGTCAAGAGTTTTCCACTCAGAAATAGCTACAGCGCTTCGGCAATTATATTGACAACCAACTAATCCAACCCCTCACTCATCTTCTATTGAAGTATTTATAGAAGGATGAGGAGGTGAGATCTGTTTTAAAAGATCTCAAACACAATCAATGCAGAATTAATGTATTCCTGACCCCGAGAGGTTCGATGAAGAAATTCTACAGGTGTTACATTGCATTAAGGTGTTTATACTTTAAGAAGTAAGCTCGAAGAGAGCTTATATTGACCTTTGAGGCTCTGCGTACTGTTAGGGTTACTCTGCAGACATTCTGTCGTTGAAATCCGGTGCAGTAATAACTTCTTTGGTTGTTCGAGGCATAATATCTGATCCTGTTTAATAAATTCATCCTCTGATTGAGCTTTCTGAGGCAATAGGTGGCACTGTGGTGGTTGAGGAATCAATTCGCCTCGAAGTATGGCGGTGGAGGCGATCTGCATGCCGAACAATTTTAGGTTTTGCTTTAATCCGTGTTCTGAGCCGGGGATTAGGCTTTTGATAACCGTCTTAGCCGTAATCCCCGCCAATCTTCTCACAAAACCACTGCTCTGGTTCATTCTACCTTTAATCTGCTACTCTTTCTCTGCTCTGATATTGGCGGCCTTCGTCAAGCTTTGCAGGGACATGCGGCGACCAAAGCTCATGAAGCTTTGTAAATATCTTCGTTTTTCTCCGTATGATCAATTCCTTGGACAAATCGGGAGGATTGGAGTCGTCACTCTCATCCTTCAAATTTCGTAGAATACGAAGGAAAAACCTTTGAAAACCTGCAAAAAACAAGAAAAATGAGGAAATCCTGCGTTTATATGGATAGACTGCATCGGAGGGCGTGCGGGTGGACGGAGAAATCGGGACCGTTGATCGTATTGCGATCAACGGTTGGGAGCAAATCAAACGGTCAACGCAGAGGAAAGTGGACCGTATAATGGAATCGGGAGAGGAGATGCAGACCGTCGATCTACAGAGATCGACGGCGGGGATTGGATTTTAAACGCACCGGGGCAATTTATCGGTCGAGCGGATTGGTTAAAGGGTGAGCGAAAAAGATGACCGAGGACCGTCGGATGGGAGGGCCCAGATCCGACGGCTGGGGTGAATCCCACTGCGAGACCATAGGACAATGTTTAACGCGCGGGAGATGGACATGGAATGGCGGTTTTCGGGGTGAGGTGGGGAACACGTGGCAGTCGGCGCGTGGAATCGCTGGCCGACGACACAAAACCACCTCCGGACGAAAGGTGGTGCGGGCACATACCGGTAGGAAAGGAAAACAGCGCGGCGGAACAGGAGGAGGGGTCCACCAGATGACGGGACACTCCGCACCGTTGATCCGTGGGACAGATCAACGACAGAGTTTTAATATTGTTTTCTTTGGTGGAGAAAATAGAACAAACCCGTTTTTGCATTTATAAAGGTTTCCAATGTTTTTCGAGCAATGAATTATTTCCGAGGTTAAGCGCCTGGCGGGTTTAGCACGCGGTTCCGGTGTGGGGATATATGGAGGGAGAAACGGAAAGGGGCTTAGCCCGAGGGGCTAAAGCTTAACGCATAGAAACGCATGTTTTCTATGGTTTTTGAATAAATTTTGCAAGAGAAGAAAAGTTCCGATAGGTGGAAAAGTGGGTTTTCGACCTTGGGGAATGAGATTAATGGAGGAATATGGGATATAAAAGGATTTGATGAGGTTTTTTATGGTCGAGAAGGGAGTTTGAAGAAACGGAGGAAAGGTGGAAGAAGGGGAGAGGACAAGGAGGAGGATGCAGCAACATTTTGATTAGGATTTTCATGGTATATCAGAGGCAGAGAGGAGGGAGAGTATGTAGAACCAACAGTAGTTTGGACTTTTATCAACAGACTTCAAGTATCAACAATTTTCGGGATTTTAAACTTGTTTCTTGAAGGCTGCAAAGAACATTTAGCCACCAACTGTCATAGTTGAAAAATATGGGTGGCTAACAGTGGCTCCACTTGGGGAGGGTGCCTTCTTGAAGGCATCAAGAATTCAGACCTGATTCCTCTGGGATGCTGACTGGTGTCTGACCCATCACATGCTCTCGCTTTTCTTTTGGACAAAAATCATGTCAGTTATGAAAAAGAGATGAATCTCATCAATACAGCTTCTACCTACCCCAATCCTACTGGTCTAACATTTTTTCTTCATCAGAGTGCACTTGGATTGGCAAACTCTTAACACAACATTTTATTCTTTTGAAAGCAGTAAATCTAATCTACTTCTACTCCTTATTTCTCCCCGAACTCAGATTAAACAGTTGAGTTCAGATATTCCTCTACCTATTCTATTGTCTGTTGGGATTAAACAGTCCAACAAACTTTCATTCTCTAAATTCTACAACAGAAATTTAAAAATAGCCAAGTCAAGATTGAGCTGTTTGAATTGCTATGATCTATGGCATAAAGACAAGCTTCACATAGATTATTATTTGCAGAAAAATTTAAATCAAAACAGAAGGCTTAAGATCTGAAAATTTTCTCATTGTGGCCTTCCCTCGTACTCACAGCTCTGCTTTTCCCTTTCAGTGAGCTATCTTTACTTGTCTTCTGGTTCGAGTATTGAGTGAATTAGAACCAGGTCTTTTCTTTGACTCAAAATTTAAAATAGCTTTGAGTCATCTCTTTGGAAACTTCGGTTCAGATTTTGAGTTTGTTTGAACCTTGATTTCTACCCTACTCTATCTACTGATAAGCCAAGATTAAACAGTTTGGCAAATCAAATTTGCTACCCTATCAGCAGAAAATTGAAAGCTAATCAGTCAAGATTAAACAGTTTGACCGATTAGAAGTGTGTTTCAAGGAGTGGCATTTATGCTTGCACACTTTCAGATTCATTTCTTCTTTTGGCATGGGGCCTTGCCTTTCTTGTTTTTCATTTCTGCCCTCTTTTCTTTCTTCCTTTGTTTTTATATTTCTTGATTTTTCATAACTTTAAATGCAATGATGGATGAAGTATTTACAATGGAAAAGGTGAAAAGGCTTCAAAACATGAAATAATTCTAAGAAAGATAATGCTTAAGCATCCTGCCATTGACAGGACCCCCAAACAATTCTGCTCCATTCAGTTCTTGTAAGGAAAATGCATTGTTTCCAGCAACTGAATGAATGGAGTAAGGACCAAGCCACAGATTGTCAAATTTACCATGCTTTCCCTTGTCTTCCCTCTTTGAGTCCCACTTTAAGACTTTGTCCCCAATTTTGAAATTGCTGGCCTTTGTTCTTCTGTCAAATATCTTCTTGATATTGTCTTGCTTCTGTAATGCTTTGTTGTATACCTCCTCTCTGGTTTGCTGAAGATGAATGGTCTGATTTATTCTTCTGATTATGTCATCCTCTTCAGTTTGGAGTTCTTGAATTATTTTCATAACCGGTACACCAAGACTGTTAGGAAAAATTGCATCTGTACCGTATACAAGCTGGAAGGGTGACATACCAATGGACTTCTTCAATGTTAACCTGTCAGCCCAAAGTGCATGAACCAGCTTTATGTGCCAAGACTTCTTGTTGTCCTCCAATAGTTTCTTTATTATGTTCACTAAGATTTTGTTGGAAGACTCTGCAAGTCCATTACCTTGAGGGTAATAAGCTGTGGAGTGCCCCAATGTTATTTGATACTGATGACAGAATTCAACCATTTTCTTTGATCCAAATGCTGCTGCATTATCTGTAATGATCTTGGTAGGACAGCCAAATCTGGAAAGGATATTGGTTTCTATGAATTTTATGATAACTGAATCATTGGCCTGTCTACAAGGAATGGCTTCTATCCACTTAGTGAAATAGCCTGTGGCAGTGAGGATCCACCGGTGTTGGGCAGAGGATGAAGGGTGGATTTCTCCTATAAAGTCAAGTCCCCACTGTTGAAAAGGGGCTTCAACAGTAATTGGATGCAGAGGAAGGGGTAGTAATTTTCTCTTGCCTTCAAACAATTGGCATTTATGGCAAGTAGTTGTCAGTTTATGCACATCAGGAAAAAGAGTGGGCCAATAGAAACCAGCCCTCAAAATTTTGTTGGCTGTTGACTTCCAGTACAAATGGCCTCCACACTCTCCTTCATGGAATTTCTGCTTAATTTTTTCTGCATCAAACTCAGGCAAACATTTAAGCAATATACCACTAGCATTTTTCCAATAAAGACATTTATCAATAATGCAATAGTTTACAGCTTTTAACTTTAGGAATCTTGCCTTTGTTTTGGATAAACCAGGCGGTGTGTTTACATTAAGCAAAACATAAACAATATCAGCATACCAGGGAGAATTCGCAAAATAATCTTCAACAATGGCGGTTGAGAATTCTTCTTGGTCATCCAAAGCATTAATCATGTTAATATCAAGAACTTCACAATTTGATTCGGCCATTAGCCTAGCAAGACCTTGACCTTTGATAAGCTTCGTGGGTTTAATCTCTAAGTCATATTCAAGAATAACAGCAATCCACTTACCTCTCTTACCATCTGGATCCTGGGTTAGAATGTCCTTTACAACTGAATTTGGGACAAAGGCAATAATGTATGAGTGAAGGATGTATACCCTGAAGTCTTTTAAAGCTTTTACCAAAGCAAAAGCTTGCTTTTCCATAATATTATACTTCAAAGGAGCATCCCTCAGTGCCTTGCTGAAGAACGCAATGGGCTGCTCTTGTCCTTGTGGATTTTTCTGTAAAAGGACAGTAGCTATAGTATGTTCTGATGCAAATGAGAAGATATAAAAATCTTTTGAGAAATCAGGACTTATGAGAACCGGTGTTTTGGTTAACGCTTGTTTAACCAGTTCAAAGGATGTCTTTGCTTCTGCGGTCCATTTTACCCCTTTCTCCTTTTTCAACATGTTTGTGATATTCCTAAGGAGCTCAGCCAAGTTTGGGATGAACCTTCTTAAAAAGTTAATCTTTCCTATGAAAGACTGCAATTCTTTGATATTCCGAGGATGGGAGATTTGCAAAATGGCCTCAATCCTCATGGGATCTATCTTTATACCCTCTTCTGAAATGATATGTCCAAGAAGCTTACCTTCTTGGAGTCCGAATAAGGTTTTCTTGGGGTTCAAAGATATCCCAAACCTTCTGCACTTCTCGAAAACTTTTCTTAAATGTTCTAATTGTTCTTCATCTGTTTTTGAAAACACAGTTACATCATCAAGATAGATAATGATGAAGAAGCCTAATTCTTCCGAGAATGCTATGTCCATGGCTCTCTGAAAGGTTGCTCCAGCATTCATTAAACCAAAAGGCATTTTCACATACATGAAAGTGCCCCATGGTGTAGTAAAAGCCGTCTTTAATTGATCATCAGGGTGGACTAGGACTTGATTATACCCTGAATAGCCATCCAGCAAAGAAATTCTTTTAGACCCTACCACCCTTTGCAAAATATGATCCATCTTGGGCAAAGGGTAGTTATCCTTTAATGAAGCTTTGTTTAAATTCTTGAAGTCTATACAAAGCCTGATTTCTCCAGTCTTTTTCCTAACTGACACCAGATTAGATACCCACTCAGAATATCTAATAGGGACAATAATACCAGCATCATGCATTTTTATAATTTCCTTCTTAACCAATGGCAACTGGACAGGGTTGATTCTGCGCAGTTTTTGTTTGAATGGTTTTTGGTTTTCTTTAAGAGGGATTTTGTGCTGTATTATTTCAGTGTCATAGGACTTAAGATCTTCGTAACTCCATGCAAAAACATCAGAGAATTATTTAAACAGCTCTAAGTATTTAAGTTTAATGTGAGATGGTAAAGTTTTAGACAGTTTAATCAATCTCGGTTTCTCCTCACTGCCTATATTACATTCTTCCACTTCAGTTTCCACAGGTTCCAGTTTTGGTTTTTTGGCCACATCATCAAAATCAAACAGTTCTTCTAGAGGGGCCAAACCCTTGGGCAGACTATCATTATCAGAATGCAGAGTTTCTATTTCTTGTGTTTCAGATTTCGGACTTAATTCTGCTCGGCGTGTGGATGTTATAGTCTGAAGGTTTATATCTACCAGCTGTGGAGATGGCTCTTCTTCACCAAGAAAATTTTCTTCACTGCAGTCTGTCTCATAGTCTGAATCTGAACTATGGAGGTCAAACTCATTTCTGAATTGCATGAAGTCTTCTATTTGTTTATCTCCATCAAATACCTGCCAATACTTCTTGTTATCTGGGATAGCTGGTCTGAATTTTATCTGAGAGGTGTCATCATACAACATTGGGCAGGTTCTAGCAGCAAACGCTAAATTGTGGGCTGCAATGTTTTTCTTCCTTGGGACAAAAGATAAGGTGTACTCCTCAAATGTTTTCAAAAGATCAATGACATCATTCCTATAGGCCCTAAGTCTGGGGTGATTTGCATTGTACTCCCCATTGACTTGCCTAATGATTAATTCAGAATCCCCATATACATCTAATCTCTTGGCACCTAATTTTTTCAAAATATGCAAGCCTAAGAGAAGGGATTCATATTCTGCTATGTTGTTGGAACACTGAAAGTTTAATTTACATGAGATACATTCCGTATGATTATTTTCAGTGTTAGTGATCCAGACACCTGCACCAGCATTTGTCTTGGTGCATGACCCGTCAAAATACATAGTCCAGAGGGGCAGATTTTCAGTTTGGTGAATGGACGTTGTATCATTTGATTCCTCAAGTTTTCCATCGGGTTGAGGACTGTCTTTCTGACTGTCAAGTTTTGAGCTCACAGGATTGATAACTTGGATTTCCAAATCTGTGGTAAGTTTGCTAGGATCTTCAGACACAATAGACCGTTTCGGCATTTCAACATTGTGTTCCCCCTCTTTAACTCCAGCCATGGATTCTTTCGAAACAATTTGTTCAGTGAGTGTTTCATTGTTGAACATGATAAAGGAATCAAGGCTCGTGTTTATAGCATAGAGTGGGGAGTTTTGAGGCCGCTCCTGGCTTGTTACTGTGTATTGCATGTGAGATTCCCTATAAAGCCTCCTAGTTTGATTGAAGACAGGGATGGTTGCATAGGCCATGTCCATTTTCATAGTCCCTTGTAACTTAGTCCCCCACGATCTTGATAAAAGCATTCCATACTTTGGGGGAACATCAGCCACAACAACATCCATGACTAAACATTTGGCCGGAATTTGGGCTAGATTAACACAGAGATCTTTAATCAATCCTAGACACTTAACCCTACTTGAGTCAAAGGAGTACAGGTCTTTGTAAGGTCTGGTAATTTCAAGACCTAGGATTTCCATTACAGCTTTAGGCATTAAATTATGGGAAGCGCCTGAGTCATGCATAGCATTATGGAGAATTTTGTCATGAATGTTTAAGCTTACATAAAAGGGAGGGACAGGACCCTCTTGGAACTTTCCTTCAATCTTTGGACCAAAAATAAGCTATGGTTGGTCATCACTAAGATTGAGAGTATCTTCGTTATCCTCTAAGTTTAAAGCCTTCAAAATTTTGGACCTATATACATGCTGGGCAGCTAACTCAGTCAAAGGAACAGAGATTTTGATCTTTGAGATTTCCTGTTCCAGGCTGAAAAGGTTTTGATTCTTCAGAACATTGACTTCAGCCTTGTTTACTGCCACTTTATCAGCAAAAACAGCTTGCTGATTTGGTTTATCTACAATTAAAATAGTTGTCTTTGCAGGAGTCCTAACTGAGGTGCTAGTACTACTAATGTTTTCACTCTGTTTTTCGATGTTTTGAGTGTCTTTCCCTTTATTATCACCAGAATCAACAGCCACCGTTTTATCCTTTTGTTTGATTGTTTTAGACTTGGTTGCAGTGCTTTTTTGAGAAGGTTTGTCAGAGGTTTTATTGTTGGGTGTTTGTTGATTAGATTTACTTCTGAGTTCATATTCCCTTAAAGGTTCTATGACAGCGTTCTCCATGTTTTGGTAGCTGTTTTCAACATCATCTCTTCTGTCATCATAAGGTGTATAAAGACCTTGTTTATTATCATAATGAACCTCAAAGTCATCATCATCTACCCCAAATAAGTTCATATCATCTTCCTCTGTTATTTCATTTGTTTGTTCGACCTCACTTAAAAAATTCTGATGAAAGGGAGGAATGATCTGCTGATCATCTTCCCTGGGTCTGTTAGGAGGCTGATTTCTTCTAAGATTTTGATTCTGGTTTTGATTTCTGTTTTGAGGAGCATTTTGATTTAGACTCGCTTGTGCTCTCTCTAGAATGCTCATTTTCTTCATCATTTCTTCCATCATTCTTTCCATCTTTGAGCTTGAAGTTGAAGGGGTGGATTCCTCTCTAAAAGATACTTTCTTTTCAGCTTTCATCCTTGCTCTTTTCTCCATAAGGTTCACCTCTACAGAAAGGGCACCTCTTTGCATGTCTTCAAGGGTTGCAAAGACTCTTTCCCTGAGCGAATATGTCATGTCTGGATCAAACCCTTCAGGAAATTTGTTTAAGGCTAATCCTTGAGGAGGTTTCAGTTCAGGGGAGAGTGCGTTATACACACTGTTGAATCTGGTACAATAAGCTTGTACACTTTCCCCAGGGTTCCTATGGAGATTGTTATAGTCAGCAAGGACTTGGAGAGGGTTTTTCCTTACTTCCCACTTGTTTAAAAAAGTTTGATGGAAGGCTTGAAGGTCGTTAATACTATGGGGGGTTAAACCTTTAAACCATTTTCTCACATCTCCCCCTAAACTTTGAGCAAACAATCTGATTTTGACAGATTCATTATCAATTTCATTTCTGTCAAAGTAGTCATTCATCTTGTCCACATGTTGAGATGCTGTTATGGTATTATTAGCATCATATAATGGGATTTTGGACTGATAGTCCTGTGGAATATTGACTAATGGTACAGGAAGGACTAAGGGAGCATACCATGCTGCCATGATATGTGGTGGGTTTACAAGTGGAGGTGTGGGTTGAAGTGGAGTGGTTTGAACAGTGGATGAAGGATGAACAGAAGTGGATGGAACAGCAGTAGATCTCTAAGTTGACCTGGGGTGAGAGGCACCTAGATTATGTATGAAATGTAAATCAGGAGGTGTTGATTCTCTATTCCCAAGAGTCCCACTGGTTTCGGGAGATGAAAGGGTAGGCTCAGAATCTAACTGACCTAAATCACCAAATGACCTAGTTCTGAATGGGTTTAACAAGTCAATTTGTGATTCATGAAGAGCTGAAAGGTTTTCAGGGACTGAATTGGCTCTTATGAGGGATCTGAAGATAGTTGAGGATCGTATCCTAGGAGACTTCCTAAGAATTCTTTCAGGGTTGTCAACTATTTCAGGAGGATCCGGGTCAGGATGGGCTCTAGTATGAATCTTTTTAGGAGCCACAATGTTTATGGGATTAGACCTAATCTAAACAAGAAAAGTTCAACCAGATATGACAATCTTTAGACCGTTAACTAATCTTTTTTCTCAATTCGAATCGTACAGTCCTTTAACTGAATTTGAATGATTTTTATAATGATAAGGGTTCTTTCCAGTGGAGTCTTAAGGTCTGTTCAGGATGGTGGAGTCGCCAGGTGGAAGGTTCAGAGTGTTTTCAAAGGAATTCCCTGTCCACCACAGTGTTCGTGAAACATTCTTCTTCAAGGATATCTCGAAACACAACAAACTCTAACCAGAGATTGACTGGGAGGGCATTCACTAGATGTGTCACCCCCTAAAAGAGGATGAGATCCAGAGGCTACCTGGCCCTTTCCAGACTCTGTCTAAGAGTATAGAGTAAAACACATCAAAGACGTATACAGGTATCAAAACTTATGTTTTACTACCAATCTGAAAAGTTTTTGGTATTTTCTGAATTGTTTATATTTGTGGTTTTTTGAAAGAATGTCCTAGCTTTGCCTCAAAACTTAGCTACGGTTAAGAAACAAAGACAGTCTATCCTTGTGGCTAAGCTAGCTGATTTCCCAAGGTTAGATAAAGACTTAAAAGAACCCTAGGATTGACCTAGTTTGTCACTGATTCAAACAAGTTTTACCATGATTACCATTCTTTGATAGTGCTTGGAAAGGCTGCTTTTTACTCTCAAAATGTTTATATGAGGATTCTGAGGTAAGAGTCCCCAGCGGAGTCGCCAGAAATGTTAGGTCTCTGTAACAAGCAAGATTGGCAAAGTTCGATCACAGAGTTAACATAATTTCAACCAACTTTGGGATTCTAGGATCTAGCCCTCCTGAATCCAGAGAGGGATCTCTCCAATATGTACAAAGATGGATATTGTCTTTGAAGTTTAGGGTGATGATATTAGGCTAGTTATGAAGGCCAAGGGTTTTGTTTGGTTTTCTTGGATGGTTGAACATAGTTGCTGTCTGAGACGGAAAGATCTATATGCGAATAGGTTCAAAGGTGAGAAGTTGCAAGTAAACAAAATAAGCTTTGATTCTAAGGAAAGATGATGGCAAGTTTTCAATCCATTGGGCTATGGAGTCATAAGGGAATTTAATTGAAACATCCAGGTTCAAGAGTAATCTATGGGGCAAGTCATCTAGGCCTAAGGATCTCTTTGAAGTTTGATTTATGGAATGGGGTGATACAATAAGAAAAGGAATCAACAGATGCAGAACAAAGAGCAGCCCAGGATCTGGTAAGTACTTTGAAACTAGCCAGCCTTTGATACACTTCTAATAGAAAACAGATTAAAAACAAAGGGAAAATTGAAGGCAACCTTTGGAGCAGAAACTAGTGGGCAGGGCTCACCTTTCTCCTCATCTTAGTTCTCCTTTACTTAGTTACTTCCAAGACAATCACCAAGATAACACAGAACGACCCAAGATCTGATAAGTACTTTGAAACTAGTCAGCTTTTGACACATCCTAAGGGAAACAGACAAATAGTTGAGCAAACAAGAAAGGGACTCAGGGCTAACCTTTGATTTCCTCAATTCATTCCTTACACAACATATATGAAAGTAACATTCAAAAACAACATTCAGCAGTGACGAAAAGATGAGGGAACGCCAGCATCTCTGTGCTTAGACTGAATTAAATCATTTCTAAATAACACAATAAGAAGAAAACATTGGGATAAAGATTTTTCAGCCAGAGAAGGTCACTGGTGTACAGCAAACTCTAACACTGTTTAAACTGTTCTTTATAGTAGAAGATGAAACAAATTGAAAACATAAATAAAATGACAAGTTACAGTGAGAATAACATCACCATCGGCATAGACCAGGATCCCATCAATCAACTTGTATTGATTTCTTCAAACCGGTTACAATCTTCAAATCCAGTGTTTTAATCCATCTCTTTTCACAATCTAACCTATCTGTTACAAGCAGAGCTCCAAGAGCCCATGAAACCACTATTTACAGTCAAGAGTTTTCCACTCAGAAATAGCTACAGTGCTTCAGCAATTATATTGACAACCAACTAATCCAACCCCTCACTCATCTTCTATTGAAGTATTTATAGAAGGATGAGGAGGTGAGATCTGTTTTAAAAGATCTCAAACACAATCAATGCAGAATTAATGTATTCCTGACCCCGAGAGGTTCGATGAAGAAATTCTACAGGTGTTACATTGCATTAAGGTGTTTATACTTAAGAAGTAAGCTCGAAGAGAGCTTATATTGACCTTTGAGGCTCTGCGTACTGTTAGGGTTACTCTGCAGACATTCTGTCGTTGAAATCCGGTGCAGTAATAACTTCTTTGGTTGTTCGAGGCATAATATCTAATCCTGTTCAATAAATTCATCCTCTGATTGAACTTTCTGAGGCAATAGGTGGCACTGTGGTGGTTGAGGAATCAATTCGCCTCGAAGTATGGCGGTGGAGGCGATCTGTATGCCGAACACTTTTAGGTTTTGCTTTAATCCGTGTTCTGAGCCGGGGATTAGGCTTTTGATAACCGTTTTAGCCGTAATCCCCGCCAATCTTCTCACAAAACCACTGCTCTGGTTCATTTTATCTTCAATCCGATACTCTTTCTCTTCTCTGATATTGTCGGCCTTCTTCAAGCTTTGCAGGGACGTGCGGCAATCAAAGCTCATGAAACTTTGTAAATATCTCTGCTCTTCTCCGTATGATCAATTCCCTGGACAAACCGGGAGGATTGGACTCGTCACTCTCATCCTTCAGATTTCGTAGAATACGAAGAAAAAACCTCTGAAAACCTGCAAAAAACAAGAAAAATGAGGAAATCCTGCGTTATATGGACAGACTGCATCGGAGGGCGTGCGGGTGGATGGAGAGATCGGGACCGTTGATCGTATTGTGATCAACGGTTGGGAACAAATCAAACGGTCAACGAAGAGGAAAGTGGACCGTATAATGGAATCGGGAGAGGAGATGCAGACCGTCGATCTACAGAGATCGACGGCGGGGATTTGATTTTAAACGCGCCGGGGCAAATTTATCGGACGAGCGGATTGGTTAAAGGGTGAGCGGGAAGAGTGATCGGGGACCGTCGGATGGGAGGGCCCAGATCCGACGGCGGGGACGAATCCCGCTGCGGGGCCATAGGACAATGTTTAACGCGCAGGGAGAAGGCACGGAACGGCGGTTTTGGGGGTGAGGTGGAGAACACGTGTCAGTCGGCGCGTGGAATCGCTGGCCGACGGCACAAAACCACCTCCGGACAAAAGGTGGTGCGGGCACATACCGGTAGGAAAGGAAAACAGCGAGGCGGAAAAGGGGGAGGGGTCCACCAGATGACGGGACACTCCGCACCGTTGATCCGTGGGATAGATCGACGGCGGAGTCTTTAATTTTGATTTTCCTTTGGAGGAAAAATAAAACAAGCCCAACTTTACTTTTAACAAAGGTTTTAACGTTTTCGGGCGATCAATTATTTCTGAGGGTTAAGCGCCTGGCGGGTTTAGCACGCGGTTCCGGCGTGGGGACATATGGAAGGAGAAACAGAAAGGGGCTTAGCTTGAGGGGCTGAAGCTTAACACATAGAAACGCATGTTTTCTATGGTTTTTAACTGTTTTTTGCAAAAGGAGAAAAGTTCCGATATGTCAAAAAGTGGGGTTTTCGACCTTAGGAAATGAGATTAATGGAGGAATAAGGGAAATAAAAGGGTTTGATGAGGTTTTTATGGTCGAGAAGGGAGTTGAAGAAATGGAGGAAAGGTGGAAGAAGGGGAGAGGACAAGGAGGAGGATGCAGCAACATTTTGATTAGGATTTTCATGGCATATCAGAGGCAGAGAGGAGGGAGAGTATGTAGAACCAACAGTAGTTTGGACTTTTATCAACAGACTTCAAGTACCAACAATTTTCAGGATTTTAAACTTGTTTCTTGAAGGCTGCAAAGAACATTTAGCCACCAACTGTCATAGTTGAAAAATATGGGTGGCTAACAAAGTTCTACATGGAAAAATAAGAGAAATGGTTGCATCCTGAATCTGCTGAATACACAAAAACCATAAGCTACAAGGCATCCTATTTCTAATAATTACACCTCACCCAAAGCCCACAGATGCATGCCAAAAATTAACTGTTAGGATATTACATGTCTTATAAACATTAGGGAATACATTGAATGTTTCTTTGGTACTTTTAATGAAAATCATCTACCATCTACCAAGGGGTGGGATGCCATTCCACTTTTTAATGGCACCTGACCTCCAGATTTCCTTGACTTCCATGGCAGCTTGTGCTAATCAAATTTCCCCCTACTAACCCACAAGGGCTTGGAGAAATCAAACCCTAGTGGGGGCAACAACAACACCCCACACAAGCTTTCTAAATAGAGACTAGAGTCTAGATATATGCCACGTTTGGACAATAAACACTAGACAAATTAGTTTGTCAAATCCTTTTAGGCAGACACTAATTAGCTCGAAGACACCTTCAATACTCTATTGAGGTATAGTAGATGATATTTTGGTCACTTGTGAACAACTTCATTCTTTAATTTACAATACAATCAACGAACCTGATCTTATTAGATACAATTTTAGAACAACAATGACCAGATAAGTCGCATTAACTCCACCCCTATGAAAATTCACCTGGAGAAAACTGATTTTTCAACGTTGGAAAATTTCAAGACATATATTCATTGTTCAATGTTGAAGACAGTACATATAAGAGATGTAGGCATACTGCAAAAATATGTCAAGCTGAGTATTGTGCAATATGTTTATCATAATATAGGGTTTGCTCAACTATAAAGAGTGGGGAGTGATTCTGTCAAGCAGGATATAGGTTCTTTGTTTATGTAATGTGATCTTTTGGATGCCAATGAAATAAGACGGACACAGGAGCTAAGGAAAAGAGACGATAGTAAACCTGAAGAACTGAAATAGATGCTATTAATCTGAAATAGCACGAAAAATGTAGGAAATGGACCATAAAAAACACTAGTGTGCCCATCCTAAATTTACCCCCCTATCCTTTTTTTATTACTTGGTTAAATGATTTGAATAGTCTAAAATTGGTTAAAGTAACTCCTGAAATTACAGTTACACACCAGTTACGCTGGGATACACCACAATGGAAGTATAAACTTGATTACAAGCTCTCCAAATCTACTTTACAACTTCAAGAGGTAAGGTAAATTTTGGAAAGCATAAAATTCTCTTTTTTCTATTCCCAATTTCAGTTCCCCAGCTTCAATTCCAGACTTATAGTTCCTCCACCCTCTATGCCCCCAAGATGGTATTGAAGAGACCAGTTCAAATATTCTACGATTATTTATGGTCTTCAAGTAGTAGGCAAGGTAGAATCACCAATCCAGTATCATTGTCAATAGTGTGTGCTCCTAAACTGGCATGAAGTGTAGGTCCGGTGGAAGACCCAATGTCACTCCCAGTAGTGAAAGGAGTAAAGAGCCTATTGGACCTCACACCTTCAGATGAGCTTTGGAAGTAGATTATCCTTTTTTATGCTTCAATGATGCACACCACCTAGAAAGCCCTCTTGTTGCCTTGCTACTTAATTACTTGAATGCCACTGCAAAAACCCATGAGGATAGTTGGGCCTTGGTGGTCCTAAACCTTTGATTTAACCCAAAGAAGAGGGTAAAGGAATGGAAGGATGTTGAGATCACAAGAGAGAGGGAGAGAATTGAATGGATAAACCAACAAGTCCTACAACCTGCAATAAAAGAGTGTGTGTGTGTGTGAGAGAGAGAGAGAGAGTGAGTGTATGGCACTAAATAATCCCTTGACCAAGTGTAACTTCCAGCTTGAAAAGAGAAAGAGAACTTAAAATATGGGTGCCTGTAGGCTAAAAAAATCAATCACTAAATGAATCAATATGATGCTACAAATAACTCATGAGATATGTATTTACAGTGTACAAACAACTTATAAGGTTTGGTGCCTTCACCATTAGACAGTTATGGGCCCACAATTGCCTAGGCCAAACTTGGCCACCTAAAATAATATACAATAAAGTGACTAGGTCGTTTGTTAAACTATACAACTAAGTCTTCCCATTGGTATTACTACGTCTTCCCATTGGTATTACTACATCTTTTCATGGCCATGGATATGTCAATATACATCAAGAAGACAACTAATACCAATGGGAAGACGTAGTAATTGTAAGATAGTCATGTACTCCATCACAAATTAGGAGGGGTAGCATGAGTGACGCGCCTCCAAAGCCAAAGGTCTTTTTTCCAACCCCAATGGTATGATTCTACATCACGTGAATGGATAAAAGATTGGCATACAACAATGTATCAAGTATCAACACTTAGTGCTATTCTTGCCTCTCCAAAATGGGAACTAAACATTTGTTGATCTACACTTAGAAGCTAAGAAATATCAGCTCGAGATCCTAAATATTGGGGACAAAAAACATGAATGGAATCCCCATCAAAATTTGCACCAAGTGGCCACCATATTTGTGGGTTAATAATAATTTTAGAGCCCATATGTAGATATGGTTATAATCCATGTAAAGAATGTTTGTGGACACTTGGAGGACCATTAATCAAAACAAAATCCTTATCATGCAAATCTATTTAAGCTAATCTCTAGGAAAAGTTTTCTTCCCTTGAAACATTTCAAGCCCTAAGAAGGCAAGCTGTTGAACCACTTTCTTAGCAAATCTTGTATTTCCACTATCATTTCCTAGCTCATTCATAAATATATTTATTTGAGAATCACAACAAGAAAGAACCAAATCATCCATACATGCACTAAAAGCATCTAAGGATAAAAATTCAATCAAAAAAATCTCAACTGAATTCAAGCACTTCACTACCACTCCTGAACCTTTGCACTTGACAAATTCATTACAAATTTGAGTAAGAAAACTCAACAATTGTGTTTTATCACCATTGAATAATATAATTTCACTATTTATTGTTGGGTATGTGTTATATTCTTTCCACGACTATGCAGTGGGTAGTCTGATGTATGCAATGGTCTGTACTAGACCAGACATTGCACATGCAGTGGGTGTATTGAGCAGGTTTATTTCAAACCCAGGTAAGGAGCATTGGACAACAGTGAAGCGGGTTTTCAGATATTTACGTGGCACTAGTGATTATGGCTTGTGCTACCAAGGAAGACCAGGATTGGAAAGAATGTTGGACATTTGTGGTTTTGTTGATGCAGACTGGGCTGGAGATCTGGACCAAAGAAGATCTACAATTGGGTATGTGTTTAGCCTATTTGGAGGTGTAGTCAGTTGGATGAGTAAAAGACAGTCTGTAGTGGCGCTTTCAACTATAGAGGCAGAATACATAGCAACCACTCATGCAAGCAAGGAAGCAGTTTGGTTGCAGAGATTGTGTTCAAGTATGGGGTTGGTACAACAAGCTATAAGGATAGACTGTGATAGCCAAAGTGCAATTTTCTTGGCCAAGAACCCTGCTTATCATTCAAATACAAAGCACATTTATGTTCAATATCACTTTGTTAGAGATATGGTTGAAGCTAAAAGGGTGTTTCTAGTAAAGGTGGACACTTTGAAGAATGTTGCAGATGCATTGACGAAGTCTGTAAGCACTCAGAAGTTCTCTTGGTGTAGAGAAACAATGGGTGTTGAAGAATTGGCCCAATGACTAAGCTCTCCTGTGGAAAGAAAACAACAAGTGGGAGAATGTTGGGTATGTGTTATATTCTTTTCACGACTAGCCCCACGCGCTGTACATTGTGCCGGGTGCAGCAGGGTGTCACAGGGGGGGTGGCAACCCCCCTTGTCGGGGTCCGAGGCAGCGCCCCGACAAATTTTTTTTTGGTATGCGGTCCCACTCATAGGCGGACCCACCCATGTTTTGTGCATGAGTTTGCACATGGTTTTGGGGTTCGATGGTTTTCGGCCCCTGGTATTTTGTAGATCCGATCAAGGGAACTACGGTTATGTTCTAATCCAGGGTTAATGGATTGGGGTTTATGTATGCTTCGGCATGTATATATATGTGTTGTACTAAACTGAATATAATGAAAAATCAAGTCGTTCATCCCAATTTGGGATCCAGGGGAAAATCTTGTGTTTATTTGTTTTATGTTTTATGTTCTCACTATTGTTTATTTTCTCGTTATTAGATCTATGTGTAGATAATTTTTGTTCGTGGTTAAAACCTACATTTCTTATGAGAAGCCCATTCTCCTCACAGTTCAAATCAAGAGGTAAGTCCATCTGAAGAAGTTGCCTAGTTGTCCAAAATGGCCCTCCATCATGCACTTTAGTGACTGCTGGTTCATGCAAGTTTCCATAAGTCCACATTGATAGTTGATTCAATGTAGTTTTATCCAACATAGATTTGATATATTATGATGTAATCAAATTTTGGAGGCACAGGTGTAACCATAGTTTTAAAAACACACAACCCAAGATCACCTAGAGCCAACTACTGAATGGGAAAGTTAATCATCCCGCAAGTAATGCAACCACTCATTATAATGATCTGGCAAGGGCACTGCAGATAAGAAAGTGTTGTCTTCATGTATGGTTCATAGCCCTTGTCTGCCATTTGATCATGCAACTTAAAAGCCTCTAAGATCTTGTTCTCTTTTATTAGCCCATAAATGATGGTACTATATGTAATTATGTCAGGCATGAAGTCATTCTCATTCATTTCTTTGAGGAGAAGGAAATATTCATCCAATTTCCCTCCCTTGCAATATCCATTGACCAATGCATTAGAGGTCACTATAGTTAGCTTTATTCCGCTCATTAAAGCTTCACTGAAAATATCTTTAGTCTCATCTAATCTACCTACTTTGTAGAAATTGTCTACTAGCAAGGTGTGAGTATATAAATTTGGCTTACAACCCTTAATTTTAATTATACTCAACCACTCCAGGGCCTCTTTAATGCACAAATTTTATGTATTAGAAAGGTAAATTTAGAAATTATTTCAGTTTTCATTTTGTTTTTTCAAGTTAGATATTGTTTCCAAGTTTTCACATTTCTAATTTTATTGCAATGTGGCAGACTGATCGTGACAGTACAAGAACAACCCTAGGACAGGATGATCATCGAAAGGGGCCAGCCAAAGAACATGTAAAGTGCCAACCTTTCTCTATCTTCAGGTATTTTAGTTATTTACATAATTGAAATAATGTTAATTTTGTTCAAATATGCAGACGCCTGGCCATGGTGCACCCGATGATTCCCTCAATGAGGAAGAGTTTTCTTCATCCCCATGTCCATTATTGTTGCTGCAAAAAAAGGCGTGAAAAGCAAAGTTGGAACTTGAGCGTTTGTAGACGTTACGCCTCAAACACCTGAATTAGGAATGAGGATAAGACAACTTATGACCCAACTAGAAACATAGAAGGTAATAATAAAAAATCAAAAGGATATGTTTTTTTGTTTCTGCATGAGATCAGTTGTGATAGTTTGAATTTTAATTTTTACATTAACTAAACTAACAAAAAAATTCTTTTGTATGTATCATTATCTAACATCTGTTGCCCTCGGTGTTGGTGGTAGTGGGACACAAAGGCAAGAGATTGCCGAGGAACCCTCTCGTACACCTTCTACACCTTTAGATGGCAGCCAGGAAACACACCTTGCCCAAAAAGACACCCAACCAACCATTGAACGTGTCGGCAATGATGAGGCTATGGCCAAATATATTATTACATTTCCTGGAGCTACAAGTGTCACCTCCACGGGGACCATTGATGGCACGTTTTTTGTGAACTATGAAGGTGTTACTATAAAGCACGTACAACTCCTAGGTAAGTTTTAATATTTTAAATATTTCATGTACTCTATCTGAAACATATTTTATCATGATTTTCATTTTTAAATTAATGATAATATTTTTTTTTGTGTAGGAAATAATGATTTCTACAGGTTTTTGGAGAGCAAGGCATTGGTAATTTTTGGCCCAACCATATGCATAAGGTGGAATTCCTAGAATTCCAACCTGAAAAAAGAACTTCTAGATTATCTAGAAGCCCTTTTTGGGGTGGGCACATTTGATAGAACATCGATCGCTCGGGTAGTTGGCAAATATCTGAAATATACCAGGGACACCTATAGGATGCAATTGCAAATTAACTCTAGATACGAGTGCCCTCTCATAGTTCCAGATAGGGAGTGGAGAGAACTCATCGATGACAAAAAAGAGAAAAAGGCAAAGAAAGAAGGAAAAATGCTAACTGGACCCATAAGGTAAATTACAACTTTAATTCAATAGATTTAATTTTCTCTATGTCTTAAATAAAGTGTGCTACGTCATATCTGACTTCAAGCTTTTGATCATAGGTTTTCTGACACCTCGAAGGCAACCAATGCTAGGATTGAAAAAAAAAGCCATCATAAGCTAGGCTAGGGCGGCTACTTGAAATTAGCTACAAGAATTGTAAGTAGCTAAACATCTTATAATTAATTGTATCGCCTTCCAAAATTTTTGTAATCCCATCAAATAACATTAAAAGTACACAATCATATGTAATGTAGGGTGATGAATTTGGAACGGAAACCACAGAGTAAGACAAAGAGATCACTTTCCGTTCCGGCTATCAAGCCGTAGTTGAACATCGTAGAAGCTTGGGACAGGTCCCAAGATCTAGAATGCCTGATAAGGTAAAACGTTAACCTTTCAATATGTTTTTTTTTCGTCCATCAATTTAATGTCTAAAAACTTTGTTTAAATCAGGGGAGAAACACTTACAACGAGCCAAATAACCCAGTTGTAGAGCAGTGTGTTGAGAGTGAAATATTTCCAGAAGTACATGGTCCTCACGTACAACCCGATCATTGTAGTGGGGACCAGGCCGACAATGCTACTATCAGTGAGGGCCATGACGGTAATTAATTTCCACTTATAATTTTTTCTAATTATACCTTGATGGTGTTGTCCTTATAGCATTTTTTGTTTAAATAAAAGAGAATGTTGTACTTGAGCATCCTACCACCAGAGAGGAACACTGGGCAATGGTTCCAAAGGTGACAACTGGTGCACTAGGTAAATAATCTCATTGCAATTTTGTTTTATTAATATTACTGAACTAGTTCAATGATATTTAAAAACTAAAAATTAAAATTTAATATCATCTGTTTTTGTAGGCGATGCCCCATCACTGCATGAGACTAGAAATCGTGAATATGAAACTAGGTCTGCTATGCGGGAAAGGCACGAAACATAAGTAGAGCACAATGATGTTGATGATGTAGTTAGAAGCTTTGGAAGTATGAATTAAGAAAAAGAAATTTTGATAATGTAAAATATTGTATTATTATAAGACAAATGTTACCATACTTGGAACCTTTTTTGCGTTGTATAAAAACTCATTTATCATCCTATTTTTATGTCGAGCACTTTCAATGTTTTCTTGCGTACTTTTTGTTGCATTGATTTTTTATTAGTTATTGAATATTTTTTTTTTCTACTCATGAAAGTAAAAAATGAAATATAGATTGGGTATTAGGGAATTGAGAGTGATGTGAGGGGTGGGGAGGGGCCATAAGAGCTTCCACTTTCACATGGTTGGCCCTGTTTAGTAGAGAATAATTTATTGGAGTGATTTAATCTTGGAGCAAACATCCCTTGATCCAACGCAGCAACAAAAAGGTCACTGTTGACTTAGTTGCTACTCTTTCAGATCGTGGGAGGATTGTTCCAAGTTCAGGAGACTCCAATAAATTGTTCTTGAAATGAAGAGGAGATTATTCAGGTATGTTTTGACATTGTCAACATATGTTCTAACATTATCATAAGAATGCATCTTAAAGTAAAAAATACTACATCAATTACTTGTATTTATTGTATAGATAATTATGGATTTTGAATGACTTGGCAACACAGGTATAAATCCTCTTGCATCATGAGCAATACAACTTGTCAACCAGGGTCATATCCAGGATATTTTTTCTTGTGTGCTTGAATAGGTTCGTAGTGTCACATTTTTTAAGTTCCTTTACAGTTCATAATTCAATATGAAGCTTGTTCATGATTATTATCTAGTTTTTTGTATGTGTTTTTTCCTTTATTTGATTGTAAGTTTGAACATGATTTTATACATTGAAATTTTTTTTTTATACACTATTTTAATACTTACTTGTTCTAGTTATGGTGATATAACCACCATTGTATCGTATCCATCTTATCGCATTCCCTTGTGTTGTAGTTAGGTACAAAGGAACTCCAGGTGCAGGTTAGAAAGTTGGACCTAGATCTAAAAAATTACATTTATTACTTGAGTTTTTTCTAGGGGTTACTCCATGTACGTAAAGTGATTTCCACCCAGGATTCAAATATCCCCACTCATCCCAGTCTTGCAAGGTTGGAGGGTTCACCCAACACAAGATTTATCGTACTAAGTGAACACAATGAGAGCTCTGGTTTATGTATGTATGTGTAATCTCTGTGTGTATATGTGTGTTGGTTCACACACAGACACAACGTTGAGCCGTCAAAGATGAATCTCAAAGGTGTTTTTCAAAATATAAGCGCACATGGGCATATTGAGCCAACAATGTTTGCATATTTCCTTCTCATGAACAAGTATCAATGTGGAAAATCCATGAAATATAATTCTGTCAACTTTTTCACGTAATTCTTCCACATTTTTCCAAAGAAACACATTGCCACGTGCTCTTGTTTTCTCATTTTTCTAAGCAAGGAAATGGGAGCATGTTATGCTATTGATGGAAAAGGTTGTTGTGTCTACCCGTAGGTGCCTCCCACTAGTACATTTGGTCAAGATTCTGACACTTTAGTTCCAACACTTTTGTCGTATTGTCGGAAATTTCCCCAATTTTTCTCAATTTTTTAGTTCCGACACTTGTGGTCTTTGAGCTAGACCATATTCTCTGAGCTCCTACTTTTCATCAATGTTGTAGAACCATTAAATATATGACATGGCTCCCTTCCCATTAATCCCTACCTATATAAATGCTAGGATAAGTGCAGAAGGGATAGCCAAAAGAATGGATAGGTTTATACCATTGTGCATTTGCGTAGTTCAACACTTTAGTTCGACACTTTTGACGTAATGTTGGAAATTTCCCCAAATTTTATCAAATTTTCAAACGCCCAAATTTCACTATACCGATGTTTGGAGACAAGTTTGGTATTGTGACACATAGAGAAGTACCAGATACGAAGTTTGTAGAAAAGTGTCGTAATTGTGATGAATTGCAGAAATATGTCGGTATTGCGACACTTAGATAAAGTGTCAGAATTGCGACGTTCCGAGGAAAGCATCGCTATTGCAACGGCTAGGGGCAAACTGTTGCTATTGCAATGTTACAGAGAGAAAGTGTCGCTATTGCGACGACTAGAGGAAAGCATCTCTATTGCGATCATGTGGGACAAAGTGTCGCTATTGCGACGTTACAGAGACAAAGTGTTTAGGAGGCAAGTTTTGTTAGTGTTTAGGAGGCAAGTTTTTTTTAAAGTTTAGGATGGCTCATTTTGAAGCCATTTTTTTAATGTAAGCATTATATAATATTAACCATACCTTTTGTAACCATACCCATCTTAGGGTTTAGGGTTTGGGAGTTATATTTTAGGATAGGAACAATGTGACGGCTCAAGTGATCGGTTTTATGGTTTAGGAACAATGTTTCGGGTAGTGTGAAAAATGTTTAGGAACAATGTGTCATCACGTTCGGGCGGCCTGTTTTCCGTTTGCTCCCTTGTGGCATAGTTCGGTCGGGCGCGTCGTGTCACGCCGTGTGAGGTCGCCCGACCGGGCGTGTTCGGGTCGGGCCATTTTGTTCGAGGGTGCCCATATCAGTTTTGCTAAGTTGTGACTACCCAGGTGCCTTGTGCATGTTTGGGCGGCCCGTTTTCCATTTTCTCCCTTGTGGCATCATTTGGTCGGGTGCGCCATGTCGCACCATGTGAGGTTGCCCGACCGGGCGTGTTCGGGTTGGGTCGTTTCGTTCGAGGGTGCTTGTATTAGTTTTGCTAGGTTGTGACAACCAGGGTGCCTTGTGCATGTTTGGGTGGCCCGTTTGCTGTTTTCTCCCTTGTGGCATCGTTCGGTCGGGCGCGTCGTGTCGCGCCATGTGAGGTCGCCCAACTGGGGGCGTTCAGGTCAGGTCGTTTCGTTTGAGGGCACTCGTATCAGTTTTGCTAAGTTGTGACCACTCGGGTGCTTTGTGCACGTTCGAGCGGCCCATTTGTTGTTTGTTGCCTTGTGGCATCGTTCGGTAGGGTGTGTCGTGTCGCGCCATGTGAGGTCGCCCGACCGGGCACATTCGGTTCGGGCGACCGTTTTGTTTAAGGGCGCTCATATCAATTTTGCTAAGTTGTGACTGCCAGGGTGCCTTGTGCTCGTTCAGGCAGCCCATTTTACGTTTTCTCCCTTGTGGAATTGTTCGGTGGGGCACGCCGTGTCGCGTTGTGCGAGGTCGCCCGACCGAGCACGTTCAGTTCGGGCCGTTTTTTCCGAGGGTGCCCGTATCAGTTTTGCTAAGTTGTGACCGCCGAGGTGCCTTGTGCACGTTCGGGTAGCCCGTTTCCTATTTGCTCCCTTGTGGCATAATCATTCGGTTAGGCGCGTCTTGTCGTGCCGTGTGAGGTCGCCCGACCAAGCACGTTCGCCGTCGTCGTTCGAGGGCGCACGCATCACTTTGCGTGTTGTGACCGCCTGGTGCCCGGTGCACGTTCGAGCGACCCATTTCTTCGTTTGATCCCTTGTGGCATATTCATCCACCAAAAGGCCATGCGCGCCGTGTGAGGTTGCTCGATCAAAGGCGTGTTCGAGCGCTCGGGTCGTTTCGGCTCGAGGGCGCCCGTATGATCGCTTTGCTAAGTTGTGACGTGTACCTCAGGTGCCTTGTGCACGTTCGTGCAGCTCCGTTTTCTATTTGCTCCCTTATGGCATATTCGTTCAGTGTGCGTATAGTCGCCTTCCGTGGTGAGAGCCACGACGAACGGCGCGTTCAAGTCGAGCCATTTCGTTCGAGGGCACTCGTATCGCTTTGCTAATTTGTGTCCACTCCGGTGCATTGTGCACGTTTGGGCGGCCCATTTTCTGTTTTCTCCTTGTGGCACGTCCGCTGGGCGTGCCGTGTCATGCCATGTGAGGTCGCCCGACCGGGCACGTTCGATTCAGGTCGTTTTGTTCGAGGGCGCCCGTATCAGTTTTGCTAAGTTGTGACCACCCAGGTGCCTTGTGCATGTTCGAGCGGCCTATTTGTTGTTTTCTCCCTTGTAGCAGATTCGTTCGGTCAGGCGCGTCTTGTCACGCCGTGTGAGGTTGCCTGACCGGGCGTGTTCGGGCCGGGCCGTTTCGTTCGAGGGTGCTCGTATCAGTTTTTCTAAGTTCTGACTGCCCGGGTGCCTTTTGCACGTTCGAGCGACCCATTTTCCATTTTCTCCCTTGTGGCATCATTCAGTCGGGTGCGCCATGTCACGTCATCCGAGGTCTCCCGACTGGGCGCGTTCGGTTCGGGACGTTTTATTCGAGGGCGCCCATATCATTTTTGCTAAGTTGTGACCGCCCGGGTGCCTTGTGCAAGTTCGGGTGGCCCGTTTGTTGTTTTCTCCCTTATGGCATATTCGTTTGGTCAAGCGCATCGTGTCACGGCATGTGAGGTCGCCCGACCGGGTGCGTTTGGGTTGGGTCGTTTCATTTGAGGGTGCTCGTATGATCAGTTTTGCTAAGTTGTGACAGGCCGGGTGCCTTGTGCATGTTCGAGTGATCCGTTTTCTGTTTGCTCCCTTGTGGCATCGTTCAGTCGGGCGTGTGATGTTGCCCGACCGGGCGTGTTCGGTTCGATCCATTTCGTTCGAGGGCGCCTGTATCAGTTTTTCTAGTTTGTGACCGCCAGGGTGCCTTGTGCACATTCGGGTGCCCTATTTGTTTTTTGCTCCCTTGCGGCATCGTTCGGTCATGCGCGTCATGTTGCGCTGTGTGAGGTCGCCTAATCAGGCGCGTTCGGGTCAGGCCGTTGTGTTCGAGGGTGCCCATATCAGTTTTGCTAAGTTGTGACCACCTGGATGCCTTGTCCACATTCGGGTGGCTTGTTTGTTTTTTTCTCCCTTGTGGCATCATTTGGTCGAGCGCGCCATGTCGTGCCATGTGAGGTCGCCCGACCGGGTGCGTTCGGGTTGGGTCGTTTCGTTCGAGGGCACCTGTATCATTTTTTCTAGGTTGTGACCATTAGGGTGCCTTGTGCACGTTCGGGCAGCCCGTTTGTTGTTTGCTCCCTTGTGGCATCGTTCGGTCGGACGCGTCATGTCGCACCGTGCGAGGTCGCCCGACCAGGTGCATTCGAGTCGAGTCGTTTCATTCGAGGGCGCCCGTATTAGTTTTGCTAAGTTGTGACCACCCAGGTGCCTTGTGCATGTTTGGGTGACCCGTGTGTTATTTGATACCTTATGGCATATTCGTTCGGTTGGGTGCGTCTTGTCACGCCATGTGAGGTCACCCAAACGGGCGCGTTCGGGTCGGGTTGTTTCGTTCGAGGGTGCCCGTATTAGTTTTGCCAAGTTGTGACCGCCCAGGTGCCTTGTGCACATTCGGGCAGCCCGTTTTCTATTTTATCCCTTGTGGAATATTCATTTGGTCAAGCGCGTCGTGTCGCGCCATGTGAGGTCGCCCGACCGGGCGCGTTCGGGTCGGGTCGTTTCATTCGAGGGTGCACGTATGATCAGTTTTGCTAAGTTGTGATAGCTCAATTGCCTTGTGTACGTTTCGACATCCCATTTTTTGTTTGCTCCATTATGACATCGTTCAGTCGGGCGCACGCTGTCACGTCATGTGAGGTCACCCAACTGGGCACGTTCAGTTCGGGTCGTTTCGTTCGAGGGTGCCCATATCAGTTTTGCTAGGTTGTGACTGCCAGGGTGCCTTGTGCACATTTGGGTGGCCCGTTTGTTGTTTTCTCCCTTGTGGCATCGTTCGGTTGGGCGTGTCATGTCGCGCCATGCGAGTTCGCCTGACCGGGCGCGTTTTGGTCGGGTCGTTTGTTCGAGGACGCCCATATCAGTTTTGCTAAGTTGTGACCACCCGAGTGCCTTGTGCACGTTCGGGCGGCCAGTTTTCTATTTTCTCCCTTGTGCCATATTCATTCGGTTGGGTGCGTCGTGTCGCACCATGTGAGGCCGCCTGACCAGGCACGTTCGGGTCGTGCCGTTTTGTTCGAGGGCGCCCGTATCATTTTTGCTAAGTTGTGACCACCCGGGTGCCTTGTGCATGTTTGGGTGGCTCATTTATCATTTGATCCCTTATGGAATCGTTCGGTTGGGCGCGTCGTGTCTCACCGTGTGAGGTCGCCTGACCGGGCGTGTTCAGTCCGGGTCGTTTTGTTCGAGGGCACCCATATTGGTTTTGCTAAGTTGTGACTACCCGAGTGCTGTGTGCATGATCGAGCGGCCCATTTGCCGTTTTCTCCATTGTGGCATCGTTCGGTCGGGTGCGCGCATGCATTAACCCTAACCCATTTAACCCCCTAAACCCCAAACATCTAACCCCTAAACCCCTCAACCCCTTAATCTGCTAGGGGACGGTTACCTTGATCTGCTAGGGGCCCGTTTGTTGTATGCTCCCTTGTGGCATATTCATTTGGTCAAGTGCGTCGTGTCGCACTGTGTGAGGTCGCCCGACCGGGCGCATTTGGGTCGGGTCGTTTCATTTGAGGGCGCCCGTATGATCAGTTTTGCTAAGTTGTGATAGCCTGAGTGCCTTGTGCATGTTCAGGCTGCCCATTTTCAATTTGCTCCCTTGTGGCATATTCGTTTGATTAGGCGCATCTAGTCGCGCCGTGTGAGGTCACCCGACCGGGCGTGTTCAGGTCGGGCCGTTTCGTTCGAGGGCGCCCATATGATCAGTTTTGTTAAGTTGTGATAGCCCAGGTGCCTTGTGCACGTTCGGGCAGCCTGTTTTCCATTTTCTCCCTTGTGGCATCGTTCGGTCGGGCGCACGATGTCGCGCCGTGTGAGGTCGCTCGACCGGGCGCGTTCGGTTCGGGCCATTTCGTTCGAGGGTGCTCGTATCAGTTTTGCTAGGTTATGACTGCTAGGGTGCCTTGTGCACATTCGGGTGGCCCATTTGCTGTTTTCTCCCTTGTGGCATCATTCGGTCGGGTGCGTCGTGTCGCGCCGTGCGAGGTCGCCCGACCGGGCGCGTTCGGGTCAGGCCATTTTGTTCGAGGGCGCCCATATCAGTTTTGCTAAGTTGCGACCACCCGAGTGCCTTGTGCATGTTCGAGCAGCCCGTTTTATATTTTCTCCCTTGTGGCATATTCGTTCGATTGGGAGCTTCGTGTCGCACCATGTGAGGTCACCCGACATGCACAGGAGCGCCGCGCAGTTTAAACACGTTCAAACTTCTGCAAACTGGTTTGAAAACTCTGTTTTTGGCCTTGTGAACTACAAAGGAATGTTTTTTTCGTGCTTGGGGGATTTTAAAAATGACTTTGCCACAATTTTTATCCTTTTGAAATGCACAAAGGCCAACAGTCCCTTTATGCTTGATTTGGGAGGGTTTTTAAACCTTTTGCTCTTTGGAAATTCCTTGGTTTACCTTTTGAATACCTAAGAGTTTTAACTACGTTTGAGAGGGGCCTACCTTTTTGAAACGATGTTGGCAGCAGGGTTTTCACGCCTTTAAACCATGTTAACATGTAACAACCTTTTTATAAAAAAAAAAACATATTTTGAAAAGGTCAAAACTCTGTTCACTTATGCATATAGGTTTGAAAGGTGATTTCTGCCAATTTTGTCTCTTTGGTGACAATTTAACACAGAAACTCCAACTTTGAATAATACCCCAATGAACTATGGACCATCTTTTGTCACTGTTAACACCTTTGGTGACACTTTTAACAAGGAAAGACCATTCAAGCTCTGTCAAAGAGTATTGAAAACTGCTTTGTCATTTTGCAAGGAGATGGCTTGTCTTTTTCAACTTGGTTGACAACTTTTGCCTCTAGGTGTTTCATCAGCTATTCTTCCAACTGTGGGTGCCAACATTAGTTGCATTCATTTAGACTCTGTCATTTTCTGTTTATCAAGAAGGGCACTTCTTTTACAATCTTTCCTCTGCTCAAAATGTATCAATATGGTGTTTCTGGCCCTTAAATAATGAACATGCCTATATTTGTCTTAAGATATTCTCCAGAACTCGAAGGTATGTCAAAGCCCCCTTTCGCATATTATGAAAAATTGTTTTCAGTTGTAATGCCTCTCGAGGAGATGAGACCAAATATTCTTTGTCAACTCATGATAATCCTATTTGAAGGACACCTTTTATGATTGGAGCAGACCAATACTTTGAAACATAATCACTATTATGTCCTTTCACCTGTGTAATGACTCATCTTATCACCACTGTTCAAAATTTATTTTGTTGGAGCTGTGGACTGTCTTTTGACAAAATCTTGTTAAGAGATAAGTTTTACCTCCTTGGATTTGCAGTGGTACCGTTGCTTTCCTTTTGGTATATTACCTTGTTTCTCTGATCAAACAGACCTTGAAATCAATTAATGCTCTGGCCATCTGCTTATGAATGAAGGAGGCCTTTCACTTGGAAAAATATCTGAAGATTGTTTGATAAACATGCTTGACAAGGGTTCCTTACTCATGATGGCAAGCAAACAAACTTGAAAACATTAATGCTTATACCTCTGCCTATGACCATTACTTTGCTTCAGAAAAACCCTAGTCAATGTGTTGCTGTCTCACTATTCATTAAAACACATCTATCTCACAGTCAGTTGCAATTCTTTAAGTCAAACATTGGCCATCGCCCTCTACTTGTAGATGAAGGAGGTGCCTTAAAACCCTCTGCTTATGGATGAAGGAGGTTCTTAGCCAAGACAGATTACAAGTCTGTTTGACAGTGTTGTTTTTCTTCTACTGTTTTTTCAGGCTGAATGAAGTAACAGGAGCTTGATGAGAGATTATTTGCCCTGCAGATGCCTCTCAGGCTCATGATCACATTGAGAAGCAGCTGTCTTCTCATGTAGAGCCAAGAATTATCTTCTGAGATGCTGACATGTTTCCTGTGCTTGTAAGATCCATAAACAGTGTAAAACACCTAAAATCAGCTTGAGGTCATGGTCTATGCATTGTTGAGACTTAAGGGTGTATAAGTGGCACGACTTAGGGCTGTGACTAACTTTATTAGCAGGGTGGGAGGTCTGTTGTGACTGGTCTAAAGCAGATGGAGGTTTTTGGCTCTTTGATGGTTGCCAAGGGTGAAATGCCTTAAAGCGCCACTTCCTAACTTAGGGGAGGCTTTTTGAACAGATTTGGATTGTCTTTTTAGAGCTGATGGGCAAACTAGTATGGCTGAGGCTAGGTAGGATTTGATGATGGGGTTTCATCTTGTCATGGGCGGACTGAAAAGTAGGAGGGTGAAAAAGTTTTATGGGTGTTTTCCCAGCTGGAAAATATGACAAATTTTTGGATCAGCTGCTAGAAAACTTGGCTATCAGAACTAGTCATCACTAACAGGTGAAAAATACTGATGACTAACAGTGGCTCCATTTGGGGAGGGTAGCTCCTTTTCAGGAGGTGTCCAGAATTTCAGATCTCTGGCTTATGAAGACCAATGCCTTACCCATTGGCGCAATATTTCATTCTTCTTTGATGCTATTTCTGAAAAGTGACAGCATGATTAGCATCAATGATATTTCTACCTACCCCACTATCTTTCCTAACATTTTTTCTTCTTTTTTGGCGCATTTGAACTAGCAGCCTTTTTGAAAATGTATATTTTTTCTTTTTTTTAAATGAACCTATCTAAATCTACACTTATATATGCCAGGAGTTCAGATTAAACTGATGAACTCCTTCCTTAATCTACCTATGATAGATCAACTGTCAAGATTAAGCTGTTTGACAGGATTTTGTTCTCTATTCTAAAACACGAAATTTAAAATATGATCAAATTAGGATTAGGCAGTCTGATTTGTCATGTATTTGCGGCATGAAAGACAAGCTGCACACAAATATTATTCTGCAAAAGGGAAATCTAGAAAAACAGGGCTAAGGTGTACAATGTGTTTTCCATCCCTCGTTTCTCTCTTTGGTTTTGTTTTGGGCGTGTGGAACCAATATCTTTTCCTAATCTACTCTCTGTGATAAGTCAATCTTACACAATGTTGACCATCTTGTTCAGTCACTAACTTATCAGAAATTAAATTTAAACATGTTCAGCTATGATTAGGCTATATAGCTGAACAAGACATTGAAGTACTAGTAGCGGCATTTAGACTTGCTCGCTTTCCGAAGGACTATTTTTTGGAACATGGGGCTTTACCATTGCTTTTTAGAAACTACCCTCTTTTTCTACTTTTTACTGTTTTTTGTATTTTCTGCTTTTTCAATTTTTCTTCAAACAATCTAAAACTGGAAAGATGCTCGCAAGGCTGAGCTTTAACTATCTACCTATCCTAGCTTAAACTATACATCATAAACATTTGGTGAACTCTTCTTTCAAATGTAACTAGTCAAGTAGATGATTACATGGGTGATTCTGGTTTAGTTCTTTCATGATGCAGAAATAATGAAAAGGCCACTCCCATTTGGTTTGTTTCTGGACAGTAGTGCTTAAGTTTTTTCTCATTCTTGGAAGCAACTTGTTCATGATAGAACCCACTACTCCTTCATATTTCTCAAGGAAAACAACAAATGGATCTTAAAATAATACCTGATCTAGAGGATTGGATATATGTGCTTCATTCAGGACTACTCTTTCTTCCACTTGGCTATATCTAGGACTCTCCTGGTAAAGCAACTCTTCCCCTTGCTCATGATCACTTGAAATTTCAAATTCATCATATATTGCAGTGTAGTTTTCTTTCCAAGCTGATGTGTTTTGATAGGGAGGGCTGAAAACTATGTGAAGGTCATCAGGATGATGGGCAGGGATACACTTTGACAGTAAATTATCTTGAAAGGATAGTGTGACAACTCCCATGTGTTCATCAACCTCTATTTCTTTATCTGCAATTTGTAACTCAATGGAACTTGGTGGCTGCAAATCTGGAGTAAAGGAAGATTCTATGTATAAAATGATTTCCTCAACCATTTCAGGAAAAGGCTTCTCATTTACAACATGCTAGAGAATTTCATCATCCTCCTCAACCTCATCATCAAAGCCAAAAAACTGCTGATTTCCAATTATGTGAATGTTATCTCTGATGGACTAAAGTGAAGTAGAGCAAAGAGTCTGAGACTCCTCACTCACTTCTAAATTCTCAAGACTCTTCTTATCAGTGTCATAGATGACCTGTAATGGCTGCTCACTTTTCTCAAGTTTATGAAACTGAGCTTTCTCCCGAAAATAAAAAACTGAGTATTTTGCAAAGTTAGCTTCTGTTTGGAAATCATAATCATCAACATATTGATCAAACATTGGAGAATCATTAACATAAGTAATGTCACCAGCCATGTATATTGGACTATCAGATTTCTTTTCTTCAACTTGATTTACAAATCTATTTTCTAACTTATGATATGGAGGATTAACATGAAAAAGATTAGAGAAGTTTTGGTTAAATGAAGTTTCAGAGGCTGTCTGCATGTTTATAATTTGATCTATTTCCTCTTCAGTTAAAGGAGAAGGTATTTTCTGTTTTCTTTGAAGTGGGCAACAATTTCTTTCCATTTTTTGTGGAAGTTGATCTTGTGGTTGAATGTCCTCTTGTATTTTACAGGGAAGGGAAGATGGACTGTTATTGGTTTCAACCTTTTCAAAGAGCTCTTGTGGATATTCTCTTATTTCTTGATGGATTTCATCTAGGATCAACTCTTCTTGGTCATCTTGATTGTTAGCTTGGGTAAGAAAATTATGGACCTCCTCTAAAAACTCCTTAGGATGCCAATTTCCAAAGCATTTTTCAATGCTTACAATGTGTTGTATGAGGTTTTCAGAGTATCACAACAATTTTCAGCCAATGATAGAGATGGAAAATGTCCTATATAGCATTTACAAAATAATTTGTGGAAATCCTTCAAAGAAAACAAGGTGCCAGGTTCTAGGCCTTCATACCATTCTCTTGCATTTCCTTCTAATGTACCCATGAACATTTTCATGAGGCAGTCCTCATGCCATTCAACCTTTAACTTCCATACATGTATATGAAAATTTATGAGGTGTGAAAATGGGTCATCAACATTTTCATCTTGAAAGAGAGGTAGGTTTTTAGCCCAATCTACGTCTGTAGGCATTTTATTTGGGAATCCAGGGATATGTTCTCTACTCATCGGAGCATATCTCCTCTGTGTCCTCAGGTGGAGGAATTGAACCATGCTGTCCTCCATCAGCATGATTGGGATTACTTAATGCATTCCTAGGAGACTTTATAAGGACTAATGGGGAAAAAGGCCTACTGGAGGCTAGTGGAGTCGCCAGGTGGAACTTGATTGTTTTGAAAAGATGTAGCTATGGTCCACCACCAGTAACTAAGGAAAAAGCCAAACTGGGAATTGTTTTGGGGTTTTTCTGAGTTTTATGTGCAGTCTATGGTTTATTTAAAAGTATTCTAAACTTGTTTCATCACTTTGCTAAGGTGGCGAGAACAAAAAGAGTTTACTCTAAATGATCTTATGGACTGCTTGCTTGTTTAAGTATCTAAAGGACTAAAGAGTCTATAAGAGTTTTCTAGACTGTCATGTACTCAGTGTCCCACCATCTCCCGCTATGTTAGTGAGCGATGGGATAGGTCGATCGGATAGTAGCCTAGAGTTCGGTAAAATAGTAAGGCCTACTGGAGGCTAGTGGAGTCGCCAGGTGGATTTTTAGTTGTTTTGCGGTATATGTGTATGGTCCACCACCAATACTGTCAAAAACCAATCTAAGGGAGTTTTTTGTGGTTTTTTCTGAGTTTTATGTGCAGCCTAGGATGTAAGAGTGTTATGAACCTGATTCATCACTTTGCTAAGATGGTGAAACAGAGAGTTTACTCTAAATGATTCTAAAGGCTGATGGTCTAAGTTAAATGTTGAAGGACTAAAGAGTCTATAAGAGTTCGCTAGACTATCATGTACTCAATAGGTCCCACCGTGATCGCCATTATGTTAGGGTCCCGTGATTTGGCTGATTGGCAAGCCAAATGACAATGTAACATCAAACCAAGCTTTGGAGCCCAAGGACCTAGCCTTCCTGGACTCAGAGAGGGCTCTCTCTATATGTGTAAGGGATATCTGTTTGTTTGCTTATTGTGTTCTGATTTTAGGCTAGTTATGAAGTAAGTTTTTTGGTTTTTTAAGTTGTGAGGGATGAAACTGATCAAAGATATAAAATAGATAACAAGATGATAGATTAACTAGGCTATGGGGTCAAAAGGTCAAGAAAGCTATTAGATGACGATACAAGGTTGTTTAAGGGCCGATTTGATTCAAGGTAGAAATGATCTTTGGGCAAAGTGGAGTAAATGGACATCAAGTTTGTGAACAACAAAGGATTTCAAGCATAACTAGTTTAATAGCAGACATAAACATGGTAGGGAAAACCATTAATCATGCAAAATGTAACTATAAGCTAATAAATACATAGAAATAAACATTCAAGCCATGCATAGAAGTATAAGACCCTCTAACTTTGGGAAATGGCTTTCAGAATTTGGGGAAAACACTTAAGGAATACAAACACCTCGAAACACTATGCCAGAATGCCTAAACATAGTACTTCAAGTTATTGGGCACTTTGAACAACAAGATTTGCATAGTTTTAGGCAAAGGGCTAGATTGAAACTAGGCCTCCTTGGTTCAAACAAAATGATAATCTAATCAGTCAAAGAGAAATTTAATGGATGGAACTATAGCTAGCCATAGGTAAGCAGGGCGTACCGTAAGTCCTTCTTAGCATGTACAAAACCATGAATGAAACAAGCAACAATATCCTAAATATTAAAGAGCAATCAAGAATTCTTTAATGTTACTTAGGAAGAAGAAAACAAAGAAGCTATGAAGAAACAAGAAATTTGAGGTGCCTCCATGGGCATGTCTCAAATTTGTTCTCTACTAATCTATAGCAAGCAAGAAACATGTATTCATGAATGAAAACTAGAAGAAAACAACAAAGCAAGAGACACTATACCATTCTACCAAGTCATGGAATCCATCAACAATCCTTCATCATTCATCCAAGAACATCCAAGAGGCAATCCAAAAGCATAACACAAGTATTTCCTTCCAAAACTCATATGACCATACATTGCTTCTCTTCTCAAGTTCAGCCTTGTTTTACAATGAAAGCATTTGGAATATATAGGCTCAAGTGAGGAAAACCTCATGGTTCAACTTGCCATCCTATTGGCCTAATCAAAATATCTAAATTTGTCCTTGAGGCTTTGCAAAGCCCAAGGCACAAAAATATCTCACAAAATATCTAAAAAATGCTAAAAAAGGGAATTTAATTGACTTTGCATAACTTCTCATGTATAAAAATAGCTAAACGCACATGAGGAAATATCAGTTTTTAAAGGTTCAAAAATTACAAAAATATTCAAAATTTACATCAGCAAAAGGTCCCTTGACTTTCCAACAACATTTGGCAGCCTTCCTGATGTCGAAACGAGGCTCATGATAGCTCATTGGAAAGCTCTGAGTGTCTACTTTCCAGAAAAACTGAAATTTTTATAATCTGATGCCTGAAAGTCTCCAAAACTGCATCTGTGTGTAAAAAACCAGAAAATTACAGTCTGCTGATAGACCGGGCAGAGTGTGTAAAAAGCGAGCATTTTTCGCCATTTTGAGGGGAAAAATGATCTTCAAATGTCCTGAAAATTGCTGAGGGTGTGTTCCTGAAATTATGGCATCCAATGATACCATTTTCCTCCTTTGAAAAATCCCCAAAATGAAATGGCGAATTTCATGAGTTTTGACAAAAAACTCAAAAATGCCAAAAAACCAAAAATTGTCAAAAAGTGCCCAGAATTGGGGTGCATGACCCTCAAGGGTCCTTGGAAACATGCTCCGAAACTGAAGCCAAAATGTCAAGTGTTGATGTGTCCTTCTTCTTTTTCCGTGCTGGGCGCCTCCCTTTTACTTCCTTTAGTTTCTCTTGAGTGGCCTTTAACTTGCGCCGGCCAAACTGATTTAGCTTCTGATAATGTTTTGTCATCTTCCTTTGTAGCTCTAAGTCCCTGTTTGCCTTCTCAAGCTTCATCTCCAAATGTTTATTGGCTCTTTCTAGTCATGCCTCCTTATTTCTTTCAATCTCTTGCTCAAGTAGTGTAGTGAGGGGAGTGGTTTGAAGAAGGGCTTGTTCCTCTTCCTTTTGCTTTTCAAGGGCTTTTTTAAGCCCTATGGTTCTAGGCCTTTTCCGCCTAGGCTGGTCTTCTTCTTTATCTTCATCAAACTCGCCTATGAGCTCATCTATCCTTGCTTGTGCTTTAGCAGCCTCTTTCTTGTACTTGATAGCTCGTGACTCATAGACAGCCATGTGGGCACTCATTTGGCTCTTTTGGATCTGCAAGAATTTATTGAAGTTCCTCGCCCGATGAAGGTCATTCTCCAATGCCCCAATTTGGCTCTCTCTATGGATTAAGAGATTTTCAAGAATCCGGGCCTCGTTGTCACTGTCGTCACTTTGAATTGAGATGGCAGCCAATGCACCTCCATGCTCATGACCTTCTCCTACCTTTCCTTTCCATTTCCCCTTGAAGGCTAGTCTTGCGCTCTTCCTCCTAGGCAAGTCAATGGTAGGCCTTTTGGGCAACTTCCCTTTGCTACGGAGAGCTCTTGTTACATTTGGAGTGACAACCTTGGGCACTCTCTTCCTTGTTGTCTTGGGTTTAGCCTTTTCAGGGGAGGAAGGCATGATTGCTTTGCCTTTGTCATCTTGTTTGTCACCTTCTTGAAATTGCCCTTCCTCTTGAAGCTGCTGTGTATCTTGAGGAGGGAGCTATGCATCATGATGAGGGTGTTGTTTTTCCTCTTTATGTTGCCCCTGTTCCACAACATCATGAAGCTGCTCAAACTGTTGCCCCTGTTCACCAACATCATGCTGCTGCTGTGCTTCAGCTTCCTGCTCATCTTGTGGTTCAAGCTGCTGCTCAAACTGCTGCCCAAACTGCTGTCCTTCCTCACTAAATTTCTGCTGCTCAGCACTCTTCTCTTCTTGCTCTTGCTGCTGTTCACTTGCATCACTGTCAAGCTGCTGTCCTCCATCATTTTCTTCCTGCTATTCCTCATCTTTCTCTTCATGTTCATGTCCCTCCTCTTCTTGTTGTCCACTTCCCTCTCCTTCTCCATGATCTCTTGACTATTCTGTGGTGAATCTAAGCCTTCTAGGAGTAGGTCTGCTAGAGGAAGGTAAGGGGCGATGAGTAGGCAATGTGGGAGATGTATGGACCGGAGGGACAGTGGAGAAATCCAGGTGACTGATAAAAACATCCCAAGAAACCCCTTTCTTCTCTAGCTGGTGAAGGATGATGATTTTAATCAGAGAATGATGGAAAAGAGAAGCTACTTGCTGTGATGGAGGTTTCTTCTGGACTAAGCAGGCCATTTTCTCAATGCTTTTGCACAAGAAGTAAGGGAGATTGAGCTGCTTGGTTCTAGTGAAGTGCATCAACAGTCTGATGTGGTAGGCATAAACTCGGGAAAATCTCCCTTCACAAGTGAAATATTTCATTATGATCTTCATAAGAGGAGCATAGCTGGCAAGAAGATGAGAGAAAGGAAAAATAGCAGTGCATGCTTCTCTGTGCTCGGGCTTGATGAAGGGCTTGTAGTCATCCAAGTCTAGATAGGCTTGCTTGAACCATTTCTCACCAATGTATGGGATTTTAGTGGCTTTGGATACAGAGCTCGGAGAGAACTTGAAATCAAGGCCTTCCACTTGGAAATGTTTTCCTTTGAACCTCAAGGTGCACAAGTGTGTTAAGGGCGAGAAACTTTTGATTTCTTGTACCCTCTGGCAGAAATCCAAACAACCCACCTCATGAAAATTGAAAAGGATAGATGGGTGTGCATTGACTTCCTGAGTAGAAATTGGCTCATATCTCTTGTGTAAACCACTTTTGCTATCTTGCCTGGGCGGAATATTGACTTGGATGCGCTCCAGAAACACCACACTATCTCAAAGTTTGTGAAAAATGTTCTTCAAAACAACTCTGTCCCAGCCTGTCAACTCACTGTTTCAATAAGGCAACAATGATCTTGGATGTTGCTTAAAATGTCCCTTTTTTTTATACAAGACCCCTGTCTCTTCAAAATGCTGCCTTTCCCAATCTCTGAATATCAATCAGCCAATATCCGCAATGAAAACACAGTAAAGCACACAGTCAACCAAAGTGTCTTTATACAGTCCAAAGTCACTGTGTATAAGATAGATCAATCAGGTCTTATTGTGCTTTTTGTGATGTAGAAACCAAGCCTGTAGTATTCAACAATAAAACTTCCCTTCAACAAAACACCGCCCCTTCAGGTGTGCCTTTCAACAAATATTTTCAACAATATGAAGACAGCTGGTCAAAGGAGGTATCTACACAGTTAATAGTTACTGTGTAAAAGGATAATAGGATGGAGTTTTGTAGCATTTAGTCAATGATTAACTCTTTTTCAATAAAATACTGCTTTCTTCTTGTCATGCAACTTGACCAATTTAACACCATAAATACAGTCACCATAGTGCATTTACACAGTCAGTCAGTCACTGTGTTTAAGGGACAAGGTGACAGAGTTTTGAGATTTTTTTTAAGCTGTCACAAACAATCTTCTATCCTTAAAATCATAAAAGACTCCTCTCACACAAAACTGTCTTCTCTATACTCTACTGCTCCTTGCACTAATTTGATCCACACACCTTCCAACTGTACATGGCAACTTTCTCACAGTTTCAAACAATGCACATGGCTGACAAATTTAACCTCGTTTCACCACGATAGTGAGGGAAAATCGATGGTCTTTTAATAAAAATAAAGCTTAAAAGCATTTGATGTTTCACCAGTTAATGGAAACACAACATTTTGTTTTCACACCAAAGCTTGAAACTGTGGCCTTCTAACCCTTTACATCACTTGACAGCTTTTTGAAAAACCAAGGGGGTGCATAAAAATACCTCCACAAATCGAGGAAAAACCTTTTGAAGAGCTTGAGCAACCTTTACAAGTGATTTGGAGGCGTTAGAAGCATCACAATTGTGCGCGGCACTTTTGCAGTGAAGAACGTCGCGCAAACCTTTGTTGTCGAGTCACTGTCGGGCCCTTATGACCCACGGCTACAGGAGCGTCGTGCGCTTGCACAGGAGCATCGCGCACCTTCGTTGTTCTTTGTGTTTTCTGCGCACAGGAGTGCCGCGCGGTTGCACAGGAGCGCCACGCAGTTTAAACACGTTCAAACTTCTGCAAACCGGTTTGAAAACTCTGTTTCTGGCCTTGTGAACTGCAAAGGAATGTTTTTTTCGTGCTTGGGGGATTTCAAAAATGACTTTGCCACAGTTTTTATCCTTTTGAAATGCACAAAGGCCAACAGTCCCTTTATGCTTGATTTGGGAGGGTTTTTAAACCTTTTGCTCTTTGGAAATTCCTTGGTTTACCTTTTGAATACCTAAGAGTTTTAACTGCGTTTGAGAGGGGCCTACCTTTTTGAAACGATGTTGGCAGTAGGGTTTTCACGCCTTTAAACCATGTTAACATGTATCAACCTTTTTATAAAAAACAAACATATTTTGAAAAGTTCAAAACTCTGTTCACTTATGCATATAGGTTTGAAAGGTGATTTCTGCCAATTTTGTCTCTTTGGTGACAATTTAACACAGAAACTCCAACTTTGAATAATACCCCAATGAACTATGGACCATCTTTTGTCATTGTTAACACCTTTCGTGACACTTTTAACAAGGAAAGACCATTCAAGCTTTGTCAAAGAGTATTGAAAAATGCTTTATCATTTTGCAAGGAGATGGCTTGTCTTTTTCAACTTGGTTGACAACTTCTGCCTCTAGGTGTTTCATCAGCTTTTCTTCCAACTTTGGGTGCCAAAATTAGTTGCATTCATTTAGAATCTATCATTTTCTGTTTATCAAGAAGGGCGCTTCTTTTACAATCTTTCCTCTGCTCAAAATGTATCAATATGGTGTTTCTGGCCCTTAAATAATGAACATGCCTATATTTGTCTTAAGATATTCTCCAGAACCCGAAGGTATGTCAAAGCCCCCTTTTGCATATTATGAACAATTGTTTTCAGTTGTAATGCCTCTCGAGGAGATAAGACCAGATATTCTTTGTCAACTCATGATAATCCTATTTGGAGGACACCTTTTATGATTGGGGCAGACCAGTACTTTGAAACATAATCACTATTATGTCCTTTCACCTGTGTAATGACTCATTTTACCACCACTGTTCAAAATTTATTTTGTTGGAGCTGTGGACTGTCTTTTGAAAAAATATTGTTAAGAGATAAGTTTGACCTCCTTGGATTTGCAGTGGTACCGTTGCTTTCCTTTTGGTATCTTACCTTGTTTCTCTGATCAAACAGACCTTGAAACCAATTAATGCTCTGGCCATCTGCTTATGAATGAAGGAGGCCTTTCACTTGGTGAAATATCTGAAGATTGTTTGATAAACATGCTTGACAAGGGTTCCTTACTCATGATGGCAAGCAAACAAACTTGAAAACATTAATGCTTATACCTCTGCCTGTGACCATTACTTTGCTTCAGAAAAACCCTAGTCAATGTGTTACTGTCTCACTATTCATTAAAACACATCTATCTCATAGTCAGTTGCAATTCTTTAAGTCAAACATTGGCCATCGCCCTCTACTTGTAGATGAAGGAGGCGCCTTAAAACCCTCTTCTTATAGATGAAGGAGGTTCTTAGCCAAGACAGATTACAAGTCTGTTTGACAGTGTTGTTTTTCTTCTACTGTCTTTTCAGGCTGAATGAAGTTGCAGGAGCTTGATGAGAGATTCTTTGCCCTGCAGATGCCTCTCAGGCTCATGATCACATTGAGAAGCAGCTGTCTTCTCATGTAGAGCGAAGAATTGTCTTCTGAGATGCTGACATGTTTCTTGTGCTTGTAAAATCCGTAAATAGTGTAAAACACCTAAAATCAGCTTGAGATCATGGTCTATGCATTGCTGAGACTTAAGGGTGTATAAGTGGCGCGACTTAGGGCTGTGACTAACTTTATTAGCAGGGTGGGAGGTCTGTTGTGACTGGTCTAAAGCAGATGGAGTTTTTTTTCTCTTTGATGGTTTCCAAGGGTGAAATGCCTTAAAGCGCCACTTCCTAACTTAGGGGAGGCTTTTTGAATAGATTTGGATTGTCTTTTTAGAGCTGATGGGCAGACTAGTATGGCTGAGGCTAGGTAGGATTTGATGATGGGGTTTCATCTTGTCATGGGTGGACTGAAAAGTAGGAGGGTGAAAAAGTTTTATGGGTGTTTTCCCAGCTGGAAATTATGACAAATTTTTGGATCAGTTGCTAGAAAACTTGGCTGTGAGAACTAGTCATCACTAACAGGTGAAAAATACTGATGACTAACAGTGGCTCCATTTGGGGAGGGCAGCTCCTTTTTAGGAGGTGTCCAGAATTTCAGATCTCTGGCTTATGAAGACCAGTGCCTTACCCATTGGTGCAATATTTCATTCTTCTTTGATGCAATTTCTGAAAAGTGACAGCATGATTAGCATCAATGATATTTCTACCTACCCCACTATCTTTCCTAACATTTTTTCTTCTTTTTTGGCGCATTTGAACTAGCAGCCTTTTTGACAATGCATATTTTTTCTTTTTGCAAAATGAACCTATCTAACTCTACACTTATATCTGCCAGGATTTTAGATTAAACTGATGAACTCCTTCCTTATTCTACCTATGATAGATCAACTGTCAATATTAAGCTGTTTGACAGGATTTTGTTCTCTATTCTAAAACACGAAATTTAAAAGATGATCAAATCAGGATTAGGCAGTCTAATTTGTCATGTATTTGCGGCATGAAAGACAAGCTGCACACAAATATTATTCTGCAAAAGGGAAATCTAGAAAAACAGGGCTAAGGTGTACAATGTGTTTTCCATCCCTCGTTTCTCTCTTTGGTTCTGTTTTGGGCGTGTGGAACCAGTATCTTTTCCTAATCTACTCTTTGTGATAAGTCAATCTTACACAATGTTGACCATCTTGTTTAGTCACTAACTTATCAGCAATTAAATTTAAACATGTTCATCTATGATTAGGCTAGATAGCTGAACAAGACATTGAAGTACTAGTAGCGGCATTTAGACTTGCTCGCTTTCCGAAGGACTATTTTTTGGAACATGGGGCTTTACCATTGCTTTTTAGAAACTGCCCTCTTTTTCTACTTTTTACTGTTTTTTGTATTTTCTGATTTTTCACTTTTTCTTCAAACAATCTAAAACTGGAAAGATGCTCGCAAGGCTGAGCTTTAACTATCTACCTATCCTAGCTTAAACTATACATCATACACATTTGGTGAACTCTTCTTTCAAATGTAACCAGTCAAGTAGATGATTACATGGGTGATTCTGGTTTAGTTCTTTCATGATGCAGAAATAATGAAAAATCCACTCCCATTTGGTTTGTTTTTGGACAGTAGTGCTTAATTTTTTCCTCTTTCTTGGCAGCAACTTGTTCATGATAGAACCCATTACTCCTTCATATTTCTCAAGGAAAAAAACAAATGGATCTTGGAATAATACCTGATCTAGAGGATTGGATATATGTGCTTCATTCAGGACTACTCTTTCTTCCACTTGGCTATATCTAGGACTCTCCTGGTAAAGCAACTCTTCCCCTTGCTCATGATCACTTGAAATGTCAGACTCATCATATATTGTAGTGTAGTTTTCTTTCCAAGCTGATGTGTTTTGATAGGGCGGGCTGAAAACTGTGTGAAGGTCATTAGGATGATGGGCAGGGATACACTTTGACAGTAAATTATCTTGAAAGGATAGTGTGACAACTCCCATGTGCTCATCAACCTCTATTTCTTTATCTGAAATTTGTAACTCAATGGAACTTGGTGGCTGCAAATCTGGAGTAAAGGAAGATTCTATGTCTAAAATGATTTCCTCAACCATTTCAGGAAAAGGCTTCTCATTTACAACATGCTCGAGAATTTCATCATCCTCCTCAACCTCATCATCAAAGCTAAAAAACTGCTGATTTCCAATTATGTGAATGTTATCTCTGATGGACTAAAGTGAAGTAGAGTAAAGAGTCCGAGACTCCTCACTCACTTCTAAATTCTCAAGACTCTTCTTATCAGTGTCATAGATGACTTGTAATGGCTGCTCATTGTTCTCAAGTTTATGAAACTGAGCTTTCTCCCGAAAATAAAAAACTGAGTCTTCTGCAAAGTTAGCTTCTGTTTGGAAATCATAATAATCAACATATTGATCAAACATTGGAGAATCATTAACATAATTAATGTCACCAGCCATGTATATTGGACTATCAGATTTCTTTTCTTCAAATTGATTTACAAATCTATTTTTTGACTTATGATATGCAGGATTAACAGGAAAAAGATTAGAGAAGTTTTGGTTAAATGAAGTTTTAGAGGCTGTCTGCATGTTTATAATTTGATCTATTTCCTCTTCAGTTAAAGGAGAAGGTATTTTCTGTTTTCTTTGAAGTGGGCAACAATTTCTTTCCATTTTTTGTGGAAGTTGATCTTGTGGCTGAATGTCCTCTTGTATTTTACAGGGAAGGGCAGATGGACTGTTATCGGTTTCAACCTTTTCAAAGAGCTCTTGTGGATCTTCTCTTATTTCTTGATGGATTTCATCTAGGATCAACTTTTCTTGGTCATCTTGATGATTAGCTTGGGTAAGAAAATTATGGACCTCCTCTAAAAAATCCTCGGGATGCCAATTTCCAAAGCATTCTTCAATGCTTACAAGGTGTTGTATGAGGTTTTCAGAGTGATCACAACAATTTTCAGCCAATGATAGAGATGGACAATGCCCTATATAGCGTTTACAAAATACTTTGTGGAAATCTTTCAAAGAAAACAAGGTGCGAGGTTCTAGGTTTTCATACCATTCTCTTGCCTCTTCTTCTAATGTACCCATGAAAATTTTCATGAGGCAATCCTCATGCCATTCAACCTTTAACTTCCATACATGTATATGAAATTTGATGAGGTGTAAAAATGGGTCGTCAATATTTTCTTAATTGAAAGAAGAGGGGTTTTTATTGTCTGTCTGTAGGAATTTTATGTAGAATCCCGAGGATATTCTCTACGCTCATCGGAGCATATCTCCTACAATGTGTCCTCGGGTGGAGGAATTGAACCGCATTGTTGTCCTCTGTCGGCATGCCATCCGCGCTCATCGCATTCCTAGGAGACTTTATAAGGAATAATGGGGAAAAAGGCCTCTTTGAGCTAGTGGAGTTGCCGGAGTGGAACTTGATTGTTTTGAAAGATGTAGCTATGGTCACCACCACACCACCGGTAACTAAGGAAAAAGCCAAGCTGAGGAATTGTTTTTGGGTTTTCGAGTTTTATGTGCGATACATGGTTTATTTAAAGTATTCTAAACTTTTTCATCACTTTGTAAGGTGTGAGAACAAAAAGAGTTTACTCTGGTAGATCTTATGGACTGCTTGCTTGTTTAAGTATCTAAAGGACTAAAGAGTCTATAAGAGTTTGCTAGACTGTCATGTACTCAGTGTCCCACCATCTCCCGCTATGTTAGTGAACGATGGGATAGGTCGATCAGATAGTAGCCTAGAGTTCAGTAAAATAGTAAGGCCTACTGGAGGCTAGTGGAGTCGCCAGGTGGATTTTTAGTTGTTTTGCGGTATATGTATATGGTCCACCACCAATATTGTCAAAAACCAATCTAAGGGAGTTTTTTGGGGTTTTCTAAGTTTTTATGTGCAACCTAGTTTGTAAGAGTGTTATAAACCTGATTCATCACTTTGCTAAGATGGTGAAACAGAGAGTTTACTCTAAATGATTCTAAAGGCTGATGGTCTAAGTTAAATGTTGAAGGACTAAAGAGTCTATAAGAGTTTGCTAGACTGTTATGTACTCAATAAGTCCCACCGTGATCATCATTATGTTAGGTTCCCGTGATTTGGCTGATTGGCAAGCCAAAAGACAGTGTAACATCAAACCAAGCTTTGGAGCCCAAGGACCTAGCCTTCCGGGACTCAGAGAGGGCTCTCTCTATAAGTGTAAGGGATATTTATGTGTTTTCTTATTGTGTTATGATTTTAGGCTAGTTATGAAGTATTTTTTTTGGTTTTTTAAGTTGTGAGGGATGAAACTGATCAAAGATATAAAATAGGTAACAAGATGTTAGATTAACTGGGCTATGGGGTCAAAAGGTCAAGAAAGCTATTAGATGACGATACAAGGCTGTTGAAGGGCCGATTTGATTCAAGGTAGAAAGGATATTTGGGAAAAATGGAGTAAATGGACATCAATTTTGTGAACGACAAAGGATTTCAAGCATAACTAGTTTAATAGCAGACATAAACATGGTAGGGCAAACCATTAATCATGCAAAATGTAACTATAAGCTAATCAATACATAGAAATAAACATTCAAGCCATGCATAGAAGTATAAGACCCTCTAACTTTGGGAAATGGCTTTCAGACTTTTGGGAAAACACTTAAGGAAGAAAAACACCTCGAAACACTATGCTGGAATGCCTAAACACAGTACTTCAAGTTATTGGGCACTTTTAACAACAAGATTTGCATAGTTTTAGGCAAAGGGCTAGATCGAAACTAGGCCTCCTTGGTTCAAACAAAATGATAATCTAATTAATCAAAGAGAAATTTCATGGATGGAACTATAGCTAGCCATAGGTAAGCAGGGCGTACCGTAAGTCCTTCTTAGCATGTATAAAACCAAGAATGAAACAAGCAACAATATCCTAAATATTAAAGAGCAATCAAGAATTCTTTAATGTTACTTAGGAAGAAGAAAACAAAGAAGCTATGAAGAAACAGGAAATTTGAGGTGCCTCCATGGGCATGTCTCAAATTTGTTCTCTACTGATCTATAGCAAGAAAGAAACATGTATTCATGAATGAAAACTAGAAGACAACAACAAAGTAAGAGACACTATAACATTCTACCAAGTCATGGAATCCATCAACAATCCTTCATCATTCATCCAAGAACATCCAAGAGGCAATCCAAAAGCATAACACAAGTATTTTCTTCCAAAGCTCATATGACCATATATTGTTTCTCTTCTCAAGTTCAGCCTTGTTTTACAATGAAAGCCTTTGGAATATATAGGCTCAAGTGAGGAAAACCTCATGGTTCAACTTGCCATCCTATTGGCCTAATCAAAATATCTAAATTTGTCCTTGAGGCTTTGCAAAGCCCAAGGCACAAAAATATCTCATAAAATATCTTAAAAATGCTAAAAAGGGGAATTTAATTGACTTTGCATAACTTCTCATGTATAAAAATAGCTAAACGCACATGAGGAAATATTAGTTTTTAAAGGTTCAAAAATTACAAAAACATTCAAAATTTACATCAGCAAAAGGTCCCCTGACTTGCCAACAACATTTGGCAGCCTTCCCGATGTTGAAACGAGACTCATGATAGCTCATTGGAAATCTCTGAGTGTCTACTTTCCAGAAAAACTGAAATTTTTATAATCTGATGCCTGGAAGTCCTCCAAAACTGCACTTGTGTGTAAAAAATCAGAAAATTACAATCTGCTGATAGACCGGGCAGAGTGTGTAAAAAGCGAGCATTTTTCGCCATTTTGAGGGGTGTATAAGTGGTGTGACTTAGGGCTGTGACTAAATTTATTAGCAGGGTGGGAGGTCTGTTGTGACTGGTCTAAAGCAGATGGAGGTTTTTGGCTCTTTGATGGTTGCCAAGGGTGAAATGCCTTAAAGCGCCACTTCCTAAATTAGGGGAGGCTTTTTGAACAGATTTGGATTGTCTTTTTAGAGCTAATGGGCAGACTATTATGGCTGAGGCTAGATAGGATTTGATGATGGGGTTTCATCTTGTCATGGGCGGACTGAAAAGTAGGAGGGTGAAAAATTTTTATGGGTGTTTTCCCAGCTGGAAAATATGACAACTTTTTGGATTAGCTGCTAGAAAACTTGGCTGTGAGAACTAGTCATCACTAACAGGTGAAAAATACTGATGAATAACATGACCCATTTTCCGTTTGCTCCCTTGTGGCATATTCGTTTATTCAGGTGCGTCTAGTCGCGCCATGCGAGGTCGCCCGACTAGGCGCGTTCGGGTCAGGTCGTTTTGTTCGAGGGCGCCCGTATGATCAATTTTGTTAAGTTGTGATAGCTTGGGTGCCTTGTGCACGTTCAGGAAGCCCGTTTTCCATTTACTCCCTTGTGGCATCATTCGGTCAGGCGCGCGATGTCGCGCCGTGTGAGGTCACCCGACCGAGCGCATTCAGTTCGGCCCGTTTCATTCGAGGGCACCCGTATCAGTTTTACTAGGTTGTGACCGCCAGGGTACCTTGTGCACGGTCGGGCGGCCTATTTCTATTTTCTCCCTTGTGGCATCATTCGTTCAGGCGCATCATGTCGCGCCGTGCGAGTTCGCCTGACCAGGCACGTTCGGGTCGGGCCGTTTTGTTCGAGGGCGCCCATATCAGTTTTTCTAAGTTGTGACCACCTGGGTGCCTTGTGCACGTTCGAGCGGCCCGTTTTCTATTTTCTCCCTTGTGGTATATTCGTTCAGTTGGGCACATTGTGTTGCGTCGTGTGAGGTCGCTCGACCAGGCATGTTCGAGTCGGGCCATTTCGTTCGAGGGTGCCCATATCACTTTTGCTAAGTTGTGACCGCCTAGGTGCCTTGTGCATGTTTGGGCGGCTCGTTTTCCATTTTCTCCCTTGTGGCATCGTTCGGTCGAGCGTGCTGTGTCTCGCCGTGCAAGGTCGCCTGGCCAGGCACGTTCGGTTCGGGCCGTTTTGTTCGAGGGCGCTCGTATCCGTTTTTCTAAGTTGTGACTACCTGAGTGCCTTGTGCACGTTCGGGCGGCCCATTTGCCATTTTTTCCCTTGTGGCATCGTTCAGTCGGGCGCACACACGCATTAACCATAACCCATTTTACCCCCTAAATCCCAAATATCTAACCCCTAAACCCCTTAACCCCTTGATCTGCCTTGGCCGGTTACCTTGATAGTAACGGTGGTGTATTCATACTCCTTCTGAATAACCAATAAAGGGTCAAGGAAATTTACCAATATGTTGTCAAGTTTTATCTTATCCATCTCTGGGGTAAGCTGCTTTTCGGCTAACTCCATTGCTTTTGATCTCAATTTTGCTAATTGCTTCCTTCTCTCATATGATACCTGAGCCTTTGCCTTTCTCTACCCTTCTAATTCTGTAATAGTGTCATAATGATGCTAGCTAACTTCTTTGGAAAGCCTTCCTAGCACACAATACTAGGTTATGAGGGTATCTCAATTTTTCCAATTGCTTCCTTCTCTCATATGATACCTGAGCCTTTTCCTTTCTCTTCCCTTCTAATTCCGTAATAGTGTCATAGTGATACCAACCAACTTCTTTGGAAAGCCTTCCTAGCACACAATACTAGGTTATGAGGGTATCATGTGGTTGTGGGTAATGCCATTATTACCATGTGTTTGTAGACTAATTAGTAAATTTTAATTAAATTTACTAATTCATAATTAATTAATTGATACATGATTAAAGACCCCTAATTAATCAATTGCCTAATTAATCAATTGATACCATTAATACATGATTAATCATAATTAATCAATTGATAGAATTAATACATGACTAAAGATCCCTAGCTTAGCCTATTTTTTTAAATTCCAAAAAATTAGCCTAATAACCTTACCCACACGCCCTTTTTCCAAAAATTCTTACCAATCGATTTCATTACCCACGCGCCCTTTTTCCAAAAATTCTTACTGAATCAATTTCATTATCTCTGCAACGGTGCTGAGAGTTCGATTGTTTGTTCAACCGGTCAGCTGTTCGTTGGTTTGAGGGTTTAGTAGGTTCGGGGGTTTAGTAGGGGACCCGTTGGTTCGACCACCAAGATGGTACACATACACCAATCCTTTAGCTGTAATGTCCCCAATGTTTTCTCTGATTGCAAATGCTTTGTAGATAGGTGCATTTTATTTTGTTTGTAAATTACAACCATCCTCAAAATTCATGTCAGACAACAGTAAAGACCAGTTTGGACAAGAATCCCATATGTCATATACTCCTTGTATGAGAAACAGTGCAATACAGCACATAACCATCATGTGGTCTTGCGTCTTTAACAAAACATTCATTTCTCACTCATTCTGAGCTTACATTGCCTTTGGACAAAAGAATGGGCATTTTATGTTTCTTTTGGTAAGGGTAAACCTTTTTTTTTGATCTGTCCGGACCACAAAGACCAACTCTGCATTATGGTGGCAAATCCCTGTTTAACTTGGGAGATTAACTCACGTACATGATCAGGGATCTATGCCGACTGCGGTTTGAACTTAGGTCATTATTGTTGATCAACATTTAACATAAGTCACTGGTGTGATTAAATGGTTGATAAGTCATATCGAATAGTGAAACATTTGAGGAGATGGCTGAGTTAAAACAAGGCGAGAAAGGCCAAAGGTTCAAAAACCAAAGGTGGAAATAATACTAAAAGTGCGGAGGTATAAAATTAAAAAGACATCAGAAATATAAAAGGTACAAATGAGCGGTACGAGGAGCGCAAAGCAAAAGTGTTAAAAGAAATGCTGCTCCACAAATATGCGCACAAGGGAATGCAACAAGGGCTAATTTCCGAGGGGGTCGAGTGGCGAGAGGGGGAAAGACCCCGTACCCCCACAGAATGGAAGTAACACGACGTGGTGGGGACCCAAGGCCAGGGTGAAGTGGCAAGAGTGGGACCTAAAGCAAAGGAGATGACGTGGCAGTAGAAAAACAGGAACAGGAGATGACGTAGCAGAGCTAACGTGCGGGACCCAAGGATCAGTATGCTATGTTTCGAATCTGCCTTATGGGAAATATGTTCAAGAATATTCGGTTTTATACGGTAAAAAGGTAAGGTAAATTCCTTTAGGTTAGCTGGTACTGAGGCTCGTACTAGTATTAAACCCAACACGCGGCGCCCACCTGCACTCTGACACACCCAATCCCTACGCGACGCGTGCCCCACTGTCAGTGTCCTTATGACACTTGCCTTCTTTCGTTTTACCCATCCGTCTTTTTACCTCAAAACGCCCAGTCCAGAGATAACAGTTCTCCCGTATTTTACTCCAGTAGAAAGTCGCAGGTCTCTAGCTACGGCATATACCAAGTAGGAAAGAGCGTCTAGTCTACCCAATCATTGTCAGACTTCCCTGCGTCGCTTTCTCGAGCAGATTTACCTTCCGTTCAGGTACTCCGTCATTCATACTCCCTCTTTTTTCCTTTCGCTTTTTCAAATTCTTGTATGTCGGCCATGGGAAGGGGAACGCCCAAGAAAAATGAAACAGAGACCCCTCAGGTCCGTGAATCCAGAAACCCACCTGGGTTCGACCCTCTAATCGACCTACAAGCTGGTATCTGTGACCCTAAATACCCATTTTACATCCGCGGCATTAAGCCCGAGCTTTTTAGACGTCATGTTATGAACAAAGACCATTACCGGGTAGTCATGTCTGGCCTGTACCACCAAATTGCCCCTCAAGTTCACTCTGTGGTTGATTTTATCTCCTGGCTCAGAGATGTTTTCGACGAGCATCGGGGCACCTTCACCTCTCCTCAGGGGAACAAAGTTTTTTCCCTTTCCCCCGATACTATCAAGCAAGCCCTCCGCTTTCCTACCAGTGCCACATATATCAGTTTCAGAGAAGCAGCTTTTTCCACCCAGTTCACCAAACAGCCATGGGAGACCCAGCAAGCCTTCATCTCCTCTATAACCGGCAATCAAGTTACTTCTCTTCCTGCCATAGAGCCTTTTCCATTAAGTTTGTTCGAAGAGGAAGTTCGGCCTATCCTCTCTCTCATTGCTGGCCTTTTAGGGGTAGGAAGTCCGGAAGAGATTTCCACGGTGTGCGTCCATTTCTTATGGCTCATGTCTCAAAAGGGGGTAGTATTGGATATTCCTGGTTTCCTTGCCACTGCCATTCGAACCCAGTTCCAGGAGCTTCCAGAAACCCGTCAGTTCCGTTTTTGTTCAATGGTTTTCTATCTCTTCTTGTACCAGCGCGCTAATAAATTTGAGGGTTTGGGGTTAGACAAAGTATATCGTGAGAATTCCCAACCCCGACCGGTTTTCGACTGGAATTTCTCTGTATGCCAATTACCTAAGGGAGAGGGTTATTCTAGTTTTGTGAATAGTTTCATGTCTATTGCCTATACCATTATTCATGACTCGCCTTCACCTAGGGTCTTTCCAGAGATGAAAAGCTGGCTGCAAGCCAGAAAATCCCAGAGCACTGGGGATTGGTTTCTATTCGATGACTACACTGAAATTTGGGTCTATGGAGCCGAAGTTTCCCCTTACCGGCTGCCAGTGTTTCCTGTTCATCGAGTTTATGCGCTCGAATACATCCGGCAGGCCCTCAAGGCCGATCAGCTCCATTTCGTCCCTGCCAAGAAGGGTTACATCCTGAGGCTCCCCATTGAAATCGGCCCTTTTGTGGTGAACTCGAGACATGTCTTCCCAATCGTTGAGAAAATGCTGCAAGGTCTGGACCTAAGGCTGGGAAAAAGTTGGGCTTATGACCCTCGAGAAATTATCTCGAACAAAAGAAAAAGGAACAAGTCCGCGCCTTATATGCATGAGCCGAGGCCATTCATGGAATGGAGGGCTAATCTCGAAATTTGGCCTTTGGTTTCGCAAATGGAAATAGATTCATCTGCTATGGGGGAGGAAGAGAACGTTAATAAAGACACAGGCGGAGAAGAAGCAGGTACCTCAGGAGCAGCTCCCCCTCACAAAAAGCAAAAAAAGCCTCCAGTGAGGCAGAAGTCATAGGAGAGGAACAACTGCTTGAACCCTTCACAATGTATGGTCAATTGGATAAAGGCGAGGCTGGGATAAAGGTGCTAAGAGACAGTACCACTTCTTCCGACTTCACAGAGGTCACACAGGCCATCATAGAGCATACCTCACCGAGGGAAATTGAAAGGGATCAGGCAAATAAAGCAATCAGAGATAAATATAAAGCTAAGTTGGGAGGGTACGTTGAGAAATATCACACCAGGCTCTCCGCCTCCATGAACGCGGACACCGAAAACATGGTATTATCTATGGCAGAAGCTATCTTGGATCCCAATTCAGGTGTCACTAGCTATCGGGTGCTCGAGTATGCGATCGACATGAAGAAAGTGCCAGCAAATGACATGTGTGATCTATTCCAGACTGTATGTGATATGATGAAAGATGAACTGATGCGGGTCACCATTGCGCTGAGGAAGTTGGAGCAAAAACATGAACAGGTGAGGGCTACCCTGAAAAGTGAGCAGACCAGCTGTCGCGCCCAAGAAAATCAGGTACGCTTCCTCCAAGACCTAATCAAGGGAAAGGATACAGGGGGAACAAACCCACAGGCGGCTTTGATTGAACAGCTGCAGAAGGAGGTCGCGTCAGCAAAGGGTAAGGCCCGCATACCAGCCTCCCACCATGTCCAAACGGCTGAACTGGTGCAAGTAGAGCAAGAGAAAGCAGAATTGTCCAGTAAGCTATCAAAGGAAAGAGAGGAGAAAGAAAAATTAGCTGAAACAATCACCATACTATAGACTAAGGCGACAGAGCTGCAAGCTAGATGGGACTCACACAGATGCCAGCCGACCGTGGCTTCAGGTCGAACCAGCTCGCCATTCGAGCAATTGGCCGTAGCTAGAGCTAAAAATGAGGTATTGGAAAAGCAGGCATCCACAGCAAGGAAAAATATCACAAATTTAGAAAACTCTCTGGCTGAGAACACCATAAGAATAGAGGAGTTGCAGAGAGAAATAGAGCAGGAAAAGAAGACGACGACCGATTAGCAAAAAACTATCGCCGACATCAAAATCTGTGCAAAGGGAAACCTCACCCTCCTTGAAGCTAGGAGTATAATTTGGTCTGATATAATCTCAGCGGTGACCGAACAATGGGGCTTCTTAAGGACGATGGGAGAGAATAAGTCTGCTATACCCTATCTCAGTAGGAAACTGCAGGAGGCAGACCTCGATTTGTCCAACAGGGCCCAGCATGCCAAAGAGTATATTTCATTCCTGAATGAGCTGGGATTAGATGACATGGAGAAGCATGGTATTCCAAGCCGATTCACGGAGGCTATTGAATGTCGAAAAATCATCAACAAAGAGATGGCCCGAGTCACAGCTTCGAGAGCTCTCCAACAGGTGGTCGCCAACGTGGAACGATTCGACGCAGTATGGGGTGAGATCATGACAGCTGGACTTCCTTCCTGTTAAAACCCGACCACTCCTTCCGTGCACTTGCCTTTGACACAATATACAGTGCGCCTGCAAGAAGAAAGAGATCGAACCAACCTCCAGACAGGTAAATCTGCTCAACTCAAGGCCAACATGATAGTTTCATTCCTTCGAAAAGAGTTCACCCTCCTCCATTTGATAAAACACAAGCTTCCTACTGGGGCGGGTTTCCACATCCTCACAGAGGCCTTTGTCGAGGTAGAGAGGTTCTCAGCAATGCCCGAACTAGCTGCAGACAGTCAGCAGAGGTGCACTCAATTTACGAGCCAGTACGCCAGTTCATCTGCGAACGTGCCGCCACCAGAATCAGCAACTGCCTCAACTCTTCCGCACCTATGATATCTTGTCAACTCATGATTTGGCCTCAACGACCTATTTACTTTTTACTAGATTAGTTTCTTTTAAGTTTCGAGTGGGTTGTTTGCCCCACTCCAGCATTTTACTTTTCATCAAACTGCTGTTTAATTTTCTGTTTTTAAAAAACGGCCAAGCGCCTGACTATCCATGATGAGAGGCCTGATTCCTCATCATGAATTTTGCTGTTTTGAGAACGACCTTTAACAAATTTTGGTTATGCGAAGAAGATATTTTTCCAAAAAATATCTTCTCGCTGAGATAGGAAGAAGCCTATATAAGCAAGATCAAATGAGAAAAAAAGGTTCCAGATTTCCTGAAGAAACTCGCAATGTAAAAGTTTTTGTATGCTTGTAGTGGAATTATCAATGCAAATACACAGAGCTCGTGGGGTTTCAGTGAAGAGAAGTTCTAGTTATATATGAGGATTCCAGTCTTAATGCTATATAGTTCATGACTCTTTCTTAGTGATATTGTATCATTGTTCTCTACACTGTTTTCCATTTCCTTTTATCATGTCTTGGAATGCGAGTGACTTGCCAGCTCGGGTATGAATTTATCGCTGTTTGATACTCATGCTTTATTGATCTATGTTGCTTTAAATATGGATCATACACGATATGTCGTTCCGCTTAACACATCATTCATATTTCCTATGTATTAAACATCGTGGAATGTTACTCTTACTGAACTGATTGATATGTATGGATTTTTAGTTTCTAAGCCCATATTATATTGAAATATGTTTTCCGAGCACCATTTCATTGGTAGTTAGTACTCCCCTTTCACTTTCTGCGCACCAAATATTTTTCTGTTTAAAATACCTATATGTCCTTGAGAAACTGGCCCTCTCTGATGAAAGCTGTCTCTAAGTTGTTTGAAGTATATATGTATTGAAGATTCCCTTCTTGTCTTTATAGTGTCTTTATAGCTTGCTAAATCTGAAGGTAGTTTGGTCCCATCCATATGATGATGCTTTGCACAAGTTGAAAAGGTAGAGAGTCCTAAGCCGATAATGAGCCTGAAATATACTTTATACTCCCTACTATTTAGGATGTCCTAGGAACTGGTCTTTGGCAACTCAAGGCTGTCTCTAGGAGCTACAACAATTATCATGGTGGTTCACTGTCTCAACTACTAGACCAGACCACAGCCCAAAGGATATAATGAGCAGTGCATGTTACAACCTCAAATTCATAATTTCCCCCATCAAAGTGAAAATGGTGAGCATATCTGGTAGGAAAGTTTCATGCCTCTCTGGTTAGGGAAAAGGAATCCATTCTGTTCAGATGTTAGTCCTGAGAGCTGGCCGAAAAGGAATTTTTAGATCAATCAAAAGCTGGATAGGTGGACTGCGACTGTCCAACTGTTGAAATTGCAGAGCAAAGGCACACAAGTTCTGTTCTCAAGTTCCAGCAAGGTCAGCCTTTAAATGATAAATATTGGGATCACCTAGCCATAAAACCATAATTCCTAAATGTACAATCCCCTCTTGCTATTCTCCATCAATAATCCTCTATAACAGTTCAATATACACAACATGTTGTAGGATAGAAATCAAGCTGAGGATTGTAGAAAATAAGCAAAAAATGGCTAAGTATATTGGAGTATGAGATAATGTATATAAAATTTGTAGTAAATGTGCTCTTGTCGTTTCATATCCCGCAAGAATTGTCTTAGATAGAGTTGTAACACTCAACCTAATTAGATATTCCACGTGCGATGATATTCCAGCAAAAATCGTATTAGATGTTCCAACTTGATTGTCTTCTTATGAATGGGTATGAATTGGACTTGATAATGCATTCTCATAAATTTTATTGTCATATATTCAATGAAGTAGCTCACAAAATAAACACCTTCATTTCAATTACACCAAGGACAAATAAATCATACAATAACACAATCATTAACTGGAAAGCTTCCACCCAATTAACCATAAACAAATGGCCACAATATCATACCTACCTATACTTTTCTTTGTTAGGTACTTGAATGGTCAAAAAAAATAGAAGCCTTAGAGGTATCTCATGGAGCAAGGTAAGATGCTAGGAAATAAAATCTATTTGTCACATAATCGTTTAAGTTAAATTGAATACATCTTGAAAAAAACCCTTAATATCCTAAGATAGCTAAAATCAAAACTCTACAGCCAAAATGTTTTTAGTGTGCTATATGATCAATTATAATCTCTATCTCAATTAATCGTAAGACTTCGATTTTCTATACCTTTGCTAGTATTGTTGTTGGGTATTTGACATCAAAAAATTAAATCACATTCTAGATAAAATCTAATTTAAAATCACCATTAATAAATACAAAACTGCCAACCAATGGTTGAGTATTTCTTCTAGTAAGCCTATCACGTTCAGTAATTATAATAGTCTTTAATGATATTGTACATACCTTATGTGGCCCAGGCTTGCGGATAACCTCTGTAACCTGAAATATGCAAACACAGTACTTCAACACATTTTCAGACTTCCATGGTAACTAGAAATCTGATCACCATCACCGCAAATTCCTCTCTGTTTTGGCTAGTGCATGTTGGCCACAGTAGGGACCTCCTAGATAATCTCAGCTAAAACATGAATTCTAACTTGCCAAAACAAACTTAGATCTGTGTAATAATTGAGGGTAAAACAAGCTAAAAGGTGCAGATTTACACTTAAATTTATATTTTTAAACTCATTTTCCTTTTTTGTGTTTTCCCAAGGAAAATATCTGGCACTTGTATTCCATGGGTGGTACACAATGTGAACCTGCCAGTGTAGGGTTGAGTGAGACACACAACATAGGAGGCCAACGTGTAGTATCGATTTCAATACCTCCTCCATTTAGCTCGAGGAAAAAATCCACTTGTGCCAGCCCACTAGACTTGAAAAAATGTTTTGAACATCTTGTACCATTTAGAAGAATATCATGGCCCTTTTCTTGGACATTTCCAATCCCTAGAAATTTTACAAATGTGAAATGAAGTAATCCAAAAACCTCAACATAAGCTTTTTGTTTCAGAAACAATGCTGCCGGTGATAAAATGATTTTTACAATAGCATGCAGAATTCTAGCATCCCCTTTTTGCAACAACTTGATGATTGTTTCCAGAAAGTCAAGAGAAGCATGATAGAGCTTGTCTTTACTTTGTGAATCATCATTGTTGTTAGAGGCCCCTCCCATGGCATGGCCTTCTGGTGGATGGATTTTTCGAAAGTTTGTGGCATTTACAGAGCTACATTCCACATTGGCAAGTGACAAAATCTAGGAAGCAGAAAATTGCTTGCCATCTTCAACCAATTCATCAAATCCATGCTTTGAATTTACAGTTTCCAAACTCTCATCACTACAAAGAGAATTTTCAGAAGAGGATACGACGATAAGAAGATCTGGCATCCATGGCTTTAACGCAGCTAGAACAGACACTGCACACTTAGATCCAACAACAGACTCACTCAAAGTGACAAGATCAAGGAGATTGTTTGCCACAATAGAGGCTTCGGTAAGCTAACTCACTTGAGCTCTTTAGAAACAGGTACAAAAATTTTGCAGCATACGTACTGGATCTCTTCATATAGATAAATAGTCATTTCCCGTGAAGTTCTGAGAATTAGACCATTTCTCAAATTTTTGTTTCAGATACTGAATAAATGTAGATGCAAATTATAAACATCTCGCCTTTACTAGGACCTGTGTCACCAGACTTAAAACATTGCTATCTGCAATTGACTTCAGAATGGTTGCAGCTATCCTGGTAACCAGAGCAATCTTGCCTGCTTCACTGGTATCTGTTTTTCCATTAGTACCTGTGCAAATAGGAAACAAACGGAGATAGTTACAACAGACAATTGACTGAAAGGTTGATGAAAAGAAATTGAATCTCTTGATGATAGGAAACTAACCTTGCTAGATGGATTTCAATCATTGTGTTTCTAATTCGAATGAGATGGACCCTGATTTGATCTCGTATAATGCAATCATAAATTCTCTATACAAAAAGGTATGTCATAAATTGCTCTTAATATTCTTCATTGCATCTTGTCCTTTGGATTATTTCCTAATGTGGTTACTTATACAACTCAAATAAAAGGGCTTCCCAATCAACCCATGATTGACTTGGACTTCACCCTCCTCAAACACTATGCATTTCCTACTAGTGTCTAGAATTTTGGCATGTTACTTGATGTGGGTAATAGAAGGCTTACTGAATGGGTTCTGATTACAGGTAACATCAGAATTTAGTGGGCACTAGAAGAGAATTTACAAGAGAAGTCAATCAAAGATTTAATAATGCATATGTTGAATTTTTTTTTTATAGGAGCAGTCAATCAAAGATTTGATAATGGCTACTTGGTCACTGTGTTGGTAGGCTCAAAAAAACTTAAAGGTGTTTTATATCATGTTCCTACGGAGATAGTATTGTTAAAAAATATGCAATGGTTTCTCACTCTTCAACTATATTCAATGGTTTCTCACTCTTCAAAAAGAACATGCATAGGTAGACCGTGAAATTGTTACAATGATGAACACGTTCCGACACTTTAGTATAAGTAAACTGGTTGCGAGGTGCTCCAGGTCCATGGTTGAGTATATGCTATAAGATGGTGATGTATTAAGTAGCACAAAATGATAGCTGTAAAGTCTCAAGGCTTCTAAGATTAAGCATATGGTATTTTGAGATTTTGTTTGTTCACAAGTCCATTTGTTTTCCCAGTATTTTCTAGACATTTTTTGACGAAATTATTTTTCTTCAATAAAGAAAGCTATTTGGTAAAAATATTGTGTCTGTTTTTGTATTGTAGAGCTTAGTAGTAAAGTATTCATTATGGGAAACTTACACTTGCACTAGAAAATTGATAGTGATTTATATACCATCACTGTTTAACGTCATATAAAGGATCAATAAAAACTGTAGGTTTAAAATCAGTCTACCAAATGCATTATGGTCTGTTGATGTTAGAGTCTCTGTGCTCATCCTAAAATTTGGTAAAGGCTTCAACAATAGAGTTCAAAACAATCTGAGAAATTCCAGTTAAATACAACATTATCATCCAACCAGTGCTTGCCCTGTTCCTGTAGCTTAGGCTGGGAAGATACATGATATCCATTTGACAGTAAGATGTTGTAAACGACTTTAACTGAAAACCAAACCAAGCAGACTCAAAGAATAAACTGAAAGGTTGAAAACATGAATGTGTATAGGTTTTTCCTTGGAAGCCAAGTTTAATACAGAAAAATAACTACACATATGTGGTTGCATCCTGTGTTCATTTCCAATGTTTGTATGGTACTGATGAAACTAGTAGAAAATATATTGTAGAGGTCAGATCACTGATATAGCAGAATGTGATTATGTTGTTTCTTTTCTAGTGTTTTGTTTCAATTTTTTTGTGATTTATACACAGCAGACTCAATAATACTAAAGTTATGAAGCTGATTTGTTTCGATAATTAATATCCCTTTTGAGATTTTCAAATTTCACTAAAAATAACCCAGTTTAGTCTCATTGTCAACTCATCTCTTGTTTGGGTGCCTTAATGTGCAATTACATGTTTCCAGGATTGAATTCAATGCAAGGCATATTTGAAACTCTAACTCTGTCTTCCGATGTCTTATTAGAAATTATTGTTTTGTGTTTTCAAGTTAGATATTGTTTTCAAGTTTTTAAATTTATAATTTTATTGCAATGTGGCAGACTAATCAAGGCAGTACAAGAACAACCTCGAGACAGGGTGATCGCGGAAAGGGGCCAGCAGAAGAACTTGTAAAGTGCCAACATTGCTCTATCTTCAAGTATATTAGTTATTTACATAATTGAAATATTATTAATTTTGTTCAAATATGCAGACACCTGGCCATGGTACGCCTGATGATTCCCTGTATGAGGAAGAGATTTCTTCATCCCCATGTCCATTTCTCTTGCTGCAAAAAAAGGCGTGAAAAGCAACGTTGGAATTTGATAGTTTGGTAGACGTGCCTCAAACACCTGAAACAGAAGCGAGGATAAAAAAACTTATGACCCAGCTAGCAACATATCAGGTAATAATAAAAAATCAAAAGGATATTTTTTTGTTCTGCATGAGATGAATTGTGATAGTTGATTTTTAATTTTTACATTAACTAAATTAACAAAAAGTTCTTTTGTATGTAGTGTTATCTGACACTTGCTGAACCCAGCATTGGTGGTACTGAGACACAAGGGCAAGAAATTGCCGAGAAACCCTTTCGTACACCTTCTACGCCTTTAGGTGCCAGCAAAGAAACACACCCTACCCAAGTAGACACCCAGCCAACCGTTGAACGTGTTGGCAGTGATGAGGCTGATATGGCCAACTATATTGTTGCGTTTCCTGGAGCTACATGTGTTAGCTCCACGGGCACCATTCATGGCACATTTTTGGTGAACGATGAAGGTGTCCCTATAAAGCACATACAACTCCCAGGTAATTTTTAATATTTTAAATATTTCATGTACTCTATGTAAACTATATTTTATCATGATTTTTATTTTTAAATTAATGATAATATCCTTTTTTTGTGTAGGAAACAATGATTTCTACCAGTTTTTGGAGAGAAAGGTGTTGTATATTTTTGGCCCAACCATACACACAAGGTGGAATTCCCAAAATTCCAACCTGAAAAAATAACTTCTAGATTATCCAGAAGGCCTTTTTGGGGTGGGCACATTTGACAGAACAGCGGTGGCTCGGGTAGTTGGAAAATATTTGAAATATACTAGGGACACCTATAGGACGCACTTGCAATTTAACCAAAGCGTCCTCTCACAGTTCCATAGAGTGAGTGGAGAGCACTCATCCATGACAGAAAAGAGAAAATGGCAAAGAAAGAAGGAAAAATGCTAACTGGACCCGCAAGGTAAATTACAACTTTAATTCAATAGCTTTAATTTTTTCTATTTCTAAAATGAAAGTGTGCTATGTCATATCTGACTTCAATATTTTGATGATAGGCTGCCTAACACCTCGAAGGCAACCAAAGCTAGGATTGAAAAAAAGGGCCATCACAAGCTAGGCCAGGGCGGCTACTTGAAATTAGCTGCAAGAATTGTAAGTAGCTAAACATATTATAATTAATTGTATCACCTTCCAATGTTTTTGTAATCCTATCAAATAACATTAGAAATACACAATCATATGTAATGTAGGGTGATGTCTTCGGAACATAAACTATAGAGGAAGATAAAAATATTGCTTTCTATTCTAGCTATCAAGCCATAGTTGAACATCGCAAAAGCTTGTGGTAGGTCCCAAGATCCAGAATGCCTGATAAGGTAAAATGTTAACCTTTCAATATGTTCTTTTTCGTCCATAAATTTAATGTCTAACAACTTTGTTTAAATCAGGGGAATAGCACTACCAACGAGCCAAATAACCCAGTTGTAGAGCCAAATGTAGATGTTCCTCATGTGCAACCTGGTCATTGTAGTGGGGACCAGGCCGACAATGCTACTATCAGTGAGGGCCATGACGGTAATTAATTTCCACTTATAATTTTTTCTAATTATACCTTGATGGTTTTCCTTATAACATTTTTTGTTTAAATGACAGAGAATGTTTCCCTTGAGGATCTTACCACCAGAGAGGAAGACAGAGAAACAGTCCCAACAGTGACAACTGGTGCACCAGGTAAATAATCTCATTGCAATTTTTTTTTATTAATATTACCGAACTAGTTCAATGATATTTAAAAAATGAAAATAAAAATTTAATATTATCTGTTTTTGTAGGCGATGCCCCGTCACTAGATGAGACCAGACATAGTGACTACGTAACTAGGTCAGCAGTGTGGGAAAGGCACAAAATAGGAGTAGAGCACGATGATACTGATGATGTAATTAGGAGCTTTAGAAATAGGAAGAAGAAAAAGAAAAATTGATAATGTAAAATATTGTATTATTATAAGACAAACATTACCATACTTGGAATGTTTTTTGCGTTATATAAAAAACTCATTTGTCATACTATTTTTATGTCAAGCACTAATTTCAATGTTTCCTTGTGTACTTTTTGTTGCATTGTTTTTTTTATTAGTTATTGAATATTTTTTTTTTTTTTATGCTCATGAAAGTAAAAAATGAAATATAGATTGGATATTGGTGAATTGAGAGTGATGTGAGGGGGGGGAGGGGCCATAAGAGCTTCCACCTTCACGTGGTTGTCCCTATTTAGTAGAGAATAATTTACTGGAGAAATTTAATCTTGGAGCAAACCTCCTTCGATCCAACGTAGCAACAAAAAATTCACTGTTGACTTAGTTGCTACTCTTTCAGATCGTGGGAGGCTTGTTCCAAGTTCATGCGACTCCAATAAATTGTTCTTGAAACGAAGAGGATCTTATTTAGGTATGTTTTGAAATTTTCAACATATGTTCTAAAATTATCATAAGAATACATCTTAGGGTAAAAAATACTACATCAATTACTTATATTCAGGGAAAATTTTAGGGGCAAATTTTAGCCCAAAGGTGAATTTTAAGGGATTTTAAATTTTAATATGGAGAATTTTTAATATAAAACCCATTTTCTATAGTTTTATAAAGTTAGCCCAATAATTATTTTAAAAATAATTAATTATTAAATATTATCCCACCAAAATAAATTTCTATAAAACTGAAAAAATAATATTCGCTCCCGATTTTCTTTGTTTGGAGCAGATTTCAATGGTATTCGCTTGGATTTACTGGGTTGGAGGGAGGGGTTGGAGTGATTCACCCCATTTTTTCACTGGTTTGTGGGAATTTACTAGGTCGAAGAGGTGGTTGGGGCTTGGAAGGGGCGTGGATGTTGGATGTGCAAAACAGATCGATAGGTCAAATCGATGGAAGGAGATGGAAACTTACAAGATCTGGATGCATTGACCGATGACAGGCTGCAACTGCACGCATTGACGAGGGCAACTGGTTCACTGGATTTAGGGTTCCAAGGTCCAAGATAGCCCATTTCCCCAATGCCATGGAGCTAAACCTGCGCTGCGAGGAGGAGTTTGGGCAGTGGTGTTGGCCCTTGGAATTTGTTTTGTTTTTTGTGTGTGGGTTACGCTTCTGCATTCCTGTTACAGTTTTTTTTTATACAAAAATCATGAATACCGGCATCGAATCCCTACTATCTATGAGCGCTAAGAAACCTAGCAAAAGAACAGAGCAAAGGCTTCCTCTGCAAGACCATTCAGCACTTACAAGACACAATGTATGTGTTCTTCTCTAGTTCTATATGACCCTCATGGACGCTCCCTTTATTATATTTAGGTTTTATGGATACATTTTTGTTTTATGATGGATATATAAGGCGAAGTTTATGTATCCTTCTCCAATTTTGTATGACCTTCATGGATGTAATCTGTAAAGGTTTAGAGCTAATGGATATTTGTGTTTATGTATTCTTCTCTAATTTTGTATGAACCTTGTGGATGTACTCTGTATTCCGTTTAGGGCTAATGGATATAATTGTGTTTAGGATAGATATAAGGCAAAGTATGTGTATTCTGCTCCTACTTTGTATGACTTTCATGGATGTACTCTGCATTTGGCTTACACTTTATGAATGTATTTGTATTATGTACTGAGTTTAGGGTTATAGATACATTTGTGTATTAGGATAAATATGGACCTTGAATTTTTATTGTTTTGTTATATCAGAGCGATAGGTTTGTTTCACACAAGGGATCCATGGATTTTGACGTGGCTCGATATTTGCTTACGGAGAAGGAAAATGAAAGTGGTGTTCATTTAACACCCTCCAAGGAATCTTATAAGAGGGCGCTCGCAGCAAGCTTATTGCAAGATGGAGCTATTGCCTCTAAACAAATTCAGGATTCTAAGCTTTACCAGCAAAGCTCCCGCTCCTCTTGAGGATATACAATCTCTCTATTCAGAAAATGTTGCTGCTGACACTGTACCGAAAAGTAAATCGTGGTGTTATATTCCCTAGGTAAGGGTTTTGTAGATCCCTAACTAATACTCTATCTTAGGTTGTCTTCAAACCATTGTAATTGGTTTGGTTTTGGTTTGTAGATTGTGTGCGTAGACCATGGGGTTTTGTTTAGGTTTGTTTTTAGAGATTGGATAAATCGTCCGTCTTTGAATATTAATGCTATTAATGCTTCTATTGGATGGACATGGACTTTGGATTTTGAGCAAACTCTTCTGTTTGAATTTGGGTTTACCTTTATGCCAACTCAGGAAGGTATTGATCAACGGGAAGAGTTGTTCCCCTTCCAAAAGTTTTAATATTCATTGTTCTCAAGGAACGGGCCAATATTCCAGTGGCATTCACCTAGTCCTTGATTTTTAACATTTGTATGATAATTTTAACTCTCTTGTCATTGTTTGCAGTCTACAGAGAGAACTTTGGATGCTCCTGAGCTTATGGATGATTATTACTTGAATCTGCTGGACTGGGGTGTCAGCAATATTTTATCAATAGCTCTTAGTAATACAGTATACTTATGGGATGCCTGCAGGAGCACAACTTATGAGCTCTTGACTGTCGCCGATGATGTTGGTCCAATAAAAAGTGTTAAATGGGCACCTGATGGAAGACATATCGGTGTTGGCCTGAATAATTCCGTTGTACAGCTATGGGACTCTGCATCTAATAAACAGGTAGAGGAAATTACTGTTTTTGTGTTTCAGTTTCTTTTCTTTATATCTCTCTGGATGCAATCGTATTCACTTGGTAATGTTTTTCAATGAACACAGTTAAGAGCCTTGAAAGGTCACCATGCCCATGTGGGTGCCCTTGCTTGGAATGGACATATTCTTACGACTGTTAGCCTTGATGGTTTAATATTAAATCATGATGTCCGCATCCGTGATTCCATTATTCAAACATATAGAGGACATGAGCAGGAAGTGTGTGGTTTGAAACGGTCTATGTCTGGCCAGCAGCTTGCAAGTGGCGGAAATGACAATTTACTTCATGTATGGGACAAAAGCATGTCATCCTCTAATGCTTCAACTTAGTATCTTCATAGGCTAGATGAACATCGCACTGCAGTAAAGGCTTTGGCATGGTGTCCTTTCCAGAGAAATCTTCTGGTTTCCGGGGGTGGAAGTGCAGACTGTTGTATTAAGTTTTGGAACACTCATACAGGAGCTTGCCTAAATACCATTGATACCCATTCTCAAGTTTGCACATTATTATGGAATAAGCATGAACATGAGCTACTGAGTTCACATGGATTCAGCTAGAACCAGTTGACCTTATGGAAATATCCATCGATGGTTAAGATTACAGAGCTTACTGGTCACACTTCTAGAGTACTACATCTGGCAGAGGTATTCATTGTATTGATCTATGGCTAAATCATTTTTGTGTTGACAGCCTTTGTTTTTGGTGCTGACAGTCTTTCTTTTGTTTTGTATTTTCAGAGTCCAGATGGGTACACTGTTGCATCGGCTGCAGGAGATGAGACTCTTAGGTTTTGGCAAGTCTTCGGAGCTCTTGATGTCTTAAAGAGGACCAAGAGTAAAGAGGCGGTTGGTCCTTTTAATAAATATCTCATGCACATCCGCTAAGCAGTCATATTGGTGATATAATATTAATTTATTGAATTTTTCTTCATTCATACTATGATGATACTAAATAATATAGAAACAAGAGTTGCTGCATGGCAGCTAGTCCCTACCCTGAGCAGGGAGTGACGCTTGAGTGTTTCCAATAAGATTCTTATCTGTATAGTATATTAGTAACAGATATAGAAAATGGTCCCGTTGATTTGATCATCTAGAAATGCATACTCTTGATGAATTTCAACCCTTGAAATTATAAACGTAAACGTACAGAAACTGCAAAAATTTGATAGTGATGCTCACAATGAACCAATGATTTTTCTACCCAGCTATAAGCTGCAAATTTTATATTGCTGGTCACAATGGACAAACAATTTTGCTGCCCAAATCGATCGGCTAATTTACTCACCTCTAATGAATCAGTGTGGTCAACCTCACCAATATAGAGCAGTGAATGCTGGATCTTCCATTCACTTTTCCAGAAATAGACAAAGCCCAATTCAATTAACCACAAGGGGCTTGCCAGAAATAGACAAAGCCCAATTCAATTAACCACAAGGGGCTTGAATGCAGAATCAGTTGAAGGGGCATTTTCATAAACAACAGTTGAAGAGGCTTCCTCATTCCACCAGTATAAGTTGAACCAGGATAATCCCCAGCTTCATTAGAAGTAGCAGAGCCAGGCTCAGAAAAAGCAACTTCAGTTCAAGGATCAGCTCCCAAAGCATTTCTGGCAGCACCATAACCAATTGAACCAGTTTAAGGAGCATAATGACCAGCCTCAATTCCATCATCAATTCCACTAAGCATAAGTGAAAATGAAATTATTTAAATAAGCAGTTGAAGGATCATTATTCCTAGCATTACCAGTAGAAAAAGGAAGACTAGAAAAGGTATATGCATCATGCAAAATGAGGGATAACATGGGCCCTTTGTTTTAGTATGGTTTTTGAAAATTGTACTCTATTTTACATAAACACCATGAACTGGGTTCAATGCTGAATGCGAGATGGGTGTCTTATGATGCTGAGAGCTGATGGGTAAGGAGATCACATAGTGTATGGTCGGTGTGGATGTCCTAGAAGCTCAAAGTGTTTGCTTGGTTGGTGATTTATTCGAGCCTTCCCACCATGTCTTGGTTGCAAACAGTAGCCTTTCAAATGGGTTTTTCCCTTCTTGTCTTCGGGTGGAAATGGGAAACCATTTGTTATGGAATTTCCCTTTTTCCAGGTCCTATTGGAACCATGTTCAGTCATAGCATGCTTCTTTTCTTCAGGGGATATTGCATTGGCAGGCAGTTTTATTGGGGAATTCCAGATGTGTGGTTTGAGATTCCCTTGGTGGTATTTAGCATTATGTAAGAATTTCAGCTTTGGTTTTTCTCTGTAGCTTTGTTGCAAGTATGTTTTTGAGAATGAGATCAGTTCCTTCGTTGCCTCCCATAATATGTGGAGAGAAGAGGTATGTACGCAACTGCTGGCTAAAGGTCTTATATTGATCAAGGATGCCAAGTTATTAGACGTCCATGGATTTTCTGATTTTATTGATGTTCTAGTTGGCTTAAAGAAGAGGATGTAAATGTCATTGTAAAACAATTCCACTTTTCCTTTTATTCTCTGATGTAAATATATATTTATGAATATAAGGAGTAACTTTTACCAATATAGAAAAACTGATAAAATATGAAAACAGAAAAGAAATTTTGACTTTTAGCAAATAAGCCCTCTTCAAAGATTTCAAAAGCACATTTTAATAGAATCAAACCTTTAAAATAAGTTCAAACCTTTAATGTCCCAACTAATGGGGAGTAGAATAATAATAGCAAAATACGTTGCAACCAAGTAGACTCAAACAGAAACACAAAAACAAGTATTGAAAAAATAGATGGTTCCAATCAATTGTTTATTTTTCATCAACTATTACAGAGATAAAAAAATTTTATGCTTCATTCTTATCTTGCAGAATGAGAAATTTCGACATAAATTTGAGGCAAATTCCACCAGGGCATGAGATATTAAAGAAAGCATCTGACGATCTTAAATAATTGAAACATAGAGTTGGAATTCTAAGCAACTAAACATCAGAGAGTATTAACATGTCATTAAGGTAGAATCAAAAGGTCTCAATAGAAAACAAAGGCAATTAGAGGATGCAAATCTATAAAAAAAACAAATAATGGGGAAGACTTGTCAAATTCAACAAGTCATGTGATCAATACAAAGTAAAATTTTCCAATGGAATAAAAAATCAAACAACTCGTCCTAATAATGGTTGCCCCAGAACAGTTCACTTTGTCAAGGAAAAAGCCAGAAGATAATGGAAACTTGAGAAATCACAACCTATGAAGCTGTTTTGGTTTTAGGATATATAAGAGTGCCTTTGGCCTGGTTAAGTGGTCATGAGTTTGGATTGTCATTTTTTATTTTTCTGTATGGCTGGCTGTTTTTTAAATCTACATAGAACAGAAACTCGGTATTAGTTAATGGTTGAAGTTTCATAATAAAAATGGATGGCTTTAATCAGTTAGTGGTTGACGCTTTGGAATCAGTGATAAATATGGAAAACCTTTTGTTCATTGGAATTTTAGACTAAAAAGAGGAAGGGTTGCGTTTGGGTCTTCTGATGGTAGGAAATAAGAGTTTTTTTTTTCTCGTGGCTCCTATGGAAGTTCACTGTCGTTAATGCTGAAAGCACATATTAGATCTTTCTAGGAAATTTTCATCATGTCAAATTTCAGTCAATGTGTTAGTGAGAGCTTTGAAATAGCTACAAAGTTAGTCACATGTAAGCGCCCACAGGCTTGGGATTAATGGTGGGGAGTGAGGTTCCATTCCCATGGGCTCTTCTGTCAACTTGAGGTAGACCGTAGCCATGGGCACACCTAGAGGTATGGGTCAATCTAATGTGAATGTATGGTGCCACCCTTGCCAGGTCTACATAGCCATATTAAGGACCAAATCCCACCCACATGTTCTCATCAAAGCCTACCATTTTTTTTCCATCAGGCTTGGTATAGTGGTAAGAGGGACTGATTTCCATGCTACAAAACAATGTTCTATTCCCTATAGGAACAAATGTGAATGGGTTTATTGCCATAAGTTAGATCCTAATACTTGCTCTAGAAGTCTATTTATGGTGTGGAAAAATGTAATCCGACATTCCTCATGTGATGCATATCAAGGGCTCTTGAAAGACACTGATATTAAACATATTACAGTGCTAGAGATGGCAAGTTCTGATAGCTAGCACAATATTTGAAATTCTCTATGATACATACCATGGCCCTTGAAATACACTATTACATATTAGCAGTTATAGAGTTTGGGACACTATTATATATCAACAATGTAGATTTAGAATAAAAACAGAGACCCCGCTTCTCCATATCCATATCCACAATAGTTTGATGCATCTTACAGCCATCCGGAGACCTGATTTGCACATGAACTTGTAGATTTAGTATAGAAGAAATACTTCAGAATTTTGATTGAAAGCAATTATTTCAAACACAAAAACAGAGACCCGCTAATTGAAATACCTGCATAAACACTAGTACATGCCAAAGTACTTGATTTCACTATGGGTGTTGGACCTTCATGACAGATCTAGAGGCAAACAAACAAAGTCCCACTTTACATTTAAGATATAAAAAACAATTGTAGATTCTGGCCCTCAGCTGGAAATTATAGAGATGTGGGAAAAGTAGTATTTACGAGAATATTGAAGAAAGCAGTACTGATCTAAACATGGTGATTATTTAAAAAAAAAAATGTATAACAACCCATCCATTCCAGCTGTCTTTATCCATTGCAGAAAAGTAATCAGATTGAGCATAATCTTGGATTGAGCATAAGCAGTAGAATCCACACAGGTTTGAAGATTAAATAAATTATTTGTTTTGGGCAAGGACATGCATTTCACTTGAATTGAATGCCCATTACGGAATTCTATGAGCCAGATAAGTATGCAATGACTTCATATAAGTAGACTGGCGAAAAGAGGTTCAGTTTTAATGTGTAGAGCAAGTGCCAAATTCTTTATTACGCAGCAACACATTACATAATGAAATTTCTCATATGACCAAAGTGATTGAAGTCCTTCAACTCATGTTACATGCAGGGTTGCAGACTAATCCTAGTCCCTGTACACTATAAACTTATTTTTTCAACAATCTCAGAGATTTTGAAGTAATAGTTGAACCCAAACCAATATAACAACACCATCCTTTCTGTCAATTGATTTCATTCTTGAGCTACATCCTGCATCTTTAAAACCAGTGATGCAGCTCTCAGATCAGTTATGCTTGGGAGGGTGGGTTTTGGGCCCATGGTAATCAGTAGTCAAGGATGGCTGATTTATTCAAATCAACAACATTGATCATATTTCCTACCAAGCTAGTCAACTCATGACTTTTGGAGGTTTCTTAGTGTGTATGCATTGAACTGGCACCTGAGGAAGGATGAAGTGTCTTAGAATTTGAATACAAAAACATAACCATTCAGTACCCAATTGTACGAAAGTATGTTAAAAACGGACATGCCAACTTAGTATATATCTCCCTCATACAAAATTACACAGATCTCCCTACCTAGGTTATTCTTGCAGAAATGATTATGTGATCCAAATAACATAAGTACTGTAACATCGATATTCTATGGAAAAATCTATTTCAATCTCCATGTAAATAGGACAGTTTTTTAAATCAAAACATGGAGGAAATACTGACTGACTCATGCGATCTCCAGCTAAGAATACCCATCAAAATATGAGAAAAGGGTACAGAGAAGGTAAAGTTCAATGCAGAAAGTAAATTAATATAAAGTGAGATGTAATCAACCAAGGGCCTCAAGTATTTTTTTGAAAGGATGAACTATGAAATTTCTTCTCTATTACTCTGTCCTTGCTTGTTATTTTAGTTTCTTCTAGTGTCGATTCCAATCCCCTCAGCCTTGTTGGTATTGAGCAACATCTTGCAAGCTCCATTCCCTGCCATATGGAAGCTAACTTGGAGATATAATCAACCATAAAAATAAAAATTATTGTTCCTATTTTGAATTCCATGAACAAGTATTTGCTCATATCAACTTTATTTAATATTGATGCTTAATTCTAATGACCAAAATCTATCAACATTCAAGGGGCAAACTTTAGTGCAATAAGCCTATAGCCATAGAAATATAGGATCAAAATTACAAGGTGATCAATGAACCTAGGATTTCAAATGGAACTTGACACTTGGTCCCTTTCGTTGAAGTCTTACCGCAGCTGGACATTCAAGATAACACATGACTCAATCATGGAATTTTAACACAGGTAACTCTACTTTTGAGAAATGATGAGCCCAATAAGTGTAACCATCATTACCTTCACATTATTGTCAGGAATTAGTAGAAGGCATGTTTAAACTTTAATCATGCTGTTTGTGACAAAAGCTATCGAAAGACAAAGAACTCAAATATGTTGATATGAAAAACAAATGGCGCAGAAGGCATGTTTAAACTTTAATCATGCTGTTTGTGACAGAAGCTATCAAAAGACATAGAGCTCAAATATGTTGATATGAAAGATAAATGCAGAGCCATTTGTGGCATTTTAAAGCAGGTAACACCCAGTTTGGGAAATGATGAGCCCAAATAAAAGTGAGCCATTTGATTGTTGACTCAGTTGACTGACATCAGAGGATTTTCTGGTATGTGAAGTATCATTTACAAAATTCGAAACAAAATTTGAAGCCCAAGAAACTTCCAGTAGCGTGGCCTTTTCCTTCATTCGGCTCCAGTAAAAGAAATTAATAATAAATGAAGTAACATTAAATTTAAATAAAGTAATATTAAATTAAAAAGAGATGCATGTCACTCTCACCTGGCATGAAGGCCACATGTCGAAAGTTCCAATCTTTGAAAAGATACGTGGGTCTCATCTTGCAAAGGAACCAAGGCAACGAGAATAACACAGGTAGGAGTTATAGCACCTAAGCCAACATTCTAAAGCCTTCTAAAGAGAGAGATAGATAGTTTCTCTGAGAAACGCAAAGAATGACATTAAACAATGATGCTGACATAAATCTTGAACTACCCGATGATTCTCATCCCTACTTGCTTAATCGTCAGAGCCAAGGTACGATTCCCGCTCACCGCCACCAAGAAAGAAGCCACTATAGAAGAATAAGGAAGGACCATCACCGGGGGTCAAGAGGAGAACACAGGAATAGATAAGATAGAGCCTCCCCGTCGGTAAGTAAGAAGAGGAGGAAATTGTTATCTTGATACTGTGGTTTCCAAATTTCATTAAAATGAAGTTAAGAATTCCAAGCACTTGGTGTTCCTAGTATGCATGAATACAGTCGTCGTAGATGCGGGCGAGCTGAGGAAAAACCCTGCATCTGTATCCTCCTTAATCTGATAAAAAACATGGAATAAATGGCCAGTGCTGTAAGTTAATTTTTCGTTATTGTTATGTATGCAGATGGCCATGGCAGGCGTCGCCCCTCAAAACAGTATCCCGCACATAGCATTTTTTTAATATTTAAATTATTTTTATTTCAGAATGTCTCCGATTTCATTATATCATTATCTTAATTTATATTTAGTCATGAAAATTGCAGTAGCATTTTGGATGGGACAAAAGGATGTCGAGATGCAAGCCACGGTGAACAAAGTTTTGCAACAATACCGCCATAAGTGCCAGCAAATGAAAACAAAATTCACAGAAAAACTTGAACAAGTTCACATGGTGTATCAAAAAGACGTAAAAAGGATTCAAATGATGCAGCAAGAAGTTGAAAGCCCTAAAGAGGAACTTCAAGAAAAATACGCTGAGAAATCCAGGTTAATAAGAAAATCTGAAAAGCATTAAAGACAAGTGTTCATCATCGTTCATCATTTCAGGAAAGACAAGTTCAAATCCACTTGGTCGGTGCTTGTCTGCTTCATCTAGCCTACGCAACATATCTGGCTGGAGGCAGGGACTATGCATAAGAGCCCTGCATATCCTATGCAAATTCAATCCAGTTGAAGTATTGAAGTGGCTGACTTCATAAACCGGGCTACTAGCTCTGGAATGGGCTCCCCTGCAACTTGCTGAGAAATTCTTTGGAACTCAATCTGGTCAGAATACCTGTAGAAAGCACGCTAGAGCTGGTGAGGTTCCTCTGATCGTTTAGAGGTTTCCCTGTTTTCTACTTGTAAACATAGGCGTCGTGCACAACTTTCAGTTGTAGCCCTACATGACAATGTAGGTGGCAACCTGCATGACAATGTGCACACACAAATTTGTGTTTAAACACGCATCATTCATTTTGCAAACCCTAGCCATGCTTACCTAATTATATTTTTTCTTTAGCTATTATGTCACAATGAAATTAATCATACATAGATACTCTCCAAAGATAATCATGAATTCATTATTTATTTTATTTTTTTCGTAATTTGGTAACAGATTTGAAAAACCAACGGTCTACCAACAGCGTCTGAATAATAAGAAGCTGACTGGATTGATGGTTGGATATGGAAACTGTGCAACCCTAAGCATCGAACTGTAAGGGAAGGGGGGGGTTTCCCATGTTACAGCTTAACAACAGCCATGAATGAGGGGCACAAGAAAACTTGGGGAGTTTACATGTTCAAACTATATCCATTTTTGTACATAATGTAATGTAATTTTCACTTCAAGGTTTGGATAGTTGGCAATAAGTCAATTTCCATAACGACCAACATTAAAATTTTAGCCGGTGACTAAGGATCTATACCATATGCAGTTTTTTTCATTAATTTCTAACGTAAAATCAATTTCCTAATTTCTGGCAAGGACAAGTGCAAGTAAGTTGTTGATGGGCTGTTTGGTGTGTGAATAAAAAGTGGGATACCCCACACTTTGGAATTGTTTTATCATTATTAAAGTTCCTCCTTTTGTTTTACCATTATGGGAAGTTTCACTTTCTCTTATCATGAGTTGTGTTATGAATGTAATGAGAAGTTACACTTTCTCTTATCCTGAACTGTTTTATGAGTGGAGTGCATAATGTTCGTTTGATGGTATTTTTATATATTGGGATGTTGAATTCTTTAATTACAAGATAAAAAATTGAATACTACTTTGCCTGGTCAAACTTTTATTTTTAAATTTTTTAGTCAAGCACCGTCGCCAGTCAAACTTGTGAGAGGCCACTGTTGTGAGAGGCCTGGATTGTGTAATAGTTGTGTAACTGTTGGTGCTTGTTGGTGATTATATGCATGGAGGAGAGCAGACCTCCATTGTTGCATTGGACTATGGAGGGATGAGTTGAGCTTCATGAATTTATGATACCGCCCCCTCGAATTCCTCGATCCATTCCCACGAGCAAATTCTGCCATGAGCTGAGTCGGTTTGGATGTGCGTAGCAAACAGTGAGGCACAATTGTCAGTTTGGAGGTGTGTTGGGATTGTCGTATTGACTCTGTTTATTAGTTATTGGCGTTTTAATTTTTGTTCGACTTGTTCTACTCATTGAAGAAATCAGTAGAGGCATGGGCCTTTGTGTTGGAGGATTGTTGAAACAAAATGATCTGCAAAGATCCTAATTTTTTGAAACTCCTCTCCAACCTCAATATTAGTGCTAGTAGTAGCATGAGTAACAACACTACACTTAGCAGAACTAGAAGAACGTGTTTTCCAAACTGCACGAGAACTACTTCCCTCATGAGTCACCATGTGCCATGCTTGGTCTCGGTGGTTCTCTTCCTTATACTCCTAGTTCAACTACCATATCTTCATTGGAATCAGCAAACATAACTCCACTAGACAACGATTCACCATTTTGTAGTAGTGATTCGCCATTTGTACTGGTGATTCGCCATGTTTTTACAAGATAATATAATCTCATGAGAGATTCGCCAAAAAATTATATATACATATTATATTATTAATAAAATCACCTTCCATTTTTCCTATGTATCATGGGGATTCGCCTATTTATTATACATATAAATTTAGGGGGGTTCTTAAAATTTTCTCTGCTTGTATTTATTGTATAGATAATGATGGATTTTGATTGACTTGGAAGTGCAAGTACAAATCCTCTTGCATCATGAGCAATAAAACTTGTCAACCAGGGTCATGTCCAGGATATTTTTTCTTGTGCACTTGACCAGGTTCGTAATATCACATTTTGTAAGTTCCTTTACAGTTCATAATTCAATATTAAGCTTGTTCATGATTATTATCTAGGTTTTTTGTCTATGTTTTTTCATCTATTTGATTGTAATAAACTCTACATGTTTCCTGTTGTTCACTATGATTTCTCCATTTACCACTCCCAGGATGAATCTGACTTTATTGTTACATAGGTTACTTTATTGTTACTATGATTTCTCCATTTACGATTTCATAGGTTACATCATGTAAAGTTGTCAATCTCGGGTTGGTGATGAGCTTTAGTTCTCCAGATTTGGGGCTTTTCTGATATTTTCTCCCTCGTGTCATTCCTACATCACCTCGTTGTTTGAGCATGCCAATTGTCTACCACTTGTACCAATTGGCACATGTCAATCTCTGAGTGGTGCCACATGTCACCTATTTTCGGCCCACTTGACCACCTAAAAAACTCAAATCCACACACCATGTGTATTTATCATGGAGTGCCACATGTCCTAGATATTTTAGATGCTAACGTCATGCTTCTAATGTGTTATGTCAACCAATCATAGTGGTCCATGTGGCCTTATGCCATGTCGCCAATCTAGAAGAGAGATTTGAGCCTTTTCTTTTCATGATTTTTCTATTATATAAACTTTTTTCTTCAGGACGGGAAATCCCTTTTGCAATAGATGGGGATTTTCCCATTTCCCTGGAGTCATCTCATAGGACACCCTTCAAGCCATCATCCAAGAGGCAGCCTGCAACTCTCTATTGTTGCCCTCTTGCCCTTGAATTATGCGCTTCTAGAAGGCTAGTTAAGGCACTCTTCTAGCCCTTATCCCATTGCTTCATCATTGTATCAACTTCTCCCATAGGCTGCTTCTATTTTTTGTCCACTTAAAGGAAGAAAACACTACCCTAGGGTGAGGTTGCTCCTCAACTATCCCTACCGCACTTATGGACCAACCAGCAATATGAACATTTCCCTTACTTATGGAGACACCCCCTATGCTACTGCACATTCAATTCCAGGAGCTACTTGCTAAGGAACACTCCTACACTATGCATAACGACCCTCCAAACAATTCCTCTAACTATTGTTGTATCAACCTCCCTTTTTGGTCTTTTAGACAAAGGTGACCCTCACACCATCAAGCACATAATGCTATCACAAGACTCAAACCCAATCCTACATCTGTTCTACACAAAATTCTCTTCCAATTCCTTAAAATGTGATTTATATTTTTTGAAGACCTCGACCCTGGTTAGGGCACCTATCCCTGCTCAAATCCACCCATCCTCCCAGCTGTAAGCCTTCTTCTTTATGTGTTCTTGTTGGAGACAGTTGTGGCCTTATTGTGGCTTTAGGTACCTCTAATGGTCTTGCTACAGGACGATAGCGCATTTATATTTGTAAATGAAAATGAGCAGACATAACATGGACCTACTTTTCCCCAAGGAATAAGGTTTAGACTTGGACTTCTCCTCCTAGCCATGATAGTCCATGGTGAGTAGAATGGAATGGTTAGAGATGCTTTTCTTTTGTGCAACAATTCGGTACCTTGCCTAGTCTTGAAATTTCAATGACATTGGGGCTATGGCAGCCTCCTACTCTGCCTCTTGGGCCTTGGTACTGATGCATACAGTAAAATTGATCATATAAACTAACCAAGCCCTCTACAACCATATTTACAATCTCTTTTGTTCTTGGGAAAAATATACCTCTGGCAGAAACTAAATTATTTATAAGGCTAATTTCTGGTCCTCGAAACATTGTATCATTGAATACGAATGTACTGTCTACCACCTTATCCAATGGACGGAGTTTCAAAACTCAATCTATGAATTTTTGTAATTAACAATGGGCTTGGCAGAGTAACCAAGGAAGGAGAGATGATCTCAAGCTAATCAACTAGAATTGTATTCCATAAAGGGCCTATGTAAATTATTTACCATACAAAAAGTAAAATCAAAATGGGTTATGGTTCATAGGCCCTATTGGAGGTCATTCCTGTAGGTTATAAGACTAAAAGGCTGATAGGGACTTCCTTCGCAATTATTCCATTTACAACTATTTTATATTTATGAATATATACAAGGGCCAAACCTTGTTTCCATGGTTCGGAGAACCTTGAATCCCGATGGCTGCACTGAGATTGACATTAGCGGAAGGGTGCTACAAGTTTGCATGACTCAACCGTCTTCCTATGGATAGAGATGCATCGATAAAATAAATTAAATGGTAGGACTCTACTCTCGGTCCAGTACATCCACTCTAATTAAAGTCATTTTGTTATTACTTTGAACCCTTTTTTTTCGATCTGTTAGCATCTTACAGAGATCGTTGGGTTGTCAAGCAAAAGGCCATGGCTAGCTCAACCATTAACTTCTATCACTCTCGAGATCTCCTTTCTTATTCAAGCCAACATGTATTTTTTCTGCAAGCTACCATTCTTGCCTCCTTGATGTTGTATTTATTTATCTTCAGCGAACTGTCTGCCTTCCACTTCCAAATGGTCTTCTCATGCTGCTTCAACTACCAATGCCCATGCCTTTTAATTTTCAACTTCTGTCGTTCCTTTCCATCTTGGAATCCATATCTTCACAATGATTCCTCTTATGCAGCATGAACTTCCCGCTTCTACTAGCATGCATTTTCCTCAACATGTCCTTTGGAATCCCTTGTACACATGCATACAAATTTCCTCTTGATCATTTATATTTCTCTCTTGCTATATTCTGCGACATTTATATTTTATTGTTAATGAAACATTATGCATCGATATGTGTGATAATGCTCCCTTATCTTGAATGCCTTGCATTTTCTAGTTGTAGCATGAAACATCTCTGATAATTTACCATGTTCGTCTATGTAGCATTGGTGCAATGAATTCGTTTTGTTGTAGACAAACATGAATGAAATATCTATAATTGTTGCAAGTAGCATTTTTTGTTTTTAAATTGCCTCTAAGTAGATAGATATGGTAGTTCACTACTTTATTTCAGAAATTGATTAATACGATATTATATTTGTCACCAGGGTTTGGAGGATAAATCTTGGAGGACTAAACAAGGGAGTGTCCAGCTACTGGGAGAAAATGGCTTACTATGCACCTCAACAGCTATCACGATATCTTCCAAAAATTGTTCCAAAACTAACTAAGGTTTGTATCAATGAAGAAATATTGAAGTAAACTTAGAGATTACTTAGGGTTCTAAACTATCACAATCTTTGTTTTACCTAATTATCTTATTCTTTTGGTTCAGTAATCTAATTCTTTGTCATGGAAATTGCAGGTTTTAACAGACACACACCTAAAGGTTCAATTCGTTGCTCAGATGGCTTTATAACAGGTAACATGCCTTGTATCCGAGTGTCAATTCCAATAACTATTTAGAGAACTAGTATACCGAGACATGAGACAAAAACAACATGATCGATGTCGGACTTCGTACACAATGTTGGTGAGCTCACTAATGGTGTTAGTACACTTGAAGTTAATTCGATAAATTATGTGCGTGATTGAAATGTGTTAATGGAATACCATCAATGTCCCTCCATTTTTCCGAAATAGGGTGCATAGTTGCTGCACTCATCGGGATGTCCAATCCCATTCCATTTTGCTTCCTTATTCACTGTAAGAGAATTAGGGCTATTCTTGTCATGTAAATTTGAAAACCTAAAAGTAGATGCTTCTTGTCCACTGTTATTATTCAGTTGGCAACATGGCACTTCATCCTTTGTAAACCATTGTTCATCATAGTTAATACTTTGTTAACGCAAGTGTTATGATCTGAATATATTAATAGTTTATTTCCTGAAGGCATCCCTTCATAAAATTTGATGTCCGTTACATTAAGCTCATCATCGTTTGGAAACTTCATAGTGGATCCTATAATATTATTAATGGTGGATCGTTTGGTCTTTTTTCTTGTGATTGAGGTTGAGATGTGCAGTAAGGAATCACTGCAAGAGGTGTATGGAGAGTCCTTGCTGACACAATTACCTTTACCTCCCTGCATATTTGAAATTGGAAGGATGTTACTATCAGAAAGAGTATTCCCTTCCTTGGGAAGTCCATCCTGTTCTTTGAGATTTAGCTGACTTCTTACACCTTCAGAACTGCTACCTCTAGCCATGGTGTCTTAATTAGGATTTTCCTCCCGTTTACGGGGATACAGTCATTTCCATGCTTTCTTCTTTGCTTCAACCTTTCTTATACCTTGTTTTTCAAGCTTGAGCTTATGATCAATGTCGCTTGAATTGTTTTTATTGCCACTATTTTAGAAGTCATCCCATTTTGTTCTTCTTAGATGTTACGACATTTAAATTCTTCTAATTTTCTGATTTTTTCTAAGTGTTGCTTTTCTAGCGTCCTCCAAGACTTTGCTTGCTGCTCCCAAAATTTTGCATAGTTTTCCCAAAAATTTCCTTTCGTTGGTTCCATTTTTCAAATTTTAAAATACCATCTCGACTGGCAGGACTTTTGCTCTGATACCATTATAGAGTGTGTTACACAGTAATTTGTCACCATCCCTGCAATCCCCGTCTCGCCCATTGCAGGTTCATTTCTGTGACCAATAAGCAGTGACATGCCTTGCAAATACCATCATTGCATCCCTTTCCATGAGGAAAACATTCCTTCTGTTGATCATTTCCTGAGCAGACCCCTAAAAACACCTGTTTTTGCCTTGGCGCTGGTAGCCCGTTATGTACTCGCGCCAATGGGGGAAAATTAACACTGAGCCCGCGCCAATTGGCGCTCTGTCCCAGTGTTGTACCCGCGCCACTCTGTTTATGGAAAGTTTTTAAAAAAAGGAGGCGAAGTTTCGATTACAACAACTTCGTGGATGAGTCATCAGAAGTGGTTTCGACTGAATAACCACGACCTTCCTCCTTTGGCCTCTTGTTTCCACCATATGGGGAACCTCCCAAAGGATAAGGCCTCCCTTCCACTATTGTAGGGATCCCAACCTCCTCCTCTCCTCTATAAATATAGCCTTCATCCATTGATGAAGGGGCTGAAAGGCGGAAGGGATGAAAGTCTTTAAGTGCCTAAGCTTTCAATCTCCAAATTCCCAAGAGCCTTTGTGCCGTAAGAGCCCTCTTTCTTCCCTTAAGGCCGACTCAAGTAAGGAGACTATCGTCGAGAGACTCTGGAGAGGTTTGCCCTTTCCCTGGCGAGCTTTGCGAGACGTGAACGACTGGAGACCCATCCGAAGGAGACCACGACGTCAGAACATTGGTTGTAATATCTTTCGATTGTTATTTAATGAATGATTACGATTATGGTTCCACTCAGTTTTCGATTATGTTAATATGAGTAGTATCCTTTCTGACTGATATTTAGTTGCGTATGCTGGATTTTATGCTTGTATCTGTTTGTTTCTTGCATGTGCAGGTGTCCATCCGCGGAGATCGTGGAGGATCGTGATCTGCCAAGGCTGAGGAACGGGGATGCTCTCTTCTTCAGATCGTAGCATTGGATTCCAGGTAGGCCTCCATCTTTGGTCTTTTCATTCGTAACTAGGAACTTGCGTCGTAACATTTTGTGATTGTTGCTAGACCCCTGCTGGGCTAGTAGGAATCGCCTCTGTCCGCAGAGGGGATTTACCTCCTCAACAATTTGGCGACTCCGCTGGGGATCGTCTGGTTTTCATTATCTCGTTTGGATTGTCTCTTTGATTGTTTTATAATTTTCCTTGCTTGGTTAGCCTTCTGGGTTGGGCTCTTCTTGTGTTTTGGCTTTTGGTTCAGCCCCAGAGGATCAGATCTGACCTCTGTTTTTCTGAATTTTCATCTTTTCATGGTTGGCTTGATTAGCGTGGTTTCTAGCCTGACAGTCGCGCCAATTGGCGCAGGTTGCCAATCCATCACTCGCGCCATCCCCTGTCTGGCGCGGATTACAGCCAGAAAGTTGCACCATTTCTTGTAGGTGGTAGGGTTTACCCTTGTTCGGAAGTTTATTTTGGTCAGTACTTTGCTTCTGGGTTTGTTTTAGATTCTGCTTGAAGTGGTGAGTCTGGTCTTGGTTGGGAGAAATTATTTGTTTTTTCATTTTCAGGCATTGGCGCTTGTTGTCAGTTAGCAACCCGCGCCAATTGGCCATTGGCGCTAGTTGTCAATGTACAAGTCGCGCTAGTTGGCGCTAGTTGTCAATGTACAAGTCGGGCCAATTTCAGGGTGTATGAAAATTGAGATTTTTTCCCTTAATCCTTCACCAGTGTGTCTTTCCCTTCGGGTCTTTCCACTGTATGAGCATAGATTACATTGCTCATTATTTGGAATGTCTTCTTGCTATGATTGCTTGATGTAAAAGGGAATGAATGCCTTGTTTTGATCTCATGCTTTGGAAGTCCTCTTTGTGTTTGACCTCATATGTCTTGTCGCCTTTTGAGGGATTTCGTGACAAAGTGTGTGAACAACGATTGCATTCTTAGTGTTTGTTTACATCTCTTTTGCATTCATCCTTCTTTAAGGAGATTTGCGTTCTTTTAGTTTTCGTCTCATAGTGTTCTTTTTGTTTAAATGCATTAGATCACATTGCATCGAAAAGTATTGTTGAGATTTATCATTGAACTTAGATCACATTGTTTAATGATTAAAAACTAAAAATCGCTTTGAGTGCATTCACTTTCATTAAAGGCATGCATTAAGTAGATTCTCATTTTATCGAAAAATGCATTGAGTGCATTCTTATCATCTGAAAAGAAAAAGGAAATTGTGCATAGATTACAATTGCATAGTTTTCGGAAAAAAGGATTTTGCATAGATTACATTGCATTATTCGCTTCGTTGAATGTTTGAAATTAATTTCGGATAGTGAAAGTCATCTAGTTTGGAAAAGATTTCGTTTTTCAGTTTTGTTGTTTGTTGCATCATTGTTTTAAGCTCTTCCCTTAACTAGATAGCATTCATCGAATTGAAAAGTTTTCTTTTCTCATGTAGCTGCATTTAGGAGATTTTTGAGACAATACATTCGTTAGGGCCTGAAAACTGAAACCTAATTAAAGATCAACTTTAAAATCTATTCAATTTACCTAAGGCAGCATTGAAATCTAACGAAACACATTTATAGGTCTAGGCTAGAGACGTGTTCCGGCATCTTTAAACCTAGTAGCTGTCATTCGCCTTTTGGCTTTAGACAGCGCTAGTATGGACTTGTGCTCCCCGTACCGTAGCGTATATAAAGGGAGACCCCTCTAGGTTTTCAATCCTTTATCCACAGGAAGCCGAGTCTGCCGCCCTATACCCGTGATACACCAAACACAGCATTCGGGGAGATTGCCTACACGTACGGAAAGTCCTTGGTTGATTTCTTCTTCATTATTAGAACCAAGGTGTATATTGTAGTTCACGGCTATTTGGTACACCCTTTGTGCCTAGTATTCCTGAGCATTCATTTGGTCTTTTCTGACTCCCTAAATTTGAAAATACCGTCAAGCACTTGTCCTTTCACGCTTGTGTCAAATCTGAAAGAGATAGAGTCATCTTTTATCATTTCTCGACTCTTAAAACATGAAACGGTGAAGTTTCTTATTTTTCAATGTGGTAAAAATTAATCACCCACGATTAAACGCCCTGTTAGATATTGCTTGTTGATCGTTTGATCGTGTGTCTTGACTCTTTTTCCGCCCGTGTGTGGTTTTGAGTTTTGATGGCAACTTTTTCAGAGTTTACCAACCAAGGAATCCCCTCATAAGGGAATCCCGGTCATTTTCCTCCTTTTGGGAATGTTGGTGATCTTTACATGGCGACGTTGTCCCTTCCTGGGTTAACTGTTGGGTTGCCTGTTTGGTTGTTCTCAACCTCCGTTGTTCCGAATAACTCCGCTACTGTTCAATCAGTTCCTCCGCCGAAACAACATCATGTTGATTCCAAGGTGGACCTCTCCCCTTCTTCGCCTGTTTCTGTGTCCTCCTCATCTACTTCGCCTGGTGAAAGCCTAGATTCGAGTAACCAGGTGGTTAAGAAGAAGAAGAAGAAGACAAAGAAGAAGAAGTCTGATAAGCGAGAGGTAAAAAGTGCAGCCACTGTTTCTGAAATATCTCCTCTTGATGCACCTTCCAACCCTCCACGGCAAGTCAAGTTCCCTTGCATGTTGTGCACGGTAGACCACCTTCTTCGAGACTGCCCTAGCATCCCCAAGGTGCTCGAAGCATGTTCCAACGGCCGTCCGCCGTTTCCTTTGACTTCCGAGAGCCAGGTTGGGGGCACGTCTTCAACTGGTACTGATAAGGCCTCTAAGAAGCAGGGTAAGATCACCAATCCATGTAAGTTGTGTGAAGGGCACCATGCCCTTCACCTTTGTCCTTATATGGATGAAGCCAAGCGAGTTTTGGACAACCCAACCGGTTCTACACCACGCCTTCCACCTGGTTATAATCTGCCAGCTGATCTTACGATTGGTCAAGATTCATCCTTGGTCGATCCCACTCCCCCAGAAATTCAAATTCACGAATCCGTCCCTGACCAACCATTGGTCGTCGGATCGGTTGAACTGGCCCCGTCTGCGATGCACCAGGTCTTTTCTGTCGAGAGTGGATCTCACACCCCCCATGTCCTTCTGATCTCTTTAGATTCTTTAGACTTGGAGAAAGATTCTCCTGTCCCTGTACTTGAAGAAGCTCCTCCTCCGCCTTCGATGATGGAGGCTCCGAAGGATATCCCTCCCGCCTTCAAGATGGAGGTTATGGAGGATGCTTCTTCTTCCGTAACATCAAGGGAAGACCTTCGCATTTCGATGGTAGCCCTTCCGAGTAGTTTGGTCGCTTCCTTTGATTGGAGTCGATTTGCAGGATTCTGCCTTCCGTCTTACGTGCCTTTCGAGATCAGAGTAGAGGCTCTTGGTCTGGTCGTACCCAGCACCATTATAGACGAAGGTGCGTCTGTTAGTATTCTATCCTCAACTACCTGGAAAGCTTTCGGTTCGCCACCGCTTGCGCCTGTTACGCAGAATCTGTTGACTTTTAACAGAAGGACGAGTCAATCGTTGGGGATCCTTCCAAGGTTACCGATTACTTTGGGAGGAAAAACCGTCCATATGGACGTGATGGTTGTTCCAGGCCCCTTGGATTTCAATCTGCACCTGGGGCGTGATTACACCTATGCCATGGGAGCGCTCGCCTCCTCCCTCTTTCGTGTGGTCTGTTTTCTGCATGAAGGAAGGATTGTGACCATTGATCAGCTTTCGTTTTTTGGTCCTAATGTGGCAGCTGGTCCACCATCACCCCCTCCTGGTTTTTATTCACCCGTTGTATCTGCTCCACTGCAGGTCAACTATAAGAAAAAAAAAATTCATTGCTACTGTAACACCGCTTGTATCTGCTCCACCGCTTTTGATAAGAGTCAAGACACACGATCAAACGGTCAACAAGCAATATCTAACAAGGCGTTTAATCGTGGGTGATTAATTTTTACCACATTGAAAAATAATAAACTTCACCGTTTCATGTTTTAAGAGTCGAGAAACGATAAAATATGACTCTACCTCTTTATTTTTACACAAGCTTGAAGAGGATACCATATGCTTGTGATATAAATTCGTCCTTCAGACGAATCCATCCTAGTACATTTAACGAGCCCTAGGAAGGAGGAACTCAAATATCGTCATCACGACTGAATCCAATGTCATCAGGGTTTAACGAGTCTGACAAAGGAAGAACTCGGCGTCTTTTCATGTTTAGAGAGTTTGAAAAGACAGCAGAAAAGTAAACTCCACAGGTCCCTTTTCGTAAATAGTTCCTCAGATCCGAAAAGGTAGAAAAAAATATCCGAGAAAACCTCCTAGTCGCGATAGGCTAGGGTATTCCTTTTTCGTAATCAATCCATCCCAGCCCGAAAAAGGGTTAAACTTATACTGGGTGAATGTCGATTCGTGTCCATTTTAACGAGATCGAAACAACAAGGGCCTCGGCAATCTTTTCATGTTTAGAGAGTCAGAAAAGAGCTGAAAGATGACTCCTCCTGGAGGAACGAGTGGTATAAAGGGTAGCAACTGGTTCCGGTAATGGTGGAACTACTCAAAACAAATAAAGGTCAAGAGGCTGGCTAACAAGACCACTCATCACAGCGGTTCCTCAGGAATGGGTAAAACAACCAAGTGAAGGCATATGATCGGCCAAGTAGATAGTGACGATGGAGTGAGAAAACCAAGGCTCATCTGGCAAAAACAGGCTGATAAAATGACAATCACAAGAGGTAAAATGGGAAAGGTTTCATTTTTACACAAGCTTGAAATCAGAAAACTCTGCTTGAAGTTGGTTTCATTTTTACACAAGCTTGAAACAAAGATAAACTATGCTTGAAACCGGTTTCATTTTTGCACAAGCTTGAAACGGAAACAAACTATGCTTGAAAAAGTAAGCATGCCCCCAGCATGGTGACTCAATTCGAGGTACATGCCCCCCAAGCTTCAGTCCATATGAAAGGCAGATGGAGTGAAGGTTCAAATTACGAGATCAAAGAAAGACTCGACTGGGATTTTACGAGATCTGATCAAAGACTTGAATTGAACAGGAACGTGTTTCATTGTTTTAACGAGGTTGACACATTAAAAGAACTATCCTCAGACACTCGTGTTTCATTTTTTAAGGAGCTTGACACAAGAAAACGAACTGTGCTCCAACAACCTTGTTTCATTTTTTAAGGAGCTTGACACAAGAAAACAAACTGTGCTCTGACAACCTCATCATAATGAACAAGAAGTCATCGCTTCCAAGAGTTCCACTCCCGATGGAAGGAAAACATCCTGGAAGTCAGGACCCAATGCCCCTAGTACACTATGCACGACGGCGTCTTCACTGAGTACGGGCACAGGGTAGGTAAACACATAGTTGACCTGCGGTGGAGCAGATAAAACAGGTGAATAAAAACCAGGAGGGGGTGATGGTGGACCAGCTGCCACATTAGGACAAAAAAAAGAAAGCTGATCAATGGTCACAATCCTTCCTTCATGCGGAAAACAAACCACACGAAAGAGGGAGGAGGCGAGCGCTCCCATGGCATAGGTGTAATCGCGCCCCAGGAGCAGATTGAAATCCAAGGGGCCTGGAACAACCATCACGTCCATATGGACGGTTTTGCCTCCCAAAGTAATCGGTAACCTTGGAAGGATCCCCAACGGTTGACTCGTCCTTCTGTTAAAATTCAACAGATTCTACGTAACAGGCGCAAGCGGTGGCGAACCGAAAGCTTGCCAGGCAGTTGAGGATAGAATACTAACAGACGCGCCTTCATCTATAATGGTGCTGGGTACGACCAAACCAAGAGCCTCTACTGTGATCTTGAAAGGCACGTAAGACGGAAGGCGGAATCCTTCAAATCGACTCCAATCAAAGGAAGCGACCAAACTACTCGAACGGGCTACCAGCGCCACGGCAAAAACAAGTGTTTTTAGGGGTCTTCTCAGGAAATAATCAAAAGAAGGAATGTTGTCCTCATGGAAAGGGATGCAATGATGGTATTTGCAAGGCATGACACTGCTTATTGGTCACAGAAATGAACCTGCAATGGGCGAGACGGGGATTGCAGGGATGGTGACAAATTACTGTGTAACAGATGCCCCCTAAAGCATGAGGCCCGAGAGAGAGAGACGGGTGAAATGATTTACGAGAACATGTTCAACTGAAGCCCCGCCGTCGGAAAACCTGCGCAGAAAAATACAACTGATATCTCAAGTACATGATGTATATGCGGTATGGGCGCAGCCATCCGAAACAGAGTACACTATAATCCGGATCCAGGGTATGGGCGCAGCCATCCAGCGAGGATCAAATAAATAGATTTAGGTATGGTCGCAACCATCCAATCAGTGAGTCATATACATAATGATAATAATCCACAATCGCAGCCTGGATTACAACAGACACAATCCAGGGTCTTGCGCTCCATCTCGACCCAAACAAAGTACAAGTTCAAGCATGCGAATATGTGAGCTGAAGTCGAACATGCAAGAACATCATCTGATTACCAGCCAATGATGAGAGCCATTTAACAGACACGAGAGGAACCACCAATAATTACAATGGTCCTCAAGGTACCACAGGTACAATCTACGGCGTGTGAATCAATGAGCTGGTGTCGAACACCCGCAGAATCACTCGATCGGAGGCCAATGATGAAAACCTCACGTCGAATGCGATGAACCTGCCATTGAGGCATGCAGGCTCCAAGGTACCATGAAGGAGTCTCTAGATCTGAACACACACGAGATTTGAGCTGAAACTGACAAAACTCGAATTGAATATGCTTGTGTTTCATTATTTTAACGAGGTTGACACACTTAAAAGAACTATCCTCGAACAACTTGTTTCATTGTTTTTAGGAGCTTGACACAAGTGGAGGAACCATGCTCCAAGATCCTAGTTTCATTTTTTAAAGAGCTTGACCCAGGGAGGAAACCATGCTCTAACCGACTTACATCAAAATGGACAAGAAGGCGGTGCTTCCAAGAGTTCCACTCCTGATGGAAGGGAAACATCCTGGAAGTCAGGACCCAATGCCCCCAGCACATTATGCACAACGGCATCATCACTGAGCACAGGCACGGGGTAAGTAGCCACATAGTTGACCTGCGGTGGGGCAGAGACAACAGGTGGATAAAAACCAGGAGGGGGTGATGGCGGACCAGTTGCCACATTAGGACCAAAGAATGACAACTGATCAATGGTCACGATCCTTCCTTCATGCGGAAAACAGGCCACCCGAAAGAGGGAGGAGACGAGTGCTCCCATGGCATAGGTGTAATCGCGCCCCAAAAGCAGATTGAAATCCAAGGGGCCTGGAACGACCATCACGTCCATATGGACGGTTTTGCCTCCCAAAGTAATAGGTAACCTTGGAAGGATCCCCAACGGTTGACTCATCCTTCTATTAAAAGTCAACAGATTCTGCGTAACAGGCGCAAGCGGCGGCGAACCGAAAGCTTGCCAGGCAGTTGAAGACAGAATACTAACAGAGGCACCTTCGTCTATAATGGTGCTGGGTACAACCAGACCAAGAGCCTGTACCGTGATCTCGAAAGGCACATAAGACGGAAGGCGAAATCCTGCAAATCGATTCCAGTCAAAGGAAGCGACCAAACTACTCGGAGGGGCTACCATCGAGATGTGAAGGTCTTCCCCTGATGTTACGGAAGCAGAAGCCTCCCCCATGACCTCCATCTCGAAGGCGGGAAAAATATCCTCCGTAGCCTCCATCATGGGAGGCGGAGGAGGAGCTTCTTGAAGCACAGGGACAGGAGAATCTTTCTCCAAGTCTGAAGAATCTGAAGAGATCAGAAGGACATGGGGGGTGTGAGGTCCACTCTCGACAGAAAAGACCTGGTGCACCGTGGACGGGGCCAGTTCGACAGATCCCACGACCAATGGTTGGCCAGGGATGGATTCGTGAATTTGAATTTCTGGGGGAGTGGGATCGACCAAGGATAACTCTTGACCAATCATGGGATCAGCTGGCGGAGGATTCGAAGAAAGCCGATTATAACCAGGTGGAAGGCGTGGTAGAGAACCGGTCGGGTTGTCCAAAACTAGTTTGGCTTCATCCATATAAGGACAAAGGTGAATGGCATGGTGCCCTTCACACAACTTGCAGGGATTGGTGATCTTACCCTGCTTCTTAGGAGTCTTATCAGTACCAGATGAATACGTGCCCCCAACCTGGCTTTCGGAAGTCAAAGGCAACGGCGGTCGGCCGTCGGACCATGTTTCGAGCACCTTGGGAATGCCAGGGCAGTCTCGAAGCAAATGGTCTCCCGCGCACAACATGCATGGAAACTTGACTTTCCGCGGAGGGTCGGAGGGCCTATCAAGATGAGATTTCTCATGGACAGTAGTTGTACATTTAGCCTCTCGCTTATCAGGCTTCTTCTTCTTTGTCTTCTTCTTCTTCTTCTTAGCCACCTGGTTACTTGAATCCAGACTTTCACCAGGCGAAGTAGAAGAGGAGGACGCAGAAACAGGCGAAGAAGGGGAGAGGTCCACCTTGGAATCAACATGAGGTTGTTCAGGTGGAGGAACTGATTGAACGGTAGTGGAGACATTCGGGACAACAGAGGTTGAGAACAACCAAACAGGCAACCCAACAGTTAACCCAGGAAGGGACAACGTCGCCATGTAAGGAGCACCAACATTTCCAAAAGGAGGAAAATGACCAGGATTCCCTTCTGAGGGGATTCCTTGGTTGGTGAACTCTGAAAAAGTTGCCATCAAACTCAAAACCACACACAGGCTGAAAACGAGCTAAGACACACGATCAAACGGTCAACAAGCAATGTCTAAACGGGTGTGTAATCGCGGGAAATTGATTTTACCACATTGGAAAATAAACAAATCCTACCGTTTCATGTTTTAAGAGTCGAGAAACGATGAAAAGATGACTCTATCTCTTTCAGAGTTGATACAAGCGTGAAAGGACAAGCGCTTGACGGTCTTTTCAAGTTTAGGGAGTCAGAAAAGACCAAATGACTGCTCGGGAAAAACTAGGCACAAAGGGTGTACCAAATATCCGTGAACTGCAATATACACCTTGGTTTCAAAAATGAAACAGAAATCGACCAAGGACTTTCCGTACGTGCAGGTAGTCTCCCCGAATGCTGTGTTCGGTGTATCACGGGTATAGGGCGGCGGACTCGGCTTCCTGTGGATAAAGGATTGAAAACCTAGAGGGGTCTCCCTTTATATACGCGACGGTACGGGGAGCGCAAGTCCGTACTAGCGCTGTCTAAAGCCAACGGGCGAACGACAGCTGCTAGGTTTAACGACGCCGGAACACGTCTCTAGCCTAGACCTTCTAAATGTGTTGCGTTAAGTTCCAATGTTGCCTTAGGTTAATTGAATAAATTTTACGGTTGATCTTCAATTAAGTTTCAATTTCCAGGCCCTATCGTATGTAGTGTCTCGAAAGACTCCTAAATGCAAGCTATATGCCACGGTGCAACATTTCGTTCGATGAAAACTAGTTAAATAAGAGTTGAGAGCTTTTATACAAACGAAATGAACGGAATACAAACAACAATGTTTCTAATGCAACTAATGCAATTGAACACTTTTCATTCAAACACTAATCACTAGCGATATGGAAAAGATCACAATTTGCACTAATTAATAAAAACAAGAGAGATTTTTTTTGATTTTCAATGTTTAATGGCTAATGTGCACTGAAAACAAAAGGAACAATTTGAGAAATGATATCCAAGAGAGCGAAACAAACAAAATTCACTCAACAATGCAATCAATCAGATCTCTAAATCGACCCAAAGTCTCTCAAATCGAAGAAAGACTCAAAAGCTTCCGATGGACCATGTGATCTAGGCCCAAAGCAAGGGCAAACGAATTCCGAATGAAGGAACAAACAATCACTCAAAGACGCAGCAAAACAATCAAAGACTGTTAAGAGAGTGTGGAGAACCAATCAACAAGTTGACAGGACAATCAAGACACCTAAATTCCCAAGGAGGGCTCGATACACTAAGCCACTAGATGCCCTAGGGCTCAAAACGTGAAATCGGTAGATAGAAGCAAACAACCCAAGGACAGAGGTGAATTCCAGCCAAACAAGACTCCAACAGACTCAGACAGTCATAAAGTCAAGAAGGAAAGTATTGATCAAGTCCAGAGAGCCAAAAAAATGAAGAAACTCAAAAAACTCACAGGGGTGGCGCGACTGTGAGAGTGAAACTGGCGCCAGAAGCCAAGTGGCGCGGGCTAGACAAAGGCAACACGCGCCAAGTGGCGCGACTGTCGGGTTAAAAACCGCGCCAGTCGAGTTTCTCAACAAAAATTAAAAACAAGCTACTTACAGAAGCAGACCAATACAAGCTAAGCAAACCAAGCAGCTAAAACAATGAAAGAATCCAACCCAGAAGGTTCATCAAGCAAGGAGAAACGATCAAAGCGAAACAATCATAAACGAGTCAAGGAAAACCGGACGATCCCCAGTGGAGTCGCCAATTTGTTGAGGAGGTAAATCCCCTCTGCGGACAGAGGCGATCCCTACTAGCCCAGCAGGGGTCTAGCAACAAGCAAACAATGCTATGACGCAAGCTCCTAGTTACGAATGAAAGACTTGGGATAAGAGCCTACCTGGATTCCAACGCTAGATCTGAAGAAGAAGATGTCCCCGTCCTTCAGCCCTGGCAGATCACAATCCTTCCGCGATCTCCGCGGATGAACACCTGCACACAGAAGAAACGAACGGATACAAGCATAGGAACCAGCATACGTAACTAAACATCGGTCAGAAAAGATATTACTCGCATTAACATGATGGAAAAAGGAGTGGAACCATAATCATAGTCATCTATTAAGTAATAAACGAATAGAAGTTACAACCAAGTTCTGACGTCGCAGCTTCCTTCGAACGGGTCTCCGGTCGTCCACGTCTCGCAAAGCTCGCCGAGGAAAGGGAAAACCTCTCCAGAGTCTCGTAACAATGGTCTCCTCGCTTGAATGGGCCTTAAGGGGAAGAAGGGATTCTTTACAACACAAAGGCACTTGGGAATAGGGAGATGCAAAGCTTTAGCACTTCAAGACTAGCTTGCCATGGATTTGAGCAAGCTTTTATAGATGGGGAAGGAGGGAGTTGGGATCCCTATTATTATGGGATTGGCCCTATCAACAAGGAAGGTTCCATGGGAGGTGGCAAAACCAATTCCCTTCCATAGAACTCCCGCAGCCAAACCTCCCAGCTCAAGATAGGCAGTGGTTTGTGAGTTTGTTTGAACTCAACTTCCGCCATCCATATTTAAAAAACAGTCCCTAAAATGGGTGGCGCGATTGCTGCTCTATGACAGAGCGCCAAGTGGCGCGACCTCTTTACAAGATTTCCCTGATTGGCGCGAGCACTGAACTGTCTACCCGCGCCAATGCAAAAAGAGCTGTTTTTCATGAGTTTTGCAAGGAGATGTCTCAAGGGAAAATGAAGCTCATACTCAGAGGGATGCATTGATGATGTTTTCAAGGCATGGTAGTGTTCACAGGTCACATAATGGGTCCTCCATTGTGCGGGACGGGGAATGGTAGGGACGGTGACAAATTACTGTGTAACAATCGTTGAGAGGAAAAATCATATAGGTAGGAAATTGTTGTCCTTCTACCATATAAGTAGTTTGAGGATTCTTATTGTTAGGATTTGGCAATGGCTGAGCTGGAAGTTGATTTGTCTTCTGTTGGTATGGGAGCATGAGTTGAGGATTTGTATTTTGTTGAGAAGGTTGTTGTTGTGGAAATGGTAATGAAAGTTGTGGATTTGGGCTTGGAAGTTGTGGAGCTTGTTGATTTTGAAAAGATGGAGGATATTGATAAAATTGAGCAAATCTCCCATAAGGATTTTGCATCCCTTGTAACCATGGCTGATATAAATTTTGATGTTGGGGCCAAGGTTGTTGCCAAGGATTCCAATTTGGTTGGGCTTGATAATTCATAGGGTTGTTAAACCCTTGAGTTTGTTGTCCCTGCCAAGGTCTCCTTGCGACAAAACAGAGAGATTCTACTGAATTTGGGTCTTCTTGAAAAACAACTTTGAGTCCAAGAATTGAAGGACAATCCTTGATCTCATGATTTTCTGAGCAAATCATACATGTTTCTACAATTTTTGCATCCAAGGGACATTCCCTTAAAGCATGTTTCTTCCTACATTTCGGACAAAAGATGGCTAAAGTATCTGTTTCTGCTTTCTGCTTGTTTTGGATTTTAAGGGTGTCTAGTTGTTCACTAAGACTCCCTAAAGTATCAGTTTTGAACTCATCAAGCATGTTACCAATCTCTGCCCTACTTACCGATCCAGTTGCAGATTTGTTAGCCCTAATAAGAGAAGGATCCCTAGGCCCTTTTCCAGTTTTAGATTTTCCCCTTGAGAGATGGACACATAGTTCTGTTATATCACGAAGTGGGAGTTGAGAAATGTCTCCTTTCCCCATCATGTTTAAAATATCTATCCATTCATCTCTAATGGCTTTTAATATTAGGGCTTTCAAGGTTTCATCATCTAAGTTGCTCATCTTTGCTCTTTTCAAGTTGTATTGTAATCTTTCAAGTAAGTCTTCCAAATTTTCATCTTCTTTTTGCATCATTTTGAATACCTCATCCTTGTGATTGGTGGGCATACAATAGTCCAAGTATCTATCCAAAAATGTTTGTTTCATATCATTCCAAGTCCTAATAGATTGAGTAGCTAATCCCATGAACCATTTCAAAGCAGCTCCCTTCAAAGTTGAAGGAAATAGTTTGAGTTTTTGAGAGTCTTCCATATAGTCATAGGTTCGACACATGACTTCAAACTCAAACAGAAATGTTTCAGGATCCTCACTTCGCAATCCATAAAAGTTAGGGAGGACAGATGGTGAGATATTTTTCATTGTTGTATGAGTTTCCTCATCAACTATAGGGAATCCAAACAAGTTGTCTCCTTCCCTATTTCTTCCATTATTTCCTTCACCATTTTTGTCTCCATTGTTTCCTCCTCTTCTACCTCTACCTCTACCTCCATCTATTACTTCCTCTGCCATGATAGTTTCTTTAGAGTCCTTAAAGTCCTCTAGTTCTTCTACCAAGGGAGGATGAGAGAGAGTCTCTTTGTTTTCTAAATGGGATTTAGTAGGTGGTATAGGAGAATCCTCTAATTCAACTGCTCCTTGAATTCCAAAAATCTTAAGGCTAGGGGTAGATGGTGGTGAATCTGGTCTATGCCTTGAAGAAGATGGAGTTGTGAAAATCGAACTCTTAGCTTTAGCTATAAACCTTCCCCTAGAATCTCTTGCTCTATGCATGTCATTTTATATATATATATTTTAAAGTTGGGCTAATAATTCTCTTTCTGATCTTCCAGGTCACACTAGGTGCAAGAAGAGAGCATACTTAAGAAATTACTAAACCAATAACTCTCTTTTCTGATCCTCCAGATCACACTAGGTGCAAGAGGAGAGCATACTTCAAGAAGTTATCAAATTTTCCCTTCTTTTATGATTTTTTTTTTTTTTTTTTAACAAATTGGCTACCTAGTTACACTTCCCCGGCAACGGCGCCAAAATTTTTGGTCAATTTAGTGTGTCCTAAATTGCTGCATTTAATTTGTCAATCCGGGAATCGTAAGCTGATGAAGTGCGGCGCACTATATGTGCAAGATAACCTATTTCTTAACTTTTTTGTCGTTTTTGGTTTTCTAAGGTGAAATGGAAATTCTAAGATGAAAACAAGTTTGGTTATGTTTGTTCAAGGAAATGATATCCCCTATAATGATTTACCAACTTGAAATTTTTAAAAAGAAATTTGAAATTTACAATGACAAGACTTGAAAGGAAATGAAAATGTGCTGCTGAAAATGAAAAAGTGTTGCTAGTCTAGTAAATCGAAATAATGAACTATTGAGCATGAAATCTAAACTATTCTTGCTGCCGACTAAACATAAAAGAAACTATGCTTAAGGAAATTCAAAATTGCAACAAAATAAATCTAAATCAGATTACATCAATTTATCTTTTGATCCTTCATCATTAGTCCAGCTATGATTTTCGGAAGTAATCATAAACAATTTGAGTAACTGATATTTTAATTTGCAGAAAGTAAACTAATACTAAACCATACACTCATGATTCAATCCCTCACCATCAGTCCAGCTGTGGCTTTCGGAGGCAACTGAAGATTTCATGCATGATTTAATATATCTAAATTTGCAGAAAAGAAACTAATATTAAACTACACATTTCACAATACAATCCCTCACCATCAGTCCAGCTGTGGCTTTCGGAGGCAACTGAAGATGCTATGAGCGGCTTAATATATCTAAATTTGCAGAAAAGAAACTAATACTAAACTACACATTTCATAATACAATCCCTCACCATCAGTCCAGCTGTGGCTTTCGGAGGCAACTGAAGATGCTATGAGCAACTTAATATATCTAAATTTAACTACTGAAGCAAATAAGCAAAACTGAAATGAACAGAGCAATACTGAAATTAAACAGAAACTATGAAAAGAAAATTAGCAGCAGAACAATGTTAGTTCCATGTCATTAGTCAAAAAGCTATGAAAATGCCCGGGCTGCCTATCTATAACCTGAAACAAGAACATTGATCAGTGATTATCAACATAAAACATGAAAGATAGAAATGAAATGGAAATTATGAAGTTTATAAACAGAAATGAAACAAGTGCAATGTATGAACATATGAATGGATTATGACACAATGATTTCTAAAGAAACGAAATGAAAATTATACACTAATGCACAAAACCTTAGCTGAGCAGGGGCCCTCTACACCAGCCTTGGCAACGGTTCTCAAATACGAATTAAGTTGGAAAACAGAGTCTTCTTATATTACAAAGCAGTCATTACAGAATGGTGATGTTACGGCACAAGTGCAGCGTAATCACACTACAGAGCAGACTAATAAAAGATAACAGAGACTAACATCAACTAACTCTATATGCGTATGCAAACGCATTATATATAACAACGAACTATAACTGTCTCCTAAAGTTCATGCTGGTGGAGAGCACGTAGACCACTACGTCCACGGATATAGGAGCATGGCCGTGTTGGAAAATAAATCTACGAGAGGTGGATGCTTGAATTCGACTCTAGAGCCCTGTACAGATGTCGATTTATCCTCCGCAGGCTTAGAAACGGCCGTATGGATCTTTATGTGACACGAAACAGAGTCTGGCCGACATGAAACTCCATGGTTGACTTCCATGTGGACGCCTTTGACCGCGACTTCTTTGGATGAGTTTGCTTGAACCAATAGGACACGAACCATGTCCACGTCATTCCTGACTTGCCCATGTGGCTCGTTTTCCTTGTAGACACCTGTATAAGGTTTCCACACCAAGAATAAGCTGCAGAAAGATTGCGGCGATGAAATGTGGTCCAGCAGTGACTAGAACAAAATCTAGATCAAATAGAAAACACAAAAATATAATTAAAACCATGTTAGATGCTCTTTTGCACATGATATTGACAATTTGGGAGGTTTAGGTGAGTGAAAAAGGTATAGAAAAGTGTATGGAAAAGATGCAGATTTGAGACTCAACACAAATACCTACAAATTCTGTAGTTGTTGAAATCCTGCAATTCCAAAATTTTGAATGGCCTCTCGCCCCATTCCCCATTACCCTACACCCATTGCTCATACACGCTCCCACACCGCTTCACACAACGCCTCCCCACCTCACACACTCCCTTATTCCCTACCTGTGGCCTCCCTCACAGAGCCTCTCCCTACAACCTACCCATTCCCTGGCCTACCTGCTACCCGCTATCCCCTACCCCCAAGCCGCTACCTCGCTACCTACAAACCGCTACCCCCTACCCCTGTCACTCTGCTACTCCTAGTCCCCTTCTCTGCTTACCCCATCACACCCTGCTATGACTCCAATGCCCCTGCTACAACCTACCTCACCCCCGCTACAACCACCCCTTGACTCCCCACTGCCTACCCGACTGCAACACCCCCGCCTACCCCATTTCCCTGCTGCCTACCTAACTCCCCCACCCCTCGATTCCCTGCTACAGCCCACCTCACCCCCGCTACAGCCTTACCTTGCTACCCTCAGCACCTCGCTACCCCGTTATCCGATCCTAGCTACGTTGCTGCCTATTCCCTTTTACCCCCTATTGCTGCTGCCTATTCCCCACTATGCTATAGTATAGCTCTTTTATAATACATCCCCCTCCCATACGCTCTGTTTTATCTGCTGTTTATAATACATCTCCCCCCGCGCCCCCCCCCGCCCCCCTTCCCATATAATACCTCCCCCTCTCCATATAATAACACCACCCCCATATAATACCTCCCCTATATAATACCCTCCCCAATTATCACCTCCCCCACACCAAATTTTTTTCCAAAGCAGATTTTTTTTTTTTTTTGTAGAATTGAGTATATTTCTAGCAAATTTTTTTTCCCTCCTTCAAAAGAAATTTTCTAGCAAAGTAATTCTTTTTTCCCTTCAAAAGAATGCATTCTCCAATATCTATTGTAGGGGTGGTTCTCTCCAGCAAGGAGAACTATCTTGAATGGTCTCAGAAAATCAAGCACACTCTCATTTTTAATGAGTTGTGGAAATGAATTTGTGAAGGACAAGAAGGAAATCCACCAGAAAAGCTGACTTCAGACAAGGAGCTCGCCATTTGGGAAAACAAGAACTACAAGGCCTATGCTTTGATTGTAGCCTCCGTAAATGAAGAGGTGAGTCGCCATATTTCACCATTTTCAAATGCCTATAAAGCCTTGAGCAAGCTAAAAGAACTCTATGACTCACATTAAGAACTAGAAATTGTTCAATTGATGATTAAGCTGTTCAATCTTGAAATGAAGAATGATGATCCCCTTGCTTTAGCTTCAAAAGTAAGATCTATCATGCATGACATTGACAGCACTGGTGTAAAAATTGAGATATCTCTCATAGCATATGTTAAGGAATTATATCTGACTTACTCACATTATCTTGAGTCATTACAAGAAAGTGGAAACCTTGACCATATCACCTTTGATTCCCTTGAGAAAAAGTTTGTAGAAAGAGAGAAAGCTTTCGGGAAGATGACAGCCCATTCGTCTTCTGAAGAGGCTGCATACTTTTCACATAGAGAAAAGAGTCATTCTCCAGATCCTTCCAGAGGAAGAGGTGGCCAAAGAGGAAGAGGAAGAAGAAACTTTAGAGGAAGGGGGGGGGTTAGACAATCTGAAAAATCTGATCTTCATTGCATACGTTGCAATAAAGACGGGCATGATGCATCCACATGCAGGACACCTTGGGATAAAATTGAGCAGCAAAGAAATCAAGAGAAAGGTAAAAATAATGACAAAGACAAAGGTAAAGCACCTGAATCCGCTCATTATGTTCTAGCACATTGTAACAATGGAGTAACTGAAGACTTGTTTGATGTTTCATTTACTTCATGGAGAGATGATTGGTTGCTAGATTCAGGAGAAACATGTCACATGACATTTAGAAAATATTTTTTTGAAGAATTACTAAAAAAGTTGATGGAGCAGTATACTTCGCAGATAAATCCAAAATCAAGCCATCAGGGCTTGGCACAGTCAGGCTTATGTTGCCTGGTCTTCCAGATCATATTCTACATGAGGTTCTATACCTCCCTGAGTTGAGGAGAAACTTGTTGTCCTTGGTCCAAATTTTCCAGCAAGGACACTCCATTCATTTGTTTGATGGCAAGGCAGAGGCCAAAAAAGCATAAGATCACTCACTTGTCATGGAGGGAATAGAAGAAGGAAGACTCTTGAAGCTAAAAGGTTCATCTGCTCATGCTCAAAACTTTGCATTCAGTTCACATCATGATGAAGGCACATTCCCATCAAGTCTTTAATGGCATGCTAGATTTGGACACTTAAACTATGAAAGCCTTCGTTTGTTGAAGAAAAATGGTGTTAACGGACTGCCTACAATTCCTAGGAAACCTAAGGAATGTGATGCTTATATTCTAGGAAAGCATAACAAACAACCATTTCATGATTCACACTCAAGAGCACATAGAAAAATTGAGCTTATTAATTCAGATTTATGTGGCCCTATGCCTGTTGCTTCTGCAAATGGAAATAAATATATGATGACATTTATTGATGACTACACCAGAATGTGTTGGGTTTACTTATTGAAGAACAAGTCTGATGCTTTTCAAACATTCAAGAATTTTCATGCATGGATTGAAATTGATGCACAAAATCATATTGGCTCTCTACGTACTTATAATGGAAAAGATTAAACTTCAAACGAATTTGAAAATTATCTTCATCAACATGGGATCAAACATCAAAAAACTGTGCCGTATAATCCCCAATAGAATGGTGTAGCTGAAAGAATGAACAGAACTATTTTAAATATGGTTCGATCCATGTTGTTTTTCAAGAATGTAAAATTGATGTTTTGGGCTGATGCAGTTCTATATGCTGTATAAATAAAGAATAGGTGTCCTTCAAGTTCAATTAGAAACAAAACTCCTTTTGAAATGTGGCATGGCCACATTCCTTCGGTAAAACATTTCAGGGTCTTTGGTTCCACCTATTATGCTTTGATACCCAAAGGAAAAAGGAATAAAATAGGTGTTAGAAGTCGAAAATGTATCTTCTTGGGGTATTCCAATACCTCCAAAGGATATCATCTCTATGATGAAGGCAGTAAGAAGTTTGTAATATCAAGAGATGTCATATTCCTTGAATCTTCCAAGACAGACAATGTTATTGAGCGGCAACTTGATCGCTTGGATAGATTGACACATGCAAAGTCTTTTCAAGAATTTGATAATCATATTCCACACCTTGAAGGGGGGATTCCTATATTGAATCAAACTGTGGAATCATTTCCTGAAGCACTCTCTCCCCCACTTGAATAAACAACCACATATGACACATTGAATTATGTGATTGACAGAATTGAGAGATTGAATCTTGAATTAATCCCAACTCAATCAAATGAGTAGCCTGGGCCATCTCAGAAAGGTCCTCCCAAATGGATGACAAAGACACTAGAGAATGTTCATCCCGATGAGGTTGGAAAAACAGGAACAAGAAGTTCCACTAAACAAAACGAAGGTGACGTAGATAATTCTGATTCTCTTGTTGATATGGATATTTCTTATAACTATGAATTGAGTTTGTCTACAGATCATGAACCAACTTCCTTCAAGGAAGCCACTTCTCATGATGAATGGAATTAAGTGATGCAAAAGGAGTATGATGCCTTGATAAAGAATGACACTTGGAAGCTAGTTCTTCCACCTTTGGGAAGAAAACCAATTGGCTGTAAGTGGGTTTATAAGAACAAGTATAAAGTAGATGGCTCACTTGAAAAGCACAAGGCTAGACTTGTGGCAAAAGGTTTTGCATAAAAAGAAGGAATTGATTATGAAGAAACTTTTTCTCCCACAGTAAAATGGACCACCATTCAGACTCTCTTTGCCCTAGCAGCTTAGAATGGATGGAAATTCCATCGGATGGATGTAAAAATTTCCTTTTTGAATGGAGATCTAAAGGAGAAAGTTTTTATGTCCCAGCCAGAAGGATTCGTTGTAAAGGGCCAAGAACACAAAGTTTGCAAGCTTATAAAATATTTTTATGGCCTCAAGCAAGCACCATGAGCCTGGTATGAGAAATTAACCAAGCATCTTTTGAAACTTGACTTCAAACATTTTGATCTTGATGATGCAGCTTTGTTTGTTAAGAAAGTTGGAAAAATAGTTGTATATCTTGTGGTGTATGTAGATTATCTTTTGATGACAGGGAACAATGAGAGTTATATTGCATCCATGAAGAAAGAATTAAAGAAAGGTTTTGAAATGACTGATTTGGGTTATGTTCATTACTATTTGGGTATTGAAGTAATTCAACATCCTAAATTTATATTTCTTTCTCAAAAGAAGTACATTAGAGATATTTTGAACATGTTTGGCATGGATGAATGCAATCCCTTAACCACTCCAATGGAACAAAAGTTGAAGCTCATATCCATTGAAGGAAAGGGATTTGAGGATGCAACTAAGTATAGACAACTTATAGGAAGTCTTATCTACCTGACCACCACCAGACCTGCCATTTCATTTGTTGTTGGAATCCTCTCAAGGTTTATGCAAAAACCTTGTGAAGGACATTGGTCTGCTGCAAAAAGAGTGCTAAAGTACTTGAAGGGGACTCAAGACTTTGGACTCAAATATACACAGGTAAGCGACTTCAACTTAATCGGATACTCTGATTCAGACTTTGATGGAGACAAAGAAACAGGGATGTCTACTACAGGTTACACCATGAGTCTTGGATCAGGAGTTTTCTCATGGCGATCATGCAAACAGTCAGTTCCAGCAGATTCCACGACTGAGGCAGAATATGTAGCAGTATCTGAAGCAACAAAGGAAATTGTGTGGCTCAGAAAAATCCTAGAATATTTGCAGATGAAACAAATGTATTCAACACCACTCACGATCGACAACACTTCTGCAATAAAGTTGGCCAAGAACCCAAAGTTCCATGATCGAACAAAGCACATCAATAAAAAATACCATCTAATTCGACATCATGTTCAGGCCAAAACCATCCATCTACATCACTGTTCCACAAATTAGCAAACCGCTGATATTTTCACCAAAGCACTTGGAAGAGAAAAGTTTGAAAAATTCACATCGATGCTTGGACTCACCAACATCCCTTTGGATTAAAGGGGGGAATTTTGACACCTAATCCTAAGGGTTGGGTGAGGATATTTAATATTGTATATTAAATTATATTAGGAAATAAGGAAGGCCAAGAGTCATTGGGAAGTGAATCCCAATAGCCTCACCTCCATGTATAAATACATTCACATTCTCCATCTAACATTGTGATTTGCAGAGTTACCTCCTGGTTTGACAGTCACAAATGAACATGAAACTCTTCCACTTCATCTCTGTGGCTATTGGGATTGTGTAATCTTCTTTTCATTCAGTTCATCATACCATTTCAAGACCATCATATCATTTTTGGGTCAATTCTTCCTACTCCATTCAGTGTCATTGGTGTGTTCAAGAGAAGTCATTCAGTTGATATATGTTACAATACTCTTAAGCCTTCATTCCATGTTTTCATTTTCCATATCCAATTTCGTATCATTATAATCATGTCTCAAACATGATACCCTTTGTGTCGTTGATGGAGGATACTTTAAGGCCCTCCTGCGATGGGTTGAATCTCGTCGACATCAACACATTATCTAGGAAGTTGACTTAGAGAAACCCCTTTGGTACCTTGGTAGTTGCATACATCAATGGAAAGATTCCTCACTCTTAGTGACAAATTTACATCAGTAGCCTTCGATCGGAAGACTCTGTGTGGTGTTCAACATCAATTCATTTAATCACACCATACAAATTGTATTATAGTACCTTGAGAGCCATTAACATCATCAATGGTTTCTCTCACATCCGTTAACAACATATATAATTGGCTGGTAATCAGATTGTGTCTACCATGTTCAACCTTAGCTCATTGATTCACAAGGTTAACCACGTATCATGGTTAGTCATGTGAACAAGATAGAATACCTCATATCTAGTTTCATCCATATGGGCTACAATTTAGGATTTATACAGAGATCACAATGTATGATGGCCATGACCATATAGACAATCATCTAGTCATGGTGATGAGCACCATCATTCCGTACATTTGGAGGGGTTATTTGTCACGTTTTTTCCTCATTAAGTCTTTTTTCTCACATTTTAATTATATTATGGTCTTATGTTGCTAGTGTAGATGGTGATTAAGGATTTTCATACTTCGAATGCCTAACATGAGTTAAATATAGGAAAATCATGAAGATATTGCATTTTTTATGAAGATTTTTTCATTAAAGCTTAGAGTAGATAACAAGGAGATATTCTAGAGGGATTTTCCACATCCTTAACTCCCAATGACAATCAAGGGATCCTCGAGATTCCCTCCAACAACTCGAAATCAAATCTAGTCAAGCAAACTAAATATCAATTGCACTAAAGCTACACTTCATTTGCAGTCAAAGTGGACACATCATCTAATTTTTAGGGGGTTGTTGGTAGCTACCCTCTAGGTTAAATAGGGTTGAGAAAGAGCTCATTAGGATTCAAATTTTGAAGGAAGCTAATAGAATCTTAGCTCTTGTAATAGGTTTTTGAGACTTTCATGTTGATGTAATGATACTATCTTATAAAATAAAATGAGTATTCAAATTGTGGTTCACTTATCTAGTTTCATAGGGCTAGGTTTGTGGGTTAGGGCCCAATCGATTGGCCTTAGTCTATCTTTGGTATTCAATATTTAATTTTATGTCATTGTAGCTAGTTTGCTTATGATTTTTTGGCTAGTTTGCTTACATTTCAATTCAATGTTTCTAGTTTGATTCCATTTGTTTTTTTCTATAGATTAAGCTTGCTTACATGTTGGTAGAGTAGGTTATAAACTCAAAAATGTGTGTTTCAAGCCTCCCTCTCTCATATGTCTCATCAGAGCTTGACGAGGGTAGACCTTCTCCACATGCCAAACTTGCTTTCTAGTTTATGATTTCTTGGAATGAATAGTTAGGTTGTTGTAGTTCCATGAACATGTTTAGAATGATGAGTTAGATTTATATTTGTAGGCTAAAGTAGGTTTTATTTCCAAATTCAACTCATATTTTCCATTTCCTTCATCATGATTTTGTCAATATTTGTTGCATGAACAGGTAGTTTGATCGTGGGTTCAAGTAGCACAACAAAGGAGGACTTCACCAACACCTTCATCATTTCTCATCGCTCATCAACCATATTTTCCTGAAAATCACCATCAACCATGTTTTCAGTTTTTTCATGTTCATACCGTGAGAAAACCCTAAAGGTGAAAGATAGGATTCTTAAGAGGTTCTGAGCTTGGCCAATGGGATTTCCACCTTCCACTCATCCAAACACAGCTTCACTCCACCTTCCCTAAATTTTTCTCACTCATTTTTGGCCTCGGATTTCCCTTAGACAGTTTTGCTGTAGCAATTGAGGAATTTCCTGTAGTACTACATGAAACCTATAGCAACACTTGCATCAGCACCAGTGGGCCCATCATTAAGCCCAAAAACCACCATCCACCTTATCCAAACCTTCCAATACCAACCAGAGACCTTCAACCTTGCACCCATAAGTTCAAGCCCTTCATAAACCACCTTAGCGCTTTCTCCTCCTAGCTCCAAACCAATGCATTTACAAGCACAATTAAGTCATGATTAGGGGCATGATTAAAAGCATTATAGATAGAACATAGAGATTCAAAGTGTGTTTATCCATTTGGCCTAGAAAACTGTGATTAGGTTAGTTCCCTTTATGAAATTTCAATTCAGAAATTTACTTCATGCAAGATGCCTAGTTTGCTTCCATTTCTTATCATAGCTTAACTGGTAGATTTCTTTCATTTCAGAATAGTTGATTGTAATTTCTTGTTGTAGAATAGTTCTTTGCTTGCTGATCGATTAATGGCTTTGAATCACTTGTAGCCCTAGGTCTAAATTCAGAAGTGTGACATAATTCATCCATAAACCCTATAAATAACACCCCTTCGTAGAGCTCAGAACAAGATGACATGAGTAGAATGCATCTGATGTGTATATAGCACTATCACATCCAATTTTGTATGAATCCCAAGTTTATAAAGTAAAGTAGGGAAGCCTTAGGGAGTTGCGGTATTCTTGGTGCAATACTAGAGCTCACCACTTTTTGGCGTTGTTGTCAGGGAGGTGTCTAGTAGATTCTTTGATTTTTTTTAGAAATATTTTCTGCTTTAATTTTACATGTTGATTAAAAAATATTTAATAATACCAGAAAATCTTATTTTCATGCCTTGTATGAGTAGGGATACTCAAGGAATTTTTTTACCTAAAACCCCCACATCACCACATAGTCACCCTTCACTCTTCTTTAGTGGCTTTGAGGTTGAACACACCATAGGTGAGCCTTCTAAAATTTTTGAAGAAACTATTGGAGAAGAAGAAGATCTTATTTCACCAGAGGAACCCTCTTCACCTATTCAAACCATGGCTAAAATTGAAACCCAGGGAGCCTTTCCCATTAGAAAGGAAGATGGGGAAACTAAAATGAAGAACATTATCCCCTCAGCCCTTCCACACTTTGATGGAATTACCTCTGAAGACCCTGAAACATTCATGTATGAATTTTTTGTTGTCTGTAGGACCTATGAATATGCCTCAAATGATCAAAATTTGAAGCTATTTCCATCCACCCTTCAGGATGCAGCCTTGTGCTTGTTCATGGGTCTACTTAGGAGCATCATCACTACTTGGTCACAAATGCAGTAGGCATTCAAAAAAAAGTACATGGAATATAGTAGGTCAAAGGAAAATAAAGATGAGATATTAAGGATGACTCTAGGTCCTGATGAATCCCTATAGGAATATAAAGAAAGGTTCTAGTTAAAATGTAAAAGAACCAATTGTACCGTTGATCCCAAATCACTTAAAATAGTAATTCTCCGAGGGATAATGGAGAAGGTGATAGAAACCCTCAATATTTTATCGGGAGGAGATATGTACCAGCTGTATTATGAGATAATCAAAATTGTCTTCAGGAACCATTCTAGGGTAGCTAGGAAGAAAGGCAGAGCTAGCCAAAGTACAACCAATACCCCTTCCTCTTCCACCTCCATCAAGCATGAGATTGGAAATATGTTGGAGGACTTCAAGAGTGACATGTTGCAAACATTTTCCTTACAAATGGGCACAATGTAGTTCAAGAGGAATCAAGAGGAAGTACAAAGAGCCTTGGCTATGTTTTTCCCTAGATGTACTAGAAAACACGCTAGGAATGAGTGTCCATTAAATGTCATAGAGGTTTTCTTAGTCTGTGAGGAGAATCATGCCACAAAAAAGTGTCCCTCCTAACCTGGACTCAATGTTGTATATCAAGGCGGGGAAGCATGACTAGAGCAACTTTATTTCATCAACCATAGAAGGCCTCAAGGCCCTTGGTCATATCAATAGGGTATGCAAGGTGAACCTTATTCATACTATCATAATAATATGAATGCACCTATGCAATATTGGTACACCCCCACTCCTCCATCCTAGCCTACACCTCCTAATTTTCCTTTCAACCCTCCATATCATCCTCAGCCTGTGGACCAACTATTTCAGTAGTATGTTCCTCAACAAGGTCACTGGAGCAACCCATCCCAAGGGTGGAGGTCTCAACATAATCAACCACTTGCTCTAATGCCTCCACCCAAACCTCAACCTAAGCTTACTCATGCTGCCCCACCCAAGTTGCCTCAGATGCCTACATAACCCAATCTGAACCTGAACAATAGACAGGCACATCAGGTTTATAGTGGAGAGACATCCTATCTAGCTTATGTTGTGGAGATACATGAGATTAATATTAGGTCGGGAAGAGTAGTCCCAGAAAACCACCCTCCATCTCCACCTATAGAGGTTGAGGAGGAAAATGAATAAAGTAACACTCAGATCCAAAAAACTCTTTGTCCTGAGCACTTTATCCATTCCAGTTAGTACACCTTAGAGGAGACCGAATTTTTGGGAGAACTGAAAAATTTGTATGTAAAAATACACCTTCTCCAGGACATCAAGGATGACCCTATTTACAATACACTCATGAAGGAAAAGTGCTTCAAGAAACTAGTGAGAAAGAAGAAAGATACCCCACCATCAATGTAGTCGGTGTTACAAGTCAAAATACCTCCTCATCAGCTCAGAGGAGAAGACAAATATGGAAGGAATACAAAGACCTAAATTAAACCTATTTCTTCCAAGGTAACGCCTTTCTATAATAAAGCAGGAGCGTTATAACGCATGAGACCAGTAAATGTGCCGTGTTAGTGGCTAGGGCAACACTCTGTTTACACTAGAGGGCAGCGTTACCCGTGTTTTGAGTTTGAAATGGGAAAAATGCGCGCAGAATGATTTGAATCTCCGGCTTTCCCTCACAAGAGAGTCATTTCACAAAGGAAACTGCAAAGCACCAATTCATTATTGGTCACTATCATAAAAGACTGAACTCCCAAGGAGGAAAAAGCATAGAGATTAGAGAAACATCTTATTTTTTTCTATTCCAAACTAGTGGAAAGAGAAAGGCAACAATGGCTTTCTCCCTCTCCTATAAAAAGGAGCTGAAGGCTGTTAGTTGAAGGTCGAAGGATTGTTAATGTTCCGAATACTTGTGAAGTAGAGGATAGTGTTATAGTGTGAAGGCCAAGAGTCAAAGAGGTTCCTAGAGAGCTTGTTGACTAAGACTTCAATACTTAAGAGATAGAGAGATTGAGAGGCTGAGGAGGGCTTGATACAACCGATGGTTGTAATCCTCCTTCTTTCAAAATCAGTAGAATTGTATTTGTTTTGTCCATTCGATGCTTAATATTGTCATTATTGTTTGAATATTTACATAGCATGATATGAATGGCTCAGATGGGTATAATTTAGATGTTAATTATATATTAGCTTAATTGATAGGATATATGTTTTGTTAGAAATTACACGAGTGCTTTGATTGATTGCAGGACTAAGATTTGGAGCCGGTGAAGAAGGACTCTTGCTTCGCTGCCTAGTGTTCTCCAAGGGACTCTGAGATCATCAAAGAGGTAATTTTCTATCGCATTCTGTCAAGTTGTTTTAAGTTAATATGAACGTGTATATGCCATCTTTGTGAACTGTACAAATATTACTGTCTGCCTCGGGCACCAAAAGGGATATACGATAACCAACAACCCAAGCATTTTACCCTAAAGTAGAATTGGCGACTCCGCTGGGGACTTTTCCCCATAGTTTCCGGACTATTTATTTCCTCCTTTCTTCTCTCCTCTATTCACAGATCCTTTTGACCAGTACTTATGCCCAGTAGACATTTCAAAAGCTCGCAGAGTTCAATCCTGTTTCTGTTTGACCATCTGAAGAATTTTTCCCTGGCTAACGCTACCTCTATAGGTTTTCCAATGCGTTATAACACTGACTTTGCTTAAATAAAGTGCGTTAGTCTCTGGATTAACACTGTCTTTACTCAGAGACAATGCGTTATGTTGTGGATCATCTTCATATCCTTTTCTTTTCTATTTTTGAAAATTGAAAAATAGAAAAAACAAATCTGAATTAAAAAAAAAAAAAAGTATATGTTATGTTATAATGTATACTTTAGCATGAAAAAGAAATATTTTCGAATTTTGTTACCAATTAAGTTTATTATTAAACTTTATTTGGATTCGTGTTATCGTTTGATGTTTAAAAATCGAGCAAGTTTTAAGGCGGAAGCAACAAGCCTTGAAGATTATGAGCGGAGATGAATTGCGGAGGTGTGAAGATTTCGTGAGTTAATGGATCAGCTGCCCCTGCAGTTGACCCGTTTGACCACGGGTAAAAGTTGATCGATAGCGTGGATGCATTGCACGGGGGGCAACCAAAAATTTTCCGCCATACTCCAGGAGCCCCCGCAGTGATGTCATAAAGCGAGGTGGAAGATAGCTGTACCCCATGTCAGCGGATTTACACGTCATCTTGGTCATTTAATATGGGTTTTTCTGCAGCTATTAAATAATTTCGTATCCCATTTTCAAATCACTTGCAGTCCTTTTCCTTTTTGAGCCATGTCGCCGTCACCTTTCTGTTCGCCATCCGTTTTCTGTTAAGCCATGGCAAAACGAGTCTCTCTATCTGGTTCGTCAAGCCTCAATTCCCTCATAGACAGTGAAAAAGACGTCCAGGATACCATGTCTTCTGTAAATCATCCCTTATTGTATCATCAAGTGACCCTAAACGCTGAGAAATCCCCAGTTTTTTCTGCCATGAAGAATTCTGGTATACTGCCCGCCTGTATCCCAAAATCCCATTTCTTTCCCGAGTTTATCTCATGGCTAGTCTCTTCAATGTATCCTGGTAAGTTCTTCATAATGAATTCACAAGGAGAAAACGTTTTGCAGGTATCGAAGTAGTTAATTCGACAAGCATTATGCTTTCCTGAAAACGAGTCACCACTGCAATTCTCTGAAGATTCATTGGCTCGTTATTTTGAGGATCTTTCAAATGAAGAATTTGATCAATGTATGTCCTAATTGAGATCAAATTCAAAGGAAGCTCGATTAGAAGGAGAAGAATTTAATTTGGAAGTGTTTGATGCTGAGTATAGACCGATTCTGAGCTGCATTGCAGAGATTTTGGGCAAAGAAAATGACCATACAGTTGATAAATCAGTATTGGGAATGTACGCGCTAATGATGAAACCAGGGGTTGTTCTCAACATTCCATCTTTCTGGCAGGAGATTGTAAATTCTCAGTTGATGACCTTTCCTCTTACATGTTTCTTTAAATTCCCGCCATTGATTGTGTATTTATTTTTATATCAAAATGTCGAAGAATTTATGAGTTTGGGGTTGAATATAGTTGATGTTAACAAGCAAAAGCAATCAGATTTATTTTGGACCGACATGACTAAAAAAGAAGGAAATGAAGCAGGGTTATTTGAGTTTGCTAGTCATTATATGTCTATTGCTTATAGAATTTTGAATGGTGTTCCTCCTCCATGTTTTCTACCAAAAGCCCAGGAGTTTCTACAGTTAGGACCTAGTTGCAGATTCAGAGACTAGTTTGTGTTTGAAGAATATTCAGAGATAAGATTGTATGGAGCTAGTATTGAGCCTTATAGGCTCCCGAATTTTGTACCTATGCAGCTTTTCACCTTGGAATTCATAAGATAGAGCCTTAATGTGGATCGGGTACATTTTCTTCCCAAGAAGAAAGGTTTTATGTATAAATTGCCTATGAGTGTGGGACCTTTCGTGGTCAATATGAGGCAATCTTTTGATGAAGTTTCTAAAATGTTGGAAGATACAAATTTGCTACTAGGAGAAAAATGGTCATATGATCCGCATGGAGTGATTTCCCAGAGAAGAATTGAGAATGGATATTCTACGTTTTGTCACGTAAGAAGACCTGATCAGGAGAAGCTGGCAAACCCAGGCGAATCAAATACATAAAAAATGAGTATTCAAACACCTGTTATAACTGAAAGGGCAAATAAAAGAGGTAGAGATGATGTTTTTGAAGTAGATGATGAAGAGCCGAGAGAGGAAAAGAGAACTAAATTGGCTGAAGATCATTCTTCAAACACACCTAGTTTTACCTTCCATATCAATGAAGAACAAAATGTCCCCTCTTCTCCTAGAGGCCATGAGCTTTACTCAGAGAAGATGCCTTCAGTCTAACAAATATTTACACAGATTGAAGAAAGAAATCAGATAATAAAAGCTAATGTAGAGGCTCATGCGGAGCATCATATAACTGCTGATCAGACTAGGTTATTGACTATAATGGACCTTGAAAAGGATCAATTCAGAATGGCTCTAACACATCCAACAGGGATGTCCCTTGGATCTTCAAGCAGTTTCAATGAGGTAAATATAACTATGGATGTTAAGAAGATCCCACTATGTGATAATATGAAACTTCATATGCAACCTGGACAGTTAATTGTTAATGATTTAACGAAGACCAATGCCACAGTGGTTAAAGCTAAAAACATGCTTGCAAAAGTTATCAAACAGTTCAGGATGGAGAAGGTCAATTCAAGGGCCTTATCAGTTCAAAACGAAAAGTTAAAAAATATTATCATGAAGATTAGTGTGGATCCGAATTACAAGGCTACAGTGCAGAAGCTCATGAGGAGTGCAGAAATAGAGATATCCACCCTAAGAAGAAAGCTGAAGTTACCTGCTGCAGAAAATTCAATGGCTGCAGAAGTAGCAGAGGTGGAAAAAGAGAAAGAAGAATTGCGTCAGCAATTGTTGAAGAAAGATGAAGAATTGACTAAAGTAAAGCACACTGCTATTTCATTGCAAAACCATATTGAAAATCATACTTGTACATTTGTTTTTCCTACAGGTAATGCAAACCCTCAAGCACATATTGTTCAGCTCAGCATAGAATTGAAGATGGCAGAACTAGATCGAAAGCAGGCTCAATCAGAGTTAGAAACGACCACCAAGATCATGCGAGCACAAATTCCTTTACACAGCAAGGAATTGTTTCTTGAGGTACAACACGTTACTCAACCAAAACTTGCTGTTCATTTCTGTGATTGTGTTTTAGCTGTAGAATTTTTTGGCCATCAGTATATCTCCTTGACTGGATCCCTGTGCTTGTTTACTAAGCTGGCATTTCTGTTTGTTTTCTCTTGTTTGAAAATTTAGTGTCAAAAGCATTTACTTTTTAGAGAAGAATTTTTTTTTTGGTTTTTTTCTGCATCTAGCTGAGTTAATTCTGAAATTTTCAGTTCATAGACTATTAAGAAGAGGTAGATAGAAGTCTGAATCTCTAAAGCTAGACTGTGTTATTTGAATGTTAGTGCATGGATGTTGAACAAAAACCTCTCCTTGTAGAAATACTCTTCATTGAATTAAATATGTAGAGCATGTTTTGCATGGTTTCTTGAGTCAAAGTCTCATTACATTTCATACGTCCACTCCCCCTCTGCAAGACTAATAATCAAGTACACTAAGAATCAAGCGATAATAAAATCAATCACATTACTCTTCTTGAGCTCAAACAAACAGTATTTTAGGCTAGGATCTTGGGTTAGGAACAGTGAAAAAATCACCCAAGATCTCAAAACTTGAAACTAGAGTCATTAATGAGCGAAATCCTACTGCACTCATATTATCGGGACTGTTCCTTTACCGGAGCTTAGCGCGAGACAACACTTGGGTGCACAAGAAGGTAGCCCACCTTTGACTGCATCCAGTGGGTGTGTTATATATTGGGGTTCCCTTCGGGGATGTCGAAACTAGATCGGGGATCTAGGTATTCTTCCCATATAGTACACTGTCCTTGACCGTGGACCCCCCTGATGATGTCTGTGATTTGAGGTATATTTAGTGGCCATAATTTTTAGGAACTTACACAAGGTGACTGGGACGAGCTATCCTGGTACCTGAAATAGACAGACCCACTCTATCTTCAGTCTTTGGGAGGGTACTCATCTTCACCTGAGTGCTTACACCTATTGTCTGAGGTTCGGGCGAAGCTCTAGAGTGACCATAACTATACTTTCGACCAACCCTCTCTGTATACTATTGTGATACTGGATTTTATCACCAGCAAATGGTAGTACTCAAATAGGGCACCCTATTATGGCTGCTTGTTAATTAATTTTAGAGAGTCATTTTTTCTTTTTTAGGTGTGTGGTTACTATCATTGAGAATTTATAATACATCACAATTTATTAAAATTTGTTAAAATTAAACAGGTCACCGTGGCGTCCTCCGACCCATGTCGTCTGTCTCGACGATAACAAGTTCTACCTCCTCTATCTATTGAGGAAGAACTGAACCTTGGTGAACCCGTGCCTTCTACGGAAGAGCAGTCTCCTCTGAATAATCTTGATTTTCACATAGCCTCATAGCATCCGGAATTTCCAGAGGACCCTTTCACTGAAGGGGTTGTACCTCATTACAATGCTCCGCTCAGTTATCCATCAGGGCCTGTGATAATTCAGATTACACCACGCCAAGATATGTCTTCGGCCGCACAAACATCCATTTCACCACCAGCATCCACTGGGTCGATGCCAATGGCAACCATCCCAGGTTCGCCACCATCCTCCCTGCCGGTGGTCAGTTCTATGCCATCACTGGGTAACCCCAGTAGTCAACATATACCTACTCCCATCCCTACGGTCATCAAAACTATCAGTAGCTTACTGAATCCTTCGGCATCTACTTCTACCGTGACCACGTTGGGACCCACGGTAGCTCCTCCCACAAGTATGACTACTTCGGTGCCTTTTAGCAACCCTTTCGGCTGGAACCCTCTGCTGAGTTCAAACCCCTTGGCCACTATGCTAGGAGGCAGTGTTAGCAGCACGCAGGTAGCAGGGAAAATTTCGCTTCCCCTGCAATCCTTAGGACAAATGGGACAACCTATTCTCAATACTTTTCCCTTAAGTGGTGCAAATATAAGTGTAGGGTCTATGCCGTTTCCAAACTATGCAAGTAGTAGCATGCCTCCAGGTAACTCTATTGCATCCATTTGGACTAACCAACCCCAACCTCCATCTAGAATGGGAGGGCACTTTTATACTGGGGGAAACCAATCGGTTGCCCCGCAATACAATATGCCCTATGGATAGCAACAGTATGTCCCTACTCCTCCACCTATAGGAAGTTTTTATCAAAGTCCCACTTATCCTCCTGGTAACAGGTTGATGGGTGGACCCTATGGTCTAAGTAGTCAGCCCATACTACCTTGGTTAGATTCGGGGGAAAATCCACAATTGCCATTTTTGGTAGCTTTGGACATTCCTGATATCCATAAACTGACTAACAACCCCATCAATCACAACCCACTTTGGCCTCCAGTACCACATAAGATTCCTTCAGACATCCCAAAGTTCGACGAGAAACAAGGGGACGACCCAGTCGCACACATCACTACCTTTCATCTATGGTCTATATCCAATTCCATGGTGGATGATAGTGTCTGGCTTCGACTGTTTCCCTGCACCCTTACAGGCAATGCCTCCAAGTGGTACATTGAACTGCCACGCGCCGCCATCAATAATTTTGGCGCTTTAGTGACAGAGTTCCTAAAGAACTTCCAATTACCAATTAGATTTGAAACCAGAATGGAATTGTTAACCTCACTGGGCCAAGACACCGCCACCCACATCTCTGATCATATTCATGAATGGAGATGTAGGAGGAGGCTAGTCAAAGCGCCAATCCCGGATAATCTCTTAGCCAATTGGTTTTGCAAGTCTATTTTACCCCACATCTCCAAGGACATTGGCCTTTCTGGTGCGGTTACAAAAGATCAATGTATTCGTCGTGCCCAGCGTTTGGATTTAATCTATTCACAATTCGGCATGCTATACGATCTGCTCCCCCATGCCCCTGGTAACCCAAATCCTCCGGCCACTCAGAAAACCGGAGCACATGCCAAAAATGACAAAGGGAAGGATAAACCCATGAAATTTCCTTGCAAGATCTGTGTGGAGGACCACTTGACATAAAAATGTCCTTGGCTATAGGAATGCACCAATTTTATTGCCAACAAGGATTCTAGTTGAACACCTGCCGTTCTTCATAATCCTTTCCCTAATCAGCAGCAGCAACATCAACACATGGTTGACAATCTTCCACAACCCCATCAACGGGGCAATGGTGGTTCGCATCCTTCTGGCAAAGGACCATCTGCCATTTATGGCATTGAGAGTGTTGAACTTAAAACTCGAGCCAAGCTTTATGGAACTAGTTCAAATCCACCAACCGCCCAATGATTTGTATATCGAATGACCTACTGCTGAACCCGTGATTCGTCCCCCCAAAGGGACACTTCGACGCACGACTCATAACACCTCTGCACGTGCAGCCCAAAACTACAAAATTGTAGAAGATTTGGCATAGGAACCATCAGCCATGTCTGCTCTCGAAGTATTACAAACCTATCCAGCACAAAGGAAAGCCTTGCTTTCAGCCATTGGTGGAATATACCCCCAGGATTCCATGCTAGCTATATTTTATATGGAAAAGGCTAAACCTTGCCTCTCACACCAACTCCCATTCTAGGTGCAGGTTGTGTCAAAAGGGAGACCAATCCATCGCACTGTCATAGACAAAGGTGCTTCGACCTGCGTTATGTCACAAGCTTGTTGGCTCAATTTCGGTTCTCCTATCCTCACCCCGCCATCGAATTCCCTCAAAGCTTTTGATGGCCACACGTTCCTCCCAAAAGGATACCTTACTAGCTTTCCCATCACTCTGAGTGGGAAAACGGTAAACATGGACGTTGAAGTTGTAGAGCGCCATCTAGACTATAATCTATTTCTTGGTCACAGTTGGTCTTATGCCATGACTTCTATTGTGTCTTCGGTCTTTCGACTCATCCTATTTCCATTGGATGGGAAAATAGTCATAGTGGATCAGCTATCCTTCTGCACCCCTGATTATGCCACGTTACCAAGTAGAACTGTACCCCTAATAGGAGGCTTTCCTGACTCTTACGTCAGTATTGGTACTGGTCTTCTGAAGGCATCTTCCTTACTGGGTTGTTTTCCTCTCCCGCCGCCATTGATCCGAAACACGGTTGCAATGATATCCACCACTTGGGATGGCTCTATCGACCCATGGATCATCCCGTCACCTTCAGACATTGATTCCTATGGAGATCAGATGTCGCTTTCACCGGCCGAGTTGGCTTACCAAGCCATCCAAACCACATCTGAACCCTCCACTACTATGGTCTCGACCAATGGTACAAACCTCCCACCCATAACAGTTCTCTCTAAGGATATCCTCAATGACGTCTTGCCTATAGACTAATCTATTCAAGAGATCATGTCTCTAGAAGAACGACCTTGGGGAGAGTTTCACCATCGCGCTTCGATGATTGATTCGGAGGCGATAAAAACTGAAATCCCATACTTTGACCAACCTGAGATAGTTCCCTCTGCTTATACGACTGTTCAAACTATCAATTCAGAAGGGAACATGGGTAATCTTTCTAAGACAATTCTCATTGATATCTCGGTCAAAACGGGTATCGTGGAAAACATTCAGATTGGAGCCGATTGCAATCATGAGGAAATTGCATGCTTCACATCCCTTTTCAAGGAATCCCGTGATGTGTTTACTTGGTCTCACAAGAAAATTCCTGACATAGATAATTCTATTGATGAGAAAGAGATCAAGAAATTTTGAGCATTCTTTTTATGGTATTTTTCTTGCTTGTTAATCCGAAAAACCTCAAGTCCTCTTCTTCGAGCTCGTTAAACTTACATGAAGAAGCTTCAAGCATTATGTTTATGGTATTTTTCTTGCTTGTTAATCCGAAAAACCTCAAGTTCCCTTCTTCGGACTCGTTAAACTTATATGAAGTTGATATCGAGCGTTATTTTTGTATGGTCTTTTTCTTGCTCGTTAATCCGAAAAACCTAGAGTTTTCTTCTTCAGACTCGTTAAAACTATGAAGACGCACTGAGCTTTTTTTTAGGAATCTTTTTCTCGCTCATAAAACTGAAAAAACCCCGAGTTTACTTTGTCAGGCTCATTAAACTACCACAATAGAAAGTAAGGAGCCATTCTTTTCCTCTTTTTCAAATCTCTTTAAACCGAAAAAGCAACTGAGTTTTCTCCGCGTGACTCGTTAAAATTTCACGGAGGGCACCGAGTTTTTCTTTGTTGGACTCGTTAAAATTTCATAAAGAGTATTAAGTTTACTTCGTCTCCTCGTACTCATAACAAAATGAGGTAGACGTCCATTGAACATAGATTTCTCACTTTTCCGGCTTCAATGGACTAACTCACGGAAAATGAATTGTTTCGAGCTTACTATTATCCCTTTGCCGTGCCTGGTTATCAAGACATGACAAAGGTACCCCAATAGAGTTGTCTTTTATGATATTTTTCAGACTCTCTAAACATGAAAAATTCACCAAGTTTGCTCGTTTGGACTCGTTAAACGTAATCAGACGGAGCGCAGAGTTGTCTTTTCTGACATTTTTCAGAATCTCTAAATATGAAAAATTCACCGAGTTTTCTCGTCTGGACTCGTTAAACCTAATCAGATGGGGCACAAAGTTGTCTTTTCTGACATTTTTCAGACTCTCTAAATACGAAAAATTCACCGACTTTACCCTTCTGGACTCGTTAAACTTAATCAGACGGGGAAAAATTTGGACAAAATGGATACTACCTCTGTTACATTTCAGAAAAGGTCGATTTGGCAGCAAAATTCTTGAACATGGCATTTCCGAGAAAAATCTTCCATAGTTAGCCGAACCGTACCATCTATGAGTATTAGCCTTCATCTCCCAGTGTCCCTGCACCGGTAAAATCCTACCACACTCTTTGGTGTTCATCAAGCTTTAGTTGCCTGGTACCCTGCTAGAGTGCCTTCTATTGTTCAAGTAGATCTCGCTATCTACTGCTCATGTTATCAACCAAACTTCTCATTATGCCAGAAATTATTTGTCGTCCAACATCCCCATTTCCTCTTCATTATCTCAAATCATAAACAACATCAGTTGGTTTCCGTTTCGTGTTGACTAATGTAGGACGCCTCAGTGCCTACCTTTCAACAGATCTCTTCCTATCGACTTCAACATCTTATCTAGGAAGCCGATCCAGAAACCCATCAGTACCCGGATACTTGCAAACATCAGTGGAAGGTAGTCTTGTGTTTGATCGGGGGTCTTCATCATTGGCTCTTGGTTGAATGATTCTATGAGTGTTCGACTTCAACTAATTTTTCACACTCGCTAGATTGTACTGTGCATCTTAGGGACCATCATCATTATCGGTGGCTGCCTTTGCGTCTGTTAAAAATTTTCATTATCGACTGGTAATCAGATGATTTCTCACATGTTCGAAGACAACTCCTTCATTCACATGTTGAGAAATATGCAGTTTAAGTGAATCGGCGGTCAAGACCTTGGGGCAAAGGCTACATCATTAAAGTTGTGTTTCCTTCCCCAAGTTGCGATATTGTTTATGGAGACAGCTTCTTCAGCCTGATCCTATTATGATAGACACTTCCACATTGTGCTTATCGGTGAATAGATTCTTCATATCTATATTCTAGAGAAATCATGTTGTTTAAGCTACTGAGCATGGGAATGCCCGACTCAAGGCAGATACTATATTTTCTGACATATGTTGTTGTTTCAGGTTTTCCTCAGTCTTTCAATCTCTTTATCTCTACACAAAGTATAAAGTATTTCGGCCATCATCTTCGTCTCTTACCTCACACTTTAGGGCGCATCTGTTATAGGTCAAAATACCTCCTTATCAGCTCAGAGGAGAAGACAAATATGGAAGGAATACAAAGACCTAAATTAAACCTATTTCTGCCAAGGTAACACCTTTATATAACAAACCAGGAGCGTTATAACGCATGAGACTAGTAAATGTGCCGCGTTAGTGGCTAGGGAAACACTCTGTTTACACTAGAGGGCAGCGTTACCCATGTTTTGTGTTTGAAATGGGAAAATACGCAGAGAATGATTTGAATCTATGGATTTCCCTCACAAGAGAGTCATTTCACAAAGGAAACTGCAAAGCACCAATTCATTATTGGTCACTGCCATAAAAGACTGAACTCCCAAGGAGGAAAAAGCATAGAGATTAAAGAAACATCTTAGTTTTTTCTATTCCAAACTAGTGGAAAGAGAAAGGAAACAATGGCTTTCTCCCTCTCCTATAAAAAGGAGTTGAAGGCTCTTAGTTGAAGGTCGAAGGATTGTTAATGTTCCGAATACTTGTGAAGTAGAGGATAGTGTTATAGTGTGAAGGCCAAGAGTCAAAGAGGTTCCTAGAGAGCTTGTTGAATAAGACTTCACTACTTAAGAGATAGAGAGATTGAGAGGCTGAGGAGGGCTTGGTACAACCGACGGTTTTAATCCTCCTTCTTTCAAAATAAATAGAACTGTATTTGTTTTGTCCATTCGATGCTTAATATTGTCATTATTGTTTGAATATTTACATAGCATGATATGAATGGCTCAGATGGGTATAATTTAGATGTTCATTATATATTAGTTTAATTGATAGGATATATGTTGTGTTTGAAATTACACGAGTGCTTTGATTGATTGTAGGACTAAGATTTGGAGCTGGTGAAGAAGGACTCTTGCTTCGCTGCCTAGTGTTCTCCAAGGGACTCCAAGATCGTCAAAGAGGTAATTTTCTATCGCATTCCGTCAATTTGTTTTAAGTTAATATGAACATGTATATGCCATATTTGTGAACTGTACAACTAATCTTACTGTCTGCCTCGGGCACCGGAAAGCCCTGAGAGGGATATACGATAACCAACAACCCAAGCATTTTACCCTAAAGCAGTCGAACAACTATATGACGTAATGCTGGGAAGGTTGATATTTCGAAAGTAATTGGACCCTAGAAGTCGAGTTGTAGATGTGCACATAGATGGTGTTATAGTCCCCAGTACTCTGATTGATCTCGGGGCTGCCATGTATGTTATGACCAAGGAAACTATGCTTAAAACTCAACGTCAAAGGGACTTTGAGGAACACCACAATAGTTCTGAAACTTGAAGATTGATCCACAGTAACTCTGTAAGGAATTTTTGAGGATGTTATGGTTTCAATTGACTCCTGGGAGTATCCTACATATTTCCCAGTTCTGCAGCCAAAAAATTAGTTTAATGGATATCCTCTCGTCTTAGGGAGACCTTGGTTAGCCAATGATGATGCTTATATCATCTGTCGGGATAGAAACATGACTATTAAGAATGGGCTCTTGTCCAAAAATTCAGTATTATATCCTCCATCCTAGCCTTCCATTGATCATGATCTACCTATATAGTTGGAGGATGAAGAACAAGATGAAGCATACAACACTACCCTAATTTGTACCATATATTCTGTTCTTAGAAGGGGGAAGCTTGATGAAGATGAACTCATCGACCATGTCATTCAAAACTACTCCCACACTAACAGCTCACTTGAAAACCTAGTCAAAGAATATGAAAGCCACCCTTGTATGGAACTAAACTTAGTTGATTCAACCTCTGAAACCACCAAGGTTGTGGATTTTGGCCCATCCAAATCTCTGAATATAAATTCAAACCTCTCAGATAGAGAAGAAGAGTAGCTATGTCAGCTTTTAAAAGAAAAACTAGATGCATTTTCTTGGGATTAAAATGACATGAAAAGGATGCATCCCTCAGTATGCAGACATTGTGTTTACATTAAGGAAGGATGCAAACTTGTGCACCAACCCCAAATGTGGATGAACCCAGCTTTAAAAGGCATAGTCAATGAAGAATTGCAGAAATTGTTGGATGTAGGTTGCATTTATCCTATATCAAAAAATGAGTGGGTATCTCCTCTTGTCCTAGTCCCAAAGAAGAATGGAAAATGGTGAATCTATGTTGATTATCGGGAACTTAAGAAAGCCACCAAGAAGAACCATTTCCCTTTGCCCTTTATAGACCAAGTCCTATATGGACTTGTAGGAAATAATTTATTTTCTTTCTTAGATGGGTTTAGTGGGTATAACTAGATCAAAATCAACCTTGAAGACCAGGACTGAACTACTTTCACATGCCCTTGGGGTACCTTCGCTTACAGAGTCCTACCCTTTGGGTTGGGAAATTCCCTAGCTGCCTTCCATAGAGATTCCTTGAGAATTTTCTCTGAGCTAGTCCATGAATTAGTTGAGATATAAATGGATTATTTCACACCCTACGGGGATGAATTCCAGGAATCTCTCTCCAATTTGGAAAAATTTCTAAAAATATGCATTGAGATGCATCTCTCCCTGAGCCTAGAAAAGTGTGATTTCTTGAAAATATTAGTAGTAGTATTGGGACACTCAATCTACCAAGCAGGAATACAAGTGGACCCGAACAAAATCATCATTATCCAAAGGGTACTTGCTCCTCAAAATAAAAGAGATGTCAGGAGTTTATTGGGATTAGCTGGCTACTATAGAAGGTTTATCAAATATTTCAGCAAGTTGGCTTCCCCACTATTTGGTTTTTTGGCCAAAGATTATGAGTTTACTTGGTCCAGTATTTGTCAAGAAGATTTTGAGCTCATTAAGGGAAAGTTAACTACTGCCTCCATCCTCCAAGGTCCAAATTGGACTCTGCCTTTCCACATCCACACAGATGCATCAGAAAAATCCTTGGGGGAGTTAGAATACAAATTACCCTATGCAATCTATTTCATCAGTAAGAAATTTTCCAAGTCCGAACTCAATTATACTATCACAGAGAAGGAAATGTTAGCCGTTGTCCATGCTTTAAACAAATTTACACATTATGTCACTGGTTATCATACCTTTGTACACACTTAACATGAAACCATAAAATATTTAATGAAAAAAATAGATGTTAATGCTACAATAATTAGATGGTTGTTACTATTACAACAACTTGACCTAACCATTGTTGATAAACCTGGAAAGAAGAATGTTTTTGCAGATTTTCTATCCAGGTTAGCTCTATCTACAAATGAAGAAGGAATGGTGGATGACCAATTTCCAGATTAACATCTCTTCTCTATCTTAGCACTGTCACCATGGTTTTCTGACATAGCTAACTACCTAGTTGCTGAAAAATTCCCTCCTAAACTCTCATTCAAGGAGAAAATCAAGATCATCAAGAAAAGTTCCCCTTTCACATGGATTGGGGGAAATCTCTTCAAGCTAGGCCCTGAAAAAATTCTTAGAATATGTGTGAGGGAGGAAGAATTTTTTGATATCCTCTCTACATGTCATGATAACACTTTTGAAGGCCAATTCACTACAAAAAGGACCACCTTCAAAGTTTTTCAGGCATGTTACTATTGGCCTACCCTTCAGCAGGATGCCAAAAGATACACTAGTAGATGTGACCAGTTCCAAAGGATGGGGAAACCTACACAGAGGGATGAGATGAATTTGCACCCTCGGGCGGTCCTTAAGCCATTTGAAAAGTGGGGCATGGAATTCATTGGACCTATTGATCCACCATTTGGCCAGAAAAAGTATATCATAGTTTTCACTGAATGCTTGATAAAATGGGTTGAAACAAAAGCTATGAAGGTAACAACTGAGGAGAAAGTAGAAGAATTTATGAGAGATAATGTGTTTTACAAATTTGTATACCCCAGAGAGGTAGTCACTGAGCAGGGGGGAACAATTCAAATCTCAACTCATTGAGAATCTTCTGAGGAGGTAGAAGATAAAGCATAAGAATTCCACTACCTACCATCCTCAAGAAAGTGGTCAAATGGATGTGACCAAAAGATCCTTGGAGAATATCCTCACCAAGGTTTTGAGCAGCAACATAAAATATTGGGTGTACAGATTGGTAGAAGCTACTTGGGCCTACAAAACTACTTGGAAAACAATAATAGGGTTCACTCCATATGACCTGGTCTATGGAAAGAAAGCTATGCTTTCAATTGAATTTGAGTTCAACACCTTAAGGATGGAAGCTGAGTTATACCTAGATATATAAAATTCTAAACAACAGAGGTTGTTGTAATTAAATGGATTAGATGAGTTCAGGATGCAAGCACTCCTTCCCAAAGAAGTGATTAAACTGCAAAGGAAGGTCTAGCATGACAAGTACCACTAGTACATGTGGCAGAAATTCTGACACTTTAGTTCCGACAATTTTGATGAAATGTCAGAAATTTCCACAAATTTTATCAATTTTTCAAATCCCACCACAAAGTGTCGCTATACTGACGTTTGGAGACAATTTTCGGTATTGCAACACTTAGAGGTAAGTGTCATTCTTGCGACGTTTCTAAAAAAGCATCGTAACTGCGACAGATTGCTGAAATATGTTGTTATTGCGACACTTAGACAAGGTGTCACAATTGCGACGTTTCGAGGAAAGCGTCATTATTGCAACGATTTGGGGAAACCTGTCTCTCTTGTGATGTTAAGGAGATAAGGTGTTTCTATTAGGTTGTTTAGAGGAAGGCGTCGCTATTCTGACAGTTTGTGGTAAAGTGTCGCTCTTGCGACGGTTTGGAGAAAATATACTTTCGTGGAATATTGGCCCATCGTCTCCAGAATTATTGCACTTTACAACTTGAGTTGGCTGCAAATATCAAACCTTGTCTCTATTTGAGAGACACCTCAGGGATCAGGATGAATTCCATCCAACCGAAAATTCCCAAGCCACTTGTTGTCCTCGATAAACAAACAGAACCGAGCTCTGAAAACAAGGTTCAAACCTCCGATATTTATTTGTTGTTAATATCATTTGCTAGCTAGACAAGTCGTCAAGAAGGGCACTAGACACATCGTCAAGAAGGGCCTGGTTGACCCCAGTGTTAAGAGTACTGAGGACGCCGAGAGATCATACTTGTGGTGACCAGTGCCTAGTGTTTTCCATTTTTATATTCTTATGTTCGGTGGGATAATCCCACATTCACCGGGCATATAAGCCATATTGGTGTTTATATACATGTTGAGGTTTTACATGTTTCGACTACGAGCCGAAGGCTATGCACAATCATACATTCAATTGGGACTTAGCGTATGCGCTGGGCCCCTCCCCTCATGACTTGGAATTGGTTGTGGTTTAGCTTGTGGTTCTCGGCCTCGGTCCTGTGGTGATTAGTGTAGGTGCTTGGGCTGAGCCAGGGGCTCGATGGAGTAAAAAGCCCACAATTTTATTTAAAATATAAAAAATTTTATATTAAATATAAAATTGATATAAACTTTTTTATTTTCCCAATAAAATAAGCTAGAATACGATAGGATTAGGGAATTTTGAGATTTTTTACAAAAATGGAAAAAGAGGGGAATAGATAGGACAATCATTAAGGTAGTTTAGGAAAAATAGGATTTCATATATTTTAGCATGCAAATGGCCAGATTGGGGAAATTTAGGGCTTTTTAGAAAAATCGAGGTATATGATAACGACAGAGAATGGTGAATATAGTGAAGGCATAAGGAATCATAGCCAAAAAATGATCATGAAAGACAACTTTCGAGGGTGAAAAAATGAGTGCTAACAAGATGCATGCTCTGATTCTAAGTCAGAACCTGATAAGGGGAATGAAAAAGGGAAGAATATGATTGATGCAGAGCCCAGTGCCACTGTTACCACCACCAAGATCCATAAGGATGAGCTCAAAAATCTAGTGGAGGGGGATCGCCTCTTCCACTCATAGATGTGGGTGAAGGGTTCTGTGTTGCAGTTCATTGTCGAAAACAAGAGCCAAAAGAACCTCATTTTAGTAGGGGTTGTGAATCAGCTAGGCCTACCGACCACAAACACCCGCAGTCATACACCATCGGGTGGCTTCACCCATATTCATACACCATAGGCCCGTTTTTCGTTTTCTCCCTTGTGGCATATTCGTTCAGTCAGGCCCGTTGTGTCGCACCATGTGAGGTCACCCAACAGGATGCATTCGGGTCAGGTCATTTCTTTCGAGGGAACCCGTGTCAATTTTGCTAAGTTGTGACTTCCTGGGTGCCTTGTGCATGTTCGAGCAACCCATTTTTTGTTTTCTCCCTTGTGGCATCGTTCAGTCGGACGTGCAGTGTCGCGCCGTGTGAGGTCGCTAGACTTGGCATGTTTGGTTCGGGCTGTTTCGTTCGAGGGAACCTGTATCAGTTTTTCTAGGTTGTGACCACTAGGGTGCCTTGTGCAAGTTCGGGCAGCCCGTTTTCTATTTTCTCCCTTGTGGCATCGTTCGGTCGGGCGCATCGTGTCGTGCCGTGTGACGTCGCCCGACCAGGCGCGTTCGGGTCAAGTCGTTTCATTCGAGGGCTCCTGTATTAGTTTTGCTAAGTTGTGACCACTCAAGTGCCTTGTGCACGTTCAGGCGACCCATATGCCATTTGCTCCCTTGTGGCATCGTTCGGTCGAGCGCGCAGTGTCGCGCCATGTGAGGTCGCCCGACTGGGCGCGTTCGGGTCGGGCCATTTTGTTCGAGGGAACCTATATCAGTTTTGCTAAGTTGTGACTACCCAGGTGCATTGTGCAAATTCGGGTGGCCCATTTTCTGTTTGCTCCCTTGTGGCATATTCGTTCGGTCAGGCACATTGTGTCGCGCCGTGCGAGGTCGTGTGACCAGGTGCGTTCGGGTCGGGCCATTTAGTTCGAGGGCTCTCGTATCATTTTTTCTAAGTTGTGACTACCCCGGTGCCTTGTGCATGTTCGATTCGCCCATTTTTCGTTTGCTCCCTTGTGGCATCAGTCGGTCGAGCGCGCCGTGCAAGGTCGCCCAATCGGGCGCGTTCGGTTCGGGCCGTTTTGTTCGAGGGAACCCATATCAGTTTTGCTAAGTTGTGATCGCCCAAGTGCCTTGTGCACGTTTATGCATCCATTTTTCCATTTTCTACCTTGTAGCATCATTCGGTCAGGCGCGCCGTGTCGCGTCGTGCAAGGTCGCCCGACCGGGCGTGTTCGGTTCGGGCCATTTCGTTCGAGGACGCCCGTATCAGTTTTTCTAAGTTGTGACCACTTGAGTGCCTTGTGCACATTCAGGCGACCCGTTTGTCATTTTCTCCCTTGTGGCATCGTTCGGTTGAGCGCGCCGTGTCGCGTCATGTGAGTTGACCCGACCGGGTGCGTTCGGGTTGGGCCATTTTGTTCGAGGGTGCCCGTATTAGTTTTGCTAAGTTGTGACCGCCTAGGTGCCTTGTGCACGTTCAGGCATCCCATTTTATATTTTCTCCCTTGTGGCATATTATTTTGGTCAGGTGCATCGTGTTGCGCTATGTGAGGTCGCCCAACCGAGCACGTTCGAGTCGGGTCGTTTGATTCGAGGGTGCCCGTATCATTTTTGCTAAGTTGCGACTGCCCGGGTGCCTTGTGCAAGTTCGAGAAGCCCATTTTTCATTTTCTCCCTTGTGGCATCGTTCGGTTGGGTGCGCCGTGTCACGCCATGCGAGGTTTCCCAACTGGGTGCATTCGATTCGGGCCGTTTTGTTCGAGAGCGCTCGTATCAGTTTTGCTAAGTTGTGACCACCGGGTGCCTTGTGCATGTTCGGGCAGTCCATTTTCCATTTTCTCCCTCGTGGCATCGTTCAGTCGGGCGCGCCATGTCGCATCGTATGAGGTCGCCCAACCCGACGCGTTCAGTTCGGGCCATTTTGTTTGAGGGCGCCTGTATCAGTTTTGGTAAGTTGTGACCGCCCAAGTGCCTTGTGCATGTTCGGGCGCCCTATTTTCCGTTTTCTCCCTTGTGGCATCGTTCGGTCGGGCACGTGCATGCATTAACCCTAACCCACGATTTAACCCCCTAAAACCCAAACATCTAACCCCTAAAACCCTTAACCACTTGATTTGCTAGGGGCCGATTACCTTGATATTAACGATGGCGTATTCATACTCCTTCTGAATAACCAATAAAGGGTCAAGGAAACTGACCAATATGTTGTCAAGTTTTATCTTATCCATCTCTGGGGTAAGCTGCTTATGTTGTCACTATCTCCCTCTCTTACCCTTCTCTACCTCTCTCACTCCTCTCCCTCTCTCTCTCTCAGCTAATCCATTCCTTCTCTCCCCTCTCCTTCAATTTATCTCCATCTCAGCCTTGTGACTCTCCTTGTCTCACCACCACTATCAATCTATGTCTTTATAATTATTCCTTCTCATATATATCTAGAGTTAATATATATCATGACATATTGGGACCTACGATTGGGTTAACTCCGCCTTGTTGGAAAGGTTAAAATGGTTAATCTTCGATAGACAAAATGTAGATCAAATATTTCATCAAAAAGAGGAAACCATACCCTATAATCTTCCAGGCTATGCCTATCAATCGCTTGGCCTGTTCTTGCTCTCACATGAATGTAGTCTTGCTTGACTGGTACAGAAGAAGGTTTCGCATTATCAACTATTTGTTTGGGACAACTTTTAGTTGTTTCAACACTGCTACATTCTAATTCAAGATTATCCTTTAAACCATCTTAGTCTTTTGTACTCTCTTCAAATTTTTAGTGCTTTCCATTCCTCTCAGTCACATATCTTTCCTTGGCCTGTTAAAGGACAAGTTAGACAACATTAGGATGTTTTTGCAATAAAAAGGGTATTTCGAGGACATAGTCAGGTGGAGCAAGAGTATAAGAGCCAAATTTCTCATGATTGTGGGACACTCAAACTTAAGATTTTATGGAGTAGTCATGAGGTACATCTGTTTATTAAGACTTCATCAGATGGCCATTCTTCGGACTTAAATTATGTGACAACATTGTGGCTAAGTTTGAAACTGGAGATTGAACATACATTTGGTTTGATTGTAATAGACATTTTCATCAATAAATGTAAAGCAATGGCTAACAAATACTATAAATTAATAAATAAAGAATACATGGCAACAAGCAACAATACTTACAAAATTGTTGCATTTCTGCATAGATGCAAAGAATAACCAACTAATGTGCACAAACAAAGACCAATGAAACTATCATCTTAACCCCTAACCCCTTAAACACTAATTCCCAACCCCTAACCCATTTAACCCCTAAACTATAAACCTCTAAACCCTTAACCCCTAACCCATTTAACCACCTAAACCTCTAAACCCCTAACCCATTTAACCCCTAAACCATAAACCTCTAAACCCTTAACCCCTAACCCCTAAACCCTTAACCCCTAACCCATTTAACCCCCTAAACCATAAACCTATAAGCCCTTAACCCCTAACCCCTTAAACCCTAAACTATTAAACCCTTAACCCTAACCCCTTAAACCCTAAACCTATAAACCCTTAACCCCTAAAACCTAACCCCATTAGCCCCTAAATTTTAACCCCTAAAATCCTTAACTTCTTAATCCACTAACCCCATAAACCCCTAACCCATTTAACCCCCTAAACCCTAAACCTATAACCCCTTAACCCTAACCCATTTAACCCCCTAAACCATATTAAACCTATAAACCCCTAACCCCTAACCGTTAATCCCCTAAGCCCTCCAAATTCGAATTAGCTTTGAAGAAGTAATTGTTTTCTTACTTCTATCTAATTCACTATATAATTAGATCATGAATGTGAGAAGGCTTCTGGTTGTAAGCATGGTTGTGGTATGTTGATGTTTAGATGAAAACTACAACTTGTAGCCCTTGATCTACTAGGGGCCAATTACCTTGATATTAACGGTGGTTTATTCATACTCCTTCTAAACAACCAATAAAGGGTCAAGGAAACTGACCAATGTGTTGTCAAGTTTTATGTTATCCATCTCTGGGGCAAGCTTCTTTTTGGCTTGTAACTCCACTTCTTTTGATCTCAATTTTTCCAATTACTTCCTTCTCTCATATGATACCTGAGGGAGTTCAGTTCGAGCTGTTTTGTTCGAGGGCGCCCATATTAGTTTTATTAAGTTATGACCACCCGGGTGCCTTGTGCACATTTGGGTGGCCTGTTTTCTATTTTCTCCCTTGTGGCATATTCATTTGGTCAGGCACGTCATGTCACGTCGTGTGAGGTCACCCGATCGAGCACGTTCGGGTCGGGCCATTTCGTTTGAGGGCACCCATATTAGTTTTGCTAAGTTGTGAAAGGCCAGGTGCCTTGTGCATGTTTGGGCGGCCCATTTTCTGTTTTCTCCCTTATGGCATCGTTCGATTGGGAGCGTGGTGTCCTGCCGTGCGAGGTCGCCCGACCGGGCACGTTCAGTTAGAGCCGTTTTGTTCGAGGGCGCCCGTATCAGTTTTCCTAAGTTGTGATTGCCCAGGTGCTTTGTGCACATTTAGGCAGCCCATTTTTTATTTTCTCCCTTGTGGAATATTCGTTCGGTCAGGTGCATTATGTCACACCGTGTGAGGTCACTCGACTGGGTGAGTTTGGGTCGGGCCATTTCGTTTGAGGGTGCCTGTATCAGTTTTGCTAAGTTGTGACAGATCGGGTGCCTTATGCAGTACATTCGGGTAGCCAATTTTCCATTTACTCCCTTGTGGCATATTCGTTCAGTTGGGCGTGCAGTGTCATGATGTGTGAGGTCACCTGACCGGGCACGTTTAGTTCGGGCTGTTTTGTTCGAGGGCGCCCATATTAGTTTTGCTAAGTTGTGACCGCCCGGGTTCCTTATGCACGTTCGGGTGGCCTGTTTTCCATTTTCCCCCTTGTGGCATCGTTCGGTTGGGCACGCGGTGTCGTGCCATGTGTGGTCGCCTGACTGGGCGCCTTCGGTTTGGGTCGTTTCGTTTGAGGGCACCCATATCAGTTTTCCTAAGTTGTGATAGCCTGGGTTCCTTGTGCAAGTTCGGGCAGCCTGTTTTCCATTTTCTCCCTTGTGGCATCGTTCGGTTGGGCACGTGGTGTCGCGTCGTGTGAGGTCGCCCAACCGGGCGAGTTCAGTTTGGGCCGTTTTGTTCGAGGGTGCCCGTATCAGTTTTGCTAAGTTGTGACAAATTGGGTTCCTTGTGCAGTACATTCGGGCAGCCCGTTTGCTATTTGCTCCCTTGTGGCATATACATTTGGTCGGGCGCACCATGTCATGCCATGCGAGGTCGCCCAACCGGGCACGTTCGGTTCGGGCCGTTTTGTTCAAGTGCTCCCGTATCAGTTTTGCTAAATTGTGATCGCCCGGGTAGCTACTTTTCCTGGAAATAGCTTTCCCACTGGCTGACTATAACTACTCCAAGATAAACACAAAAGGTCCAAAGTATCTTGTTTACAATATTATGGGAGATATTGGATGAATTAAAAGTGCAAGTGTTTCACATGAAATCACCAAAAAGCTACAGAATCAAGCACTATGTGTATATCATATTACAAAAAAATTGTAGTACACCCTCTTAGATTCAATATCCTCGACCCACAGGTAAAATACTTGCATAACCTCATCATACACTTTTGATGGTAACACAATACTTGCCAAGTGCTTCAATATCCTAAGATAACCATCAAAATGAGGTCTTGTTTGTACACATCATTCATTTACAAAACATCTATGACGATTTGGATAGATCTGGCACAAGGTTGAAAGACCATCTGATCAATGAAATGAATCTTAGCAGAAGATAGTAATTCCTTTGTTAACAAATCACGACAGCTAGTTGTATCTCTTAAGTAAAATTGATCAAGTAATAGAAACATTCCTGGGATAAATGATTTCCGATTTGAGTCATCCATGAGTGGCACAAAAATAGAAGGATTCATTCTAAAATGGGAAACTATTTCATCTTTGCATCTGTCCATTCTAGTCCAAAGAAATGAATACAGTCTTCCTATTTTAGAAATGAATGCTTTGAACATGCATTCATATTTTCTCCATTGAGAATGGAGACTAAGGGCATCTTTAACAAGAACCTATGTCCTAAAACAAATGTCTTCCACAAAATTTTTACTATCAACCCAAAAATATTCACGAATAATTAAAACACATGAAGGCTCTGTATTATTTCCTTCCTTCACATGCGAGGTCCTTTTAAACTTGCTAACTATATCACTTTTAATTATCTTGACTTGTCTAATCGGTTGCTTGGTATGGATAAGTATAGTTTCTTGGGATGGATAGAGAAGATCGAAAAGGAGTACAAGGACATATTCACCTCTCCTGCAGGGGTACCTCTACACTGTTAGGTCAATCACTCCATCGATCTGACCCCGAGTGCATTCCTACCCAATGGTTCAATATATCGACGTTTTGTTATGGAGACTACCTTCAAGTCCGAGGAGGGAATTTTTGATGGTTGGTCATACCTTTCAAGTTGACGAATTCTCCCTCAACCTTCATGAGACTGATGGATGACATTTTGTGACCTTTCACCAACTCATGATTCTTGGTGGTGTATTTGGATGACATCCTGATCTTTAACTAGAGTTACCCCTTAACCCCTTGATCTGCTAGGGGCCGGTTACCTTGATATTAATGGTGGTGTATTCATTCTCCTTCTGAATAACCAATAAAGGGTCAAGGAAATTGATCAATATGTTGTCAAGTTTTATCTTATCCATCTCTAGGGTAAGCTGCTTTTCAGCTAACTCCACTGCTTTTGATCTCAAAATTTCCAATTGCTTCCTTCTCTCATATGATACCTGAGCCTTTTCCTTTCTCTTCCCTTCTAATTCCATAATAGTTTCATAGTGATGCAAACCAACTTCTTTTGAAAGCCTTCCTAGCACACAATACTAGGTTATGAGGGTATCTCAATTTTGCCAATTGCTTCCTTCTCTAATATGATACCCAAGCCTTTGCCTTTCTCTTCCCTTCTAATTCTGTAATAGTGTCATAGTGATCCCAGCCAACTTCTTTGGAAATAATTCCTAGCACACAATACTAGGTTATGAGGGTATCATGTGTTTGTGGGTAATTCCATTATTACCATGTGTTTGTAGACTAATTCGTAAATTTTAATTAAATTTACTAATTCATAATTATCAATTGATAGATGATTAAAGACCCCTAATTAATCAATTGATATCTATGTCGACTGCAATTTGAACTTGTGTCATTATCATGGTGGTGCACTGTCTCAACTACTAGACCAGACCACAACCCAAAGGACATAATGAGTAGTGCATGTTACAACCTCAAATTCATAATTTCCCCCATCAAAGTGAAAAGGGTGAGCATATCTGGTAGGAAAGTCTCATGCCTCTCTGGTTAGGGAAAAGGAATCCATTATGTTCATATGTTAGTCCCGAGAGCTAGCCGAAAAGGAATTTTCAGATCAATCAGAAGCTGGATAGGTGGACTCTGACTGTCCAACTGTTGAAATTGTCGAACAAAGGTCCTTTTAAACTTTCTAACTATATCACTTTTAATCATCTTGACTTGTCTAATCGGTTGCTCGGTATGGATAAGGATATTTGTTCGGTATGAATAGAGAAGGTATGGATATACTAGGTTATGAGGGTATCATGTGTTTGTGGCTAATGCCATTATTACCATGTGTTTGTAGACTAATTAGTAAATTTTAATTAAATTTACTAATTCATAATTAGTAAATTGATACATGATTAAAGATCCCTAATTAATCAATTGATATCATTAATACATGATTAATCATAATTAATCAATTGATAGAATTAATACATGATTAAAGATCCCTAGCTTAGCCTATTTTTTTAAATTCCAAAAAATTAGCCTAATAACCTTACCCACGCACCCTTTTTCCAAAAATTCTTACTAATCGATTTCATTACCCACGCGCCCTTTTTCCAAAAATTCTTACCGAATCGATTTCATTATCTCTGCAACAGTGTTGAGAGTTCAATTCTCACCTAATCAATTTCATTATCTCTACAGCGGTGCTGAGAGTTCGAATATTTGTTCAACTGGTCAGTTGTTCGTTGGTTCGAGGGTTTAGCAGGTTCGGGGGTTTAGCAGGGGACCCATTGGTTCAACCACCCAAATGGTAAGCATACACCAATCCTTTAGCTGTAATGTCCCAAATTTTTTCTCTGATTGCAAATGCTTTGTAGATAGGTGTATTTTATTCTATCCTTTGAAGGAAACATGACAATGAAATAACCACCTAGAAAATTTACTGTCACCCATTGTCTTGTCTAGAAATTTAAACCCTGCACTCCCACTGAAACCAAAAGTGGATTTCAGGGAGGGGTCTCTCATGGTATCTAGGAGCGGGGCTTGATTTTTACATATATATGTCACTCACAATGGTTTTGTCAAAAAAAAAAAATTACGCACCCCACCTTCCATTAAACTTGAATAGCCTAAGGGGTGCATAATTAAATATGAGCTATCAATTTTCACAATCCAACATACACCTTTGAAAACTTCAGGATTTTTAAACCAAAATGATGAACCTGTCCAATTGAAAGCAGTGGATGAACCTATCCAACTAAAAGCAGTGGTAAAGGAACAAAACGATCCCCTGCGGTTCATTAACCATTACCAATACCATGCTTCACTGAGATATTGGTGAAAAGAACAGTGTTTATTTAGTGGGTTCCACTGCCTAAAGTTGATCTGCCATTTTCTCTTAATGAGTGGTGATTCATTGCCTTGAAATCTGCACTTTTCTAACTAATATCCTGGGAATACTCATCAATTCATTTCAAATCTAGATTAATTCCCAATCTATTGAGCTAGGGGAATACTCATCAATTCATTTCAATAGATTAATTCCCAATTCCTTTCAATGCATTGTGCAAAGATGTAATTCCCCTTTGGGGCTCCTCCTCTTAGTGCCTTGTGTGTTGGCTTGTGACTTGGTAGACAATGAAATCATGACATTTCCTGGGTACTTAGCGTGGCTTGGATTAACACACATGATTTAACATTTGATATACGTACTGTAAGGCTTAATAATAATTCAGAATATATGACATTCAAGGAAATCTCTAGAAATTTGCATTTTCACCCAAAAATATGTATACCACATTTGCACAACAACACAATAATATATTATTTATATTTATTTTCCCCACAATTCCTTTCAACGCATTGTGCAAATATATAATTCCCCTTGTGGGCTCCTCCTCTTAGTGCCTTGTGTGTTGGCTTGTGACTTGGTAGCTGCTAGCTTTTAACCTTGTGACCTGGTTGTTGCTAGTTGGTAGGATTTGATCCTTGGTGGAATTTTGGTGGTTGGTCGACGACTTGGAGATTAGGTGACTCAACCCAATAATTTAAAAAAAAAAGAGTAATGAACCTACATATAAGGTTTTGGTGGTTGGTCGATGACTTGGAGATTAGGTGACTCAACCCAATAATTTTTAAAAAACAGAGTAATGAACCTACATATAAGCTCGAGAGAATAAATAGGATTATAAAACCAAATTATTTTCATGCATAAAATTTTTAGATACTTTCAAAAAAAGTTATAAAAATTTTCAATTTCTTGAAAGTATAGCAAGGAAACAAATTGGAAAATTTCAAAGAATTTTTGTCGGATCCTTTTGACAAGAAAATGCTACAAAAAAACCCACAGACAATGACTGTAGCTGTCATATCGACTTACAAACATTATTTAGCCCACTCCTATCCATTTTATATTGAATCAGATGATTCAATTACAACCAACGAAGTTACAATACAAGTATGTAATGCCAGGTTCTAGGATAGTTGGACCCTTTTCCTGAAGCAAGAGTTATTCAAATTAAGAAAAGAGGAGGGTTTCAAGGTTTCAAGAGTTTAGTTCTTGACTCTAGCTGAAAACATGGAATGAAGGGAAACCAACAAGCCTTGTTATATTCAACCTATGGAGGAGAAGCCTTGAACAAGCTAGTTAGGTGATGTAGTGCTTAACCCCACACACACTATTTTTTAGCTTCGATCACCTTTGTATTTTTCCAGAGTATCCTGGGTAGGGCAACCTTGCCACTTTATAACACTTGTATATTTTACAATTTATTTAATAGCAGTGTCCCAATCATTCACTGGTTTCTTGAATACCACAACAAAGTTTTCCATATCCAAATTGAGGATCACTAACATTTATTCATGGCCATTTACACTCTCACTTCTACACTTCCTCCTCCACCTTATTATAGATCATGACATCTATGTTACTAAAACGTTCGTTGATCAATTGATATTGTTGTGAAGCAGTCAACACAAATCATTTGATTTAACTCTCAATTTTTCTACAACAAAATATTCTAAGAGGCACGGGTTTTCCAAGATCCAAACAACTACATCATTCATCCAAATACACAACTACACTTTCATAGCCCATATTAGTACCACTCAGAAAATCCATATCCAAATTGATGCCACCATTTTCAAAATTAAAAGGAGTTTTCCTCCATTTCCTTATCAAATAACTCGATCCATACATTGAAATAAATATTCAAATATGAAATGGTTGTTATGATCACCTATAGTCATATAAGGGACCGGTTGTATCTGAAATGAAGCACATGAGAATGATGGTTGATTAATATAGGGTCATATACAGAGTTTTCTTCATATAAGGTCTTGGTTTTTCCTCCTTTTTATGTGCATGTGTTTAATGTTGTGGCTCTAATGTATCAATATATATATAGAGGTTGACATCCACTAGGTGTTCCAAGAGGAATCTTTACTACATCAAGCTCAAACCTCTATCTCATTTATTTCTTGAAGCTCAAATGTTGTGTGAACCTTAGGCATCATTGCACACTAAAGTAGCCTTGAGAAAAGGTAATTAATAGATACCAAATAATTATCTCTACATGGAGTTACAACACATGAGAACAAAAAATGTATTAAGATAGGTCTAATGGGAAAATAATGTTAAACAAGAAGAGATGAAGGTCTTAGCGAGAATAATGGAGTTATTAGAACCCCCAAAGATTTTATATTATGTCATATAAGGGTGTAAATCCAGACTTGGATCATATTCTGTTAACGTGAATCCATATTTAATATGGTAATATGACTCTTGATTTCATCTTTCAAGAGGTTAATTGACCTTTCATGTTGACCTATCTATTCATATTTCTCCTATTATTTAGAAATGATTAAAATGAAAAAAAATGAAGAATTATGTGTCCAATAGCACTAAACCCAAATTGAAGTACGATCTCAGCTTGCCAAAACCCCCTGAAACTTATTTCACTAAGGTCTATTGTTCTACTTGAATTCAATTTACACGAGTTCACACTTGTTATCTTGTACATGTGTTATGCCTTACATTTTGGTCTTCATCATCCTTGTCTCTCATTTTGTCTCTTAAAACAAGTACCTATATGCAATCATGTCACTCCTTGGTCCATCACATTTTTCCACATAAAATGAGCTTGCCCATTCCCATCATGCACTGGTCCAAATAAATTGCCTTTTCAACCCATGTGCTGACTCATTTCACCCACTTAAATTATCAAGATAACATGCATGCAAACTTGTTTTACCCACTTAACTTATCAAGCTAACACATGTGTCTTCTCAACACACATTGCACCAAACTATGTCATGTCATCTTATGCTATGCTAAGTCCTTGGTCACACGCTTACCTTTGACACCATTTACCATCATCATGCCATGTTAAGTCACTATCTGTTAGCCACCTATAAAAATTTGTCATACCAAATGGTGGCTAAATCATTTTTAAGCCTTTAAGAAAAAATTTTATGGCCAAATTTAGTTCTTAAAGTCTTATGAAGATAACTAATCCTTGAGTTAATCTTCACTGTTGTTTCCCTCATAATCTTGAAAAACCTGCTGTTAACCAAAGAGAAAGATTGCTTAAACCCCTCCATTTCCCATCATCTTTACTCTCCCTTTCACCCATTTTTTCCTTCCATAAAACCCCTTAAAAACCATCTATCTAACCTCTAAATCATTCCAAACACCCTTTTAAAACCATTTGGTCTCCTTCCATTTGGTTAAAAAAAATCCTTTTCCTTCTATTGAAACCCTCAATTTGCCTTAAAAACTTTGTTTTTAGGCCAAAAACACCCTTTTCTGCATATAATTTTCTTAAGCCCACGAGGGCTTAACTTTGGTAGACCCTCCGATGCATAAGACCATAAGCCCTGCAACCGGGCGCTAAGGTTTTAAAACTTCTCCAAACCCCGTGAAAACCCGACTTTCTTCATTATTTTATAAACCTGACAGTTCAAAATTGAAACGAATATGGACCGTCGATTATTTTAATCTAATGGTCGTTGTTAAACCCCGATCCCCGCTCTTAAAATTTCCTCAGCCCATATAACTCTGCCCTAAGAAGTAATCTGGACCGTCCATTATTCAAATCCCATGGTCCATATTGAATTCGATAGGCCCAGCTTCTGTCGGGACCTACCTCCACCTTGTAAAACACCTGCCCAATCAAATTGCGACACCTAGACTCCACTAACTCCTCAATGCGTAGCTTCCTCCATCGTGTGCGATCCGCACTATTGGATCTCCGACCTCCCATCCAATGGCTCACAGTTAGTTTCATGTTTTTTCTGCATCTGAGGTTTAACACTGAAAAATTAAGCGAAAAAAGTGGTTTTCTGAGGACACGCGTCGGGCAACATACTTTATCATGTTTTTTTGGGCCAAATTCAAAACCACTTCAGAGCTGCACGAAACCAATAGTTTTTCAGCTAAAAACCACCTTTCCCAATTACATTACATTTTCTCATTTAAATCTCTGCCGTTCATTCTTTTAATCTAACGGCCTAAATTTCATTAAAGCCCCAAGTCTTTGCCCCTTCGTTTACTCTCTTGGCCATCTCATCGACTATTTCCCATCGTAGATCTCCATAGATCGACGGTCTTGATTTAATATTGCCCCCATTCCATTTTCACCCAACTCTCTCCCAAAGGACTCAATCGAGCAATCTCCGCCGTTGATTATGCTAATCTAATGACTCTTATTCACTCCTGCACCCAAAACCTCCAAAGCAGTTTAAACGATTTTATTAACTTTTGTGTGTTTTTTACAGGATATTAAGGTTTTGTTAAAAATTTTAAAATAAAATAAAAAAGCCAGGGATGACGATCCCCAGGCCATTTATCCATGAAGAAAGTGAATCCACAGGATTAAAATGATGATTCCACCTATGTTTCATGAGCGTTGGTGAAATCACAAAACCTTTGCGCGTCTGCAAGACAACCAAAACACAGTGAATATCAAATAGATAAAGAGTGTCAGCGTCAAAGGATTAAATCAAAGTAGAAATGAAGATTAAATTATTTCAAATAGAGTTTGAAGGGATTAAGGCACCAATTCAAGAATCAAAGGCCTAATCCACAGTTGTTAAAGGATAAATACCAGAAATAAAGATCAACACATGATTAGGCCTAAGACACAAAGTAAAGAAAATTAAAAGTGTTTTAACAATAAAAAAAGAGATATATCAGTCTGAAGGGCCTCCACCACCACATCAGAGGCTAATTGAATCCTCTCCAGATACCAAAGTGCCATCTGCATCTCTCCATAAATCAAAATAAGGAAAAGTTATTGCCTCAGTCAGTGATATTTTGTTCAAAGCAGCCAAAGTTATTGCTAACTCACCTAAAGAATTTTTAAAAGTCAACAAAAACTGCCAAGCAGCCAAAAACTTAATGAAGACCAATTAATACAGAGAAATATTAGATAACTTCTCTATTGAGCCCCTCAAAGGCCGAGAAGCATTAACTTGTATTTATTGAACTTAGAGATCTTTTCTTTCGTTCCACCTCATTTCTTCTATAAATACTTTTGTAGAAGATGAGATATCAGTTGGTTATTGGATTTCTGATGTAATAGTTGTTGTATTAAATCATTGTTGAATGTAAATAAATTTTGAAGCTCTGAAGCTCTGTTAAGTTATTGAAGAAATTAGGCTGAGAAGAGAAGTTGTTGCTGTAATGAAACATTGGACTTGAAGTGTGTAACTGGATTGTCAATCAATATACAAGCTAGTTTTTGGGATCTTGGTCTATATCATTGGTGAAGTATCTCTTACTGTTATTTGTTTTCCTTTCATGTATGCCATTTTGTTCATCTTTCTTTGATAAAGAACAACAATTATAGAGCTATGATTTACTGTTAAAGGTACCCTACTCTTACTGATAAGCTTTTTCTTTATGTTTTCTTCCAATTGTGTGTTTAAGAATGACTTAATTTAGGTGTAAACATATCAGGGAATGTTGGTTAGTCCATGTCTTGATGAGCAAAACTTGAAAGGAAGTTCTTGAATGATATTTTCAATACATGCTAAGTAGAGTTAAACTAGAAAAGTTTATGGTTTTTCCCGTCTTCTAGTTCTTTCTCCAAAGGTTGTTTTGAAGGTTTCCCTAAGAGTATGCTGAAAGAAGGCCTAGTTTTTGATGCATCTGACTTGATATTTAGTTGAACTTTGTTTTCTTATATGTTTTCATCCCTTCTGAAAGTAGTCATGTGGATTATTGGATTGTTTTTCTGATAAGTTAGCTTTAATACAAGATTTTCCAAAGAAGTTTATGGTTAGCCCTGTCTTTGGTTGGTTTTAAACAGTTACTTAAAAAGGCTTTTCTTGTTTGGAAAGTTAACAAAATCCTCGTTGAAATTGTTGGATTTTTCCAACTTCACAACACTTTACTGTTCCATTCCATCATTTAATCTAAAGGATCTTTTGATATAGACAACTTGCCCCTTGGACCACTCTTGTAATTGTTGCACAATTAAACCCTTTTATGACTCCATTTCCCAATGGTTTAAAGCTATTTCATGCTAATCCTATTTGGTGAATACTTCTTAATATACTTGCATCTTCACCTTTTGAACTCTTTCATTTTGTGATATTCCATCCAATCAAAGATCATGTCCTTGCCCAACCAAAAACAAACAAACACCCTTGTTCCTCATAACTAGCCTAATATCACACTAATAGCCTTAAAGATCATATCTTTAAACACACTTATAGAGATATCCCTCTCTGGATTCAGGAGGGCTAGATCCTAGAATCCCAAAGTGGTTTATATGTAGGCTTTGCAGTTTGTATTTTCCAATCTTGAAAATTACAGAGACCTAACATTCTGGCGACTCTGCTGGGGATCAAAGACCAATTAGCGTAGATTGGCTTCATAAGAGCTAAAAACTTTCCACCTGGTGACTCCACACTCTACAACTCCCAGAAGACCAAATGACTTCACTGGTAGAAGACTCTGAACTGGTTGATAAGATACAGTGACCTCTTTTCTGATTTACAAACATGGATTTAGATATAGACCCAGAAGACAAACATATGGTCATGATGGAAAAATTGATGTACATGCTTGGAAAGAGAATAGAAAGGTATGAGGAAAATTTGAATATTTATGATCTAGAGCAGCTCATGCTTGTTTCATATGAAGAACAAGCTCAACCACTAAAAGACATGTACAATGAGCAAGATTATAGGGAAAACAATGAAGAAAAATTACTGATCATGATGGAAAAAATGATGTACATGCTTGGAAAGAGAATAGAAAGGTGTGAGGCTAATATAAATATTGATGATCTAGAGCAACCTATGCTTTTCCCTGATCAAACACAAGCCCAATCACCTCAAGACCTAGACAGTGACCAAGATATGTATGATGATCAACACTTTATAGAAGATTATGAGGAATCTTACAAAGAAAGTAATGAAGAAGGTTGTCAAGAAATTCTTGATTGCCTACCTATATCTTGTAATATGCTGATAAGAGAACTTCATGACCAAATTGAAAAAAATTATAGTGAGCAGTGCTTTGAGGAAACAAGTAGCCATTTAGAAAAATCAGAATCCGATGTGGAAGGTGAACCAACACATATAGGAACTCCCCCTCTAGATTATAACCCATCTCAGATTACACAAGAAGAGTGGCATCCTGAAAATGTAGAAAAAACAACTCATGAGCGTTGTATCCTAACTAAGTTTCATAGTAATCATGAGGAATGTTTTGAGACAGAAGAAGATCAGGAAACATTAGAAAATCCTCAAGTTTTTCCTACAAGCACAAGTGAATATCCCCTAGAAGAGGCTCAAGCAGACATCAGGCCTCAAAATCATCCAATACAAGAGAAAGAGGACTGTTGTACATCTGTCCAAAGCAAAAAGAAAATTCCTTCTCTCTTGACAGAGGAAGAGATTGATCTAATATTGAACAGACAACCAACATCCAAACCTTCATTTGAAAAAAACACTTCTGCTCATCTACTTACTGAACCTTGTTGTCTTGAACTAGAAAATAAACTTGTAGATCTGCTCAAAGAAGAGCTAACTGATAACCCTATATGCTTGATTGGTGAAATTGTTTTTTCTAATGATTTTCAAAATTTTGATTAGTCTGATGATGATCATGAGCTCCAAGTAGAAACTAATCATACAGGTAAAGTAGCAGTTGATTGGTTTCATGAACTACACTCTCATCAGCTTGAAATAGCAATCAACCAATCCAATTCATCAGAAATATCTTTCACATAATTGGGGGTCAGTAATCTATCAGTTGTAATGATGAGGTTGAGAAGAAAGAGGAATCTCTTTAGCAGGATGAAGACAAGGAGCCTTCTCCTGAAAAGGTTGAGGTAATAAAGGATACCCCTGCTCAAGAATATGTTGATCTCTTCACAGAGAAAAATACACTGAATCAAAGCATACCAGGACTACAAGAGGACAACACTGCAATATATGATGAGTCCTCTAGTTCAGATTACAATGAAGATGAGGAATTTTTTATTTCTCAAGAAGATCTTTGCCTTGATCCAGTGGAGAAAGAGGAAATTTCACTGCTGGTTGATTTGCAGGTGAAGGATGATGATGCTTCCAAGCAACATACTGAAGATATAGTCCTCAAAGCTAATGTCTTAGATGCAGAAAATCTACCAACCATGGAGGGCCAGAAAGAAGAGAATCTTCATATTTTCTTTGTTGATCCTTTAGAAGAGTGTGTGGAAGCCCCAACTGGCTCGAATTATCAAGCATGGATCCTTTGCAAAAGCCAAAGACATAAAATGTTGTCACCTCCTGTGAGAGCCTTGGTTTTGAAGATTAATCTTCAAAATGTACTATGGTTACCTCTGACTAGTAGCCAGTTTCTCTATTCCTTTTTGTCACTACTCAACTGGCTACATTGGCACTTTTGTATCATATAAAGATGTAAAAATTCCAAGATAGAATAGGTTAGATAGGAATGTCAATAAAGCTCAGTTTTGAGAATTTAGTTAGTTGTTGATTTTAGTCTTCAAGAAAAATAAAAATACAAAAACAATAGAATATAGAAAAGAGGGCAGAGTAAAAACAAGAAAGGTACAACCCCATACCAAAAAAGAGAAATAAAATCTAAAAGTGTGTAAGCTCAAATTCCACTCTTAAGAAACACACTTCTAGTTAGTCATACAACCTAATCATAACTAATTAGTTTTCAATTGACTGTTGATAGGTTAGTGAATTATATTTTCCAAACAACTCAATCTTGGCTTATCAGTAAGGTAGATTAGGATAGAAAAACAAAGGTTCAAACAAGCTCAATATTTGAACCTATGAATTTCAAAATAAAAAATGGCTCTAATTAGATCAAATCTTGAGCCAAAGATAGAAAACTAACTGGTTCTAATATGCCAAAAACTTGAACCAGATAAGAGAGAAAACACAACTCAAACAAATTCAAAACAGAGCTGAAGAAATAATGAAAGATGTTTTAATTTTTAAGATCTTAGGCCTTCACAATTTTGTTTTAAATTTTTTTGCAAATAAAAATCTATGTGCAACTTGTTTTTATTCCATACATCAGGAACAAGTTAGACTGTTCAATCCTAACTTGTCTTCTTTTAAATTTATGTTTTAGAATTTAGAGAATAAACTCTGCCAGACAGTCTAATCCTGACAAAGTGTAGTTAGGTAGAGAAGATTTTGAACTCAACTTCTTAATCTGAGTTCATGGAGAAAAAAGAGTAGAATTAGATTAGTTTTATGTTTTCAAAAGAATAAAATGTTGATGAAAATATTTTTCCAATCCAAATGCACTCTGAAGGAAGAAAAAATGTCAAATCATTAGGATTGGGTAGGTAGAAAGCTTGTTTTGATAGAATTCCATTGTTTTTAATGGCTGCAAACATTGTCAGATCAAAAGAAGACCAGAAAAAGAAAGGAAAATTGCAGCCCAATGGATGAGGAATTGATCAGCTTCTAGAGAAGATTTGTCTGAGGTTCTTGACACCTCGAAGGAGCTACCATCCCAATTTGGAGCCGCTGTTAGCAACTTATAAAAATATGTCATACCAAATGGTGGCTAAATCATTTTTAAGCCTTCAAGAAATAATTTTATGGAAAAATTGTTAGTTCTTAAAGTCTTATGAAGATAAATAATCCTTGAGTTAATATTCACTGTTGTTTCCCTCATAATCCTGAAAAATATGCTATTAACTAAAGAGAAAGACTGCTTAAACCCCTCCATTTCCCATCATCTTTACTCTCCCTTTCACCCATTTTTTCCTTCCATAAAACCCCTTAAAAACCCTCTATCTAACCTCTAAATCATTCCAAACACCCTTTTAAAACCATTTGGTCTCCTTCCATTCGGTTTAAAAAACTCCTTTTCCTTATACCGAAACCATCAATTTGCCTTAAAAACTCTGTTTTTAGGCCAAAAACACCCTTTTCTGCATATAATTTTCTTAAGCCCTCAAAGGCTTAACTTTGGTAGACCCTCCGCTGCATAATACCGTAAGCCCTGAAACTAGGCACTAAGGTCTTAAAACTTCTCCAAACCCCATGAAAACCCGACTTTCTTCGTTATTTTATAAACCCGACAGTTCAAAATTGAAACAAATATGGACCGTCGATTGTTTTAATCTAATGGTCGTTGTTAAAACTGATCCCTACTCTTAACGTTTCCTCATCCCATATAACTCTGCCCTGAGAAGTAATCTGGACCGTCCATTATTCAAATCCCATGGTCCATATTGAATCTGATAGCCCTAGCTTCTGTTGGGACCTACCTCTACCTCGTAAAACACCCGCCCAATCAAATTGCGACACTTGGAGTCCACTAATTGCTCAATGCGCAGCTTCCCCCATCGCGTGCAATCCACATCGTTGGATCTCCGACCTCCCATCTAATGGCTCACAGTTAGTTTCACATTTTTTCTGCATCCAAGGTTTAACACTGAAAAATTACGTGAAAAAAGTGGTTTTCTGAGGACACGTGTCGGGCAGCGTACTGTATCGCGTTTTTTTGGGCCAAATTCAAAACCACTTCAGAGCTGCGCGAAACCAGTAGTTTTTCAACTAAAAACCACCTTTCCCCATTGCATTACATTTTCTCATTTAAATCTCCGCCGTTTGTTCTTTTAATCTAATGGCCCAGATTTCATTAAAGCCCCAAGTCTTTGCCCCTTCTTTTACTCTCTTGGCCATCTCATCGACTGTTTCCCACCGTAGATCTCTGTAGATCGACGGTCTTGATTAAATCTTGCCCCCATTCCCTTTTCACCCAACTCTCTCCCAAAGGACTCGATCGAGAAATCTCCACCATTGATTATGCTAATCCAACGGCTCTTATTCGCTCCCGCACCCAAAACCTCCAAAGCAGTTTAAACCTATCCTCGTAGGATTTTATTAACTTTTGTGTGTTTTTTACACGATCTTAAGGTTTTTTTCACAGTTTTAAAATAAAAAAAAATCCAGGGATGACGATCCCCAGGCCATTTATTCATGAAGAAAGTGAATCCACAGGATTCAAATGATGATTCCACCTATGTTTCATGAGCGTTGGTGAAGTCACAAAACCTCTGCGTGCCTGCAAGACAACCAAAACATAGTGAATATCAAACAGACAAAGAGTATCAACATCAAAGGATTAAATAAAAGTAGAAATGAAGATTAAATGATTTCAAATAGAGTTTAAAGGGATTAAGGCACCAATTCGAGAATCAAAGGCCTAATCCATAGTTGTTAAAGGATAAAGACCAGAAATAAAGATCAAGGCATGATTAGGCCTAAGACACAGAGTAAAGAAAATTAAAATTGTTTTAACAGTAAACAAAGAGATATATTAGTCTGAAGGGCCTCCACCGCCACATCAGAGGCTAATTGAATCCTCTCCAGCTACCAAAGTGCCACCTGCATCTCTCCATAAATTAGAAGAAGGTAGAATTATTGCCTCAGTTAGTGATATTTTGTTCAAAGTAGCCAGAGTTATTGCTAACTCGCCTCAAGAATTTTTAAAAGTCAACAAAAACTGCCAAACAGCCAAAAACTTAATGAAAACCAATTAATACAAAGAAATATCAGAAAACTTCTCTATTGAGCCCCTCAAAGGCCGAGAAGCATTAACTTGTATTTATTGAACTTAGAGATCTTTTCTTTCGTTCCACCTCCTCATTTCTTCTATAAATACTTCTGTAGAAGATGAGATATTGGTTGGTTATTGGATTTCTAATGTCATATTTGTTGTATCGAATCATTGCTGAATGTAAATAAACTCTGAAGCTCTGAAGCTTTGTTAAGTTATTGAAGAAATTAGGCTGAGAAGAGAAGTTGTTGCTGTAATGAAACATTGGACTTGAAGTGTGTAACTGGATTGTCAATCAATATACAAGCTGGTTTTTGGGATCCTGGTCTATATCATTGGTGAAGTACCTCTTACTGTTATTTGTTTTCCTTTCATGTATGCCATTTTGTTCATATTTCTCTGATAAAGAACAATAATTATAGAGCTAGGATTTACTGTTAAAGGTACCCTACTCTTATTGATAAGCTTTATCTTTATGTTTTCTTCCAATTGTGTGTTTAAGAATGACTTAATTTAGGTGTAAACATATCAGGGAAGTTATTGAAGTCCATGTCTTGATGTGAAAAACTTGAAAGGAAGTTATTGAATGATATTTTCAATACATTCTAAGTAGAGTTAAACTAGAAAAGTTTATGGTTTGCCCTGTCTTCTAGTTATTTCTCCAAAGGTTGTTTTGAAGGTTTCCCTAAGAGTATGATGAAACAAGGCCTATATTTTGATGCATCTGACTTGATCTTTAGCTGCACTTTGTTTTTTTATCTGTTTTCATTCCTTCTGAAAGCAGTTATGTGGATTACTGGATTGTTTGTCTGATAAGTTAGCTTTAATACAAGCTTGTCCAAAGAACTTTATGGTTAGCCCTGTCTTTGGTTAGTTTTAAACAGTTACTTAAAAAGGCTTTTATTGTTTGGAAAGTTAACAAATCCTCATTGAAATTGTTGGCTTTTTCCACCTTCACAACACTTTACTGTTCCATTCCATCATTTAATCTAAAGGATCTTTTAATATAGATGAATTTCCCCTTGGACCACTCCTGTAATTGTTGCACAATTAAACCCTTTTATGACTCCATTTCTCAATGGTTTAAAGCTGTTTCATCGTAATCCTATTTGCCGAATACTTCTGAATATACTTGCATCTTCACCTTTTGAACTCGTTCATTTTGTGATATTCCATCCAATCAAAGATCATGCCCTTGCCCAACCAAAAACAAACAAACACCCTTGTTCCTCATAGCTAGCCTAATATCACACTAAGAGCCTTAAAGATCATATCTTTAAACACACTTATAGAGAGATCCCTCTCTGGATTCAGGAGGGCTAGATCCTAGAATCCAAAGTGGTTAATATGTAGGATTTGCAGTTTGTATTTTCCAATCTTGCAAATTATAGAGACCTAACACTATCCAAAAATCCACTTAAACTTTCTTGCACCATAATTTAGCCTTCCAATCATGCATAACATTCTTGATACATTTTGGTGTGAACCGCCTTGGCACTTTTGCATGCCCAAGGAAATCTAGCCCAACCACTATATATCCAAAGCACCTTTGGTTCATGCATAACACATTGCATTCATGCAAATAGCTAATTCGTGAAATTTTGCAAGAGCAGACACCTAGACCATGACCTTCAAGGTCTGACAGATCCTATTGAGATGAAAAAAATGGAAAGTCTACCCATGACATGGTCAACATGTCAAATTTGAAAAGGATTTTTTCAAAATGCTTGTGTTGTGAAAATGGAGAGTATATTTTATGAATTTCAAAATTTAAATTAATTTGAATTGGTTGGATGTGATAGGCTAGAATCAGTACAAGGAAAAGAACCTATAGCGGACGTTTTTGAGGAACCCCTTATAAAAATACCCCATACATATGTTTCTAGTGTAGGTTACTAGAGGATGTTGGTGGGTGGATGGTTTTGCGGATAACTACACATCTGTGGTTGTATCCTGTGTTCATTTCCACTGTTTGTATGGTACTGATGAAACTAGTAGAAAGTCTACTTTAGAGGTTAGATCACTGCTATAGCAGAATGTGATTATGTTGTTGCTTTTCTAGTGTTTTGTTTCAATTTTTTTGTGATTTATACACAACAGGCTCAATAATACTGAAGTTATGAAGCTGATTTGTTTCAATAATTAATATACCTTTTGAGATTTTAAAATTTCACTACAAATAACCTAGTTTAGTCTCATTGTCAACTCGTCTCTTGTTTAGGTTCCTTAATGTGCAATGACATGTTTCCAGGACTGAATTCAATGCAAGGCATATTTGAAACTCTAACTCTTTCTCCCGGTGTCTTATTAGAAATTATTTTAGTTTTCATTTTGTGTTTTCAAGTTTTTACATTTATAATTTTATTGCAATGTGGCAGACTGATCAGGGCAGTATAGGAACAACCCCGAGACAGGATGATCATGGAAAGGGGCCAGCAGAAGAACATGTAAAGTGCCAGCATTGCTCTATCTTCAATTATTTTAGTTATTTACATAATTGAAATAATATTAATTTTTTTCAAATATGCAGAAACCTGGCCATGGTATGCCTGATGATTCCCTATATGAGGAAGAGATTTCTTCATCCCCATCTCCATTTCTCTTGCTACGAAAAAAGGCGCGAAAAGCAACGTTGGAATTTGATAGTTTCGTAGACGTGCCTCAAACGCCTGAAACAGAAGTGAGGATAAAAAAAAATTATGACCCAGCTAGCAACATATTAGGTAATAATAAAAAATCAAAAGGAATTTTTTTTTGTTCTGCATGAGATGAATTGTGATAGTTTGATTTTTAATTTTTACATTAACTAAACTAACAAAAATTTCTTTTGTATGTAGCATTATCTGACACTTGCTGAACCCGATGTTGGTGGTAGTGGGACAAAAGGGTAAGAGATTGCCGAGCAACCATGTCGTACACCTTCTACTGCTTTAGGTGCCAGCCAAGAAACACACCCTACCCAAGCAGACACCCAGCCAACCGCTGAACATGTTGGCAGTGATGAGGCTGATATGGCCAACTATATTATTTCATTTCCTGGAGCTACACGTGTTAGCTCCACGGGCACCATTCATGGCACGTTTTTGGTTAACGATGAAGGTGTCCCTATAAAGCACGTAAAACTCCCACGTAAGTTTTAATATTTTACTTATTTCATGTACTATATGTAAACTATATTTTATCATGATTTTTATTTTAAAATTAATGATAATATCTTTTTCTGTGTAGGAAACAATGAGTTCTACTAGTTTTTGGAGAGCAAGGCGTTGTATATTTTTGGCCCAACCATACGCACAAGTTGGAATTCCCAGAATTCCAACCTGAAAAAAGAACTTCTAGATTATCTAGAAGGCCTTTTTGGGGTGGGCACATTTGACAGAACAACGGTGGCTCAGGTAGTTGGAAAATATTTGAAATATACCAGGGACACCTATAGGATGCACTTGCAATTTAACCATAGATACGAGCATCCTCTCACATTTCCAGAGAGTGAGTGGAGAGCAATCATCCATGACAGAAAAGAGAAAAGGGCAAAGAAAGAAGGAAAAATACTAACTAGACCTGCAAGGTAAATTACAACTCTAATTCAATAGCTTTAATTTTCTCTATTTCTAAAATAAAAGTGTGCTATGTCATATCTGACTTCAATATTTTGATGATAGGTTTCCTGACACCTCAAAGGCAAACAAAGCTAGGATTGAAAAGAAGGGCCATCACAAGCTAGGCCAGGGCAGCTACTTGAAATTAGCCGCAAAAATTGTAAGTAGCTAAATATCTTATAATTAATTATATCGCCTTCCAACGTTTTTGTAATCCTATCAATTAACATTAAAAATACACAATCATATGTAATGTAGGGTGATGACTTCGGAATAGAAACTACAGAGGAAGATAAAAATATCTCTTTCCATTCCGGCTATCAAGCCGTAGTTGAACATCACAGAAGCTTGGGGTAGGTCCCAAGATACAAAATGCCTGATAAGGTAAAACGTTAACCTTTCAATATGTTTGTTTTCGTCCATAAATTTAATGTCTAACAACTTTTTTTAAATCAGGGGAGCACCTATGCCGACGAGGAAAATAACCCAGTTGTAGAGCCAGATGTAGATGTTCCTCACATGCAACCTAATCATTGTAGTGGGGACCAGGTCAAAAATGATACTATCAGTGAGGGCTGTGACGGTAATTAATTTCCACTTATAATTTTCTCTAATTATACCTTGATGGTTGTCCTTATAACGTTTTTTTTTTAAATGAAAGAGAATGTTTCCCTTGAGGATATTACCACCAAAGAGGAAGACAGGGCAACAGTCCCAACGGCGACAACTGGTGCACCAGGTAAATAATCTCATTGGAATTTTTTTTTATTAATATTACCGAACTAGTTCAATGATATTTAAAAATTGACAATTAAAATTTAATATTATCTGTTTTTGTACGCGATGCCCTATCACTAGATGAGACCAGACATCGTGACTACACAACTAGGTTAGCAGTGTGGGAAAGGCATGAAACAAGAGTAGAGCACGATGATATTGATGATGTAATTAGGAGCTTTAGAAATAGGAAGAAGAAAAAGAAAATTTTATAATGTAAAATATTGTATTATTATAAGACAAACGTTACCATACTTGGAACGTTTTTTGTGTTATATTAAAAACTCATTTATCATACTATTTTTATGTCAAACACTAATTTCAATGTTTCCTTGCGTACTTTTTGTTGCATTGTTTTTTTATTAGTTATTGAATATTTATTTTTTATGCTCATGAAAGTAAAAAATGATATATTGATTGGGTATTGGGGAATTGAGAGTGATGTGAGGTGGGGGGAGGGGCCATAAGAGCTTCCACCTTCACGTGGTTGGCCCTGTTTATTGGAGAATAATTTATTGGAGCTATTTAATCTTGGAGCAAACCTCCCTCGATCCAACGTAGCAACAAAAAGGTCACTGTTGACTTAGTTTCTACTCTTTCAGATCGTGGGAGGCTTATTCCAAGTTCATGCGACTCCAATAAATTGTTATTGAATTGAAGAGGAGATTATTCAAGTATGTTTTGACATTTTCAACATATGTTCTAACATTATCATAAAAATGCGTCTTAGAGTAAAAAATACTACATCAATTACTTGTATTTATTGTATAGATAATGATGGATTTTGATTGACTTGGCAGTACAGGTACAAATCCTCTTGCATCATGAGCAATACAACTTGTCAACCAGGGTCATGTCCAGGATATTTTTGGTTGTGCACTTGACCAGGTTCATAATGTCACATTTTGTAAGTTCCTTTACAGTTCATAATTCAATATTAAGCTTGTTCATGATTATTATCTAGGTTTTTTGTATGTGTTTTCTCATCTATTTGATTGTAAGCAACTCTACATGTTTCCTATTGTTCACTATGATTTCTCCATTTACCACTCTCAGGATGAATCTGAATTTATTGTTACATAGGTTACTTTATTGTTACTATTATTTCTCCATTTACGATTTCATAGGTTACATCATGTAAAGTTGTCAATCTCAGGTTGGTGATGAGCTTTAGTTCTCCAGATTTGGGGCTTTTCTGATATTTTCTCCCTCATGTCATTCCTGCATCACCTCGTTGTTTGAGCATGCCAATTTTCTACCACTTTCACCAATTGGCACATGTCAATCTCTGAGTGGTGACACATGTCACCTATTTTTCAGCCCACTTGACCACCTGACAAACTGAAATCCACACACCATGTGTCTTTATCATGGAGTGCCACATGTCCTAGATATTTTAGATTCTAACATCATGCTTCTAATGTGTTATGTCAACCAATCACAGTGGTCCATGTGGCCTTATGCCATGTCACCAGTCTGGAAGAGAGATTTGAGCCTTTTCTTTTCATGATTTTTCTATTATAATTTTTTTCTTCAGGACGGGAAATCCCTTTTGCAATATATGGGGATTTTCCCATTTCCCTGGAGTCATCTCCTAGGAAACCCTTCAAGCCATCATCCAAGAGGCAATATGCAACTCTTTTTTGTTGCCCTCTTTCCCTTTAATTATGCGCTTCTAGAAGACCAGTTAGGGAACTCTTCTAGCCCTTATCCCATTGCTTCATCATTGTATCAACTTCTCCCACAAGCTTCCTCTATTTTTTTTCCACTTAAAGGAAGAAAACACTACCCTAGGGTGAGTTTTCTCCTCAACTATCCCTACCGCACTTATGGACCAACCAGTAATATGAACGTTTCCCTTACTTATGGAGACACCCCCTATGCTACTGCACATTCAATTCCAAGAGCTACTTGCTAAGGAACACTCCTACACTATGCCTAATTACCCTCCAAACAATCCCTCTAACTATTGTTGTGTCAACCTCCCTTTTTGGTCTTTTAGACAAAGGTGACCCTCACACCATCAAGCACATATTGCTATCAGAAGACTCAAACCCAATCCTACATCTGTTCTCCACAAACTTCTCTTCCAATTCCTTAAAATGTGATTTGTATTGTTTGAAGAACTCGGCCCTGGTTAGGGCACCTATCCCTGCTAAAATCCACCCTTCCTCCCACCTATAAGCCTTCTTCTTTATGTGTTCTTGTTGGAGATAGTTGTGGCCTTATTGTGGCTTGTAAGTACCTCTAATGGCCTTGCTACGGGACAATAGCACATTTATATTTGTAAATGAAAATGAGCAGACATAACATGGACCTACTTTTCCCCAAGGAATAAGGTTTAGACTTGGACTTCTCCTCCTAGCCATGATAGTCCATGGTGAGTAGAATGGAATGGTTAGAGATGCTTTTTTGTTGCGCAACAATTCGGGACCTTGCCTAGTCTTGAAATTTCATTGACATAAGGCTAATTTCTGGTCCTGGAAACATTGTATTCATTTTAGTCCCAAAGTTTCAATATTAACTGATTTTGAGCAACCAGATAATATAATTAATCATGCAGTCTATAATCACATAGAAATTTGATACTTTTAATGTCTCAGCTACACTATATAATACAACTATCTAAAACGTTAAAAATTAGATCGTGTTCTAAAATGCTAAAAATCAGATCCTCTAGATTTTGCTGACATCTTGTGCAGGATCACCATTCAGTTCTTCTTTAGGGACAACTCCATTGGCATGCTACACTTCTTGGTTGAAAAGCATTTACTTGACATCCTTGAAGGTGATCTTGACTATTCAAAGTTGGCCATGAAGTATCTAATCCATCTTGTAGAAGCAAAAGAAAATGAATTGGTATTATTTTCAACTCTTGCTCAGTACCTTTTCCTGTGTGGAATTGAATAGAGCAAAGGAAGTGACTCCCTACTTTTCCTTTCCTTATTTTCCTCCTCAAACCATCCTACACGATTGATTTTGAGAAAGGGATAACTTTGATGCAGATCCATCTCTATTCAGTATTGCAAACAAATAGACCATGCAAGTAGTATTAGGTTAGATTGTTGCATGATTTAACAAATAGAACTTGTCCCTGTACTTTATTCAGTCAATAGTAGGTTCAATGGAAATCCTGCAATTCAAGATGATTCCCATAAACTCAGTTTATAGTAGCTTTTTTTACAATCATACAATTCAAGAGAATAATGTCATTCCATCTCAAAGAGAATAGTACAATTTCCTGAAATCTGAATACTCTGGTCAAGAGCACCATGGTAAAGTTTTTCAATGGTGGAAAATGCATTCATTTAGATTTTATGAGCTATTCATTTGGTTCAAACTTCCAAATGGTGTTCAGGGCATACATATTTTATTTTCATTGAAAGGGCATACATATTTTCATGAACCCTTTTCTCCCATTTGCACAAGATAGTCATTTCATATTGTCTCACCAGAAATGTAAATAAATGTTTGTTTTATTATTTTAAAGGATTTTTAACGCCTTTTTTATCACAACTTGTGATTATTATTTCATCTTCATGAAATGTATTTGGTCCCATAGTTGTCAGATGGAAATCACTGATTAACTGTAAGGTTTCAAAATCCATGAATTTAATTTACTTACCTTCGTAGCACAGGGACACATGAAAATAGTAGATGAACATGAAAACAGATCCTGGGTCTCTCATTTCCAACAGAAGATCGAGTGTCATAAGTTCTTTTATATGCTTTTGTTTTGTATAATTTGTAAATTTGTAAATATTAGATAATCCTTCATATGCTTAGTATTTGCCACAATTCCTTTCAATACCATGAAAGCATGTAAGGTAAGAAAATCTAATGCTAATGGTTCAACAGTCCTTTGTAGAGTTGAGTGGTTGATTTTTTTGCTTCTTTGTGTTGCCTATAATTATCTGTGGAAACCATTTAAATAGTGGAAATGATAAATTAAAATCTTGGTGCAGAATATAGTAATTTCTCTTTTGCTTTATGCAGAACAAGAAAAAGAAAGAAATAAGAAGTCATGTTCATCCGAAGCAGCTCTCAATTCCAATGCAAATGAACCTGGCAAAGAATCAGAGGAAGATGAAGGGTAATAAAAAGCATCTTCTACTATGCTTTATTTACTTTTCATTTTGTTGTCTGTTTTCTCCTTAACTTAGTCTAGTTTGTTCTATGTTGGAAATTTAGAGCAGTATCCAGGAAATTTTGCAGAATTCCATTTATTTTCTTTGAAGAGTCTCTAAAAAAATCTGAAACAAAGTTGTTGTGGTAAGGCACAAGAAATCTATGATTGATGAAGTGAGATATCTATGAAAATAAGGCAATGAGAGCAGTGATAATTTAGCCTTGATCTAAGAAGAGGCACTAATGCTGGCTCGTGCATAATTAGAAGAGTGTTTTAAGTGTCTGCATCAGCAAGTATTATTGTTGGCATCACATAAAAATGCATCTACACAGGCATCATGCCTCTTGCATGTCACAATTACATGTAGCCATAAAACATTTTTGTGGTTCTGACAAGAATCCGTGAAAGAACTATGAAACAACGTGACAACACTTTCTAGATTTTTGTGCAAGGATTCCATTGTAGGTCACCATTTATATTGTGGCTCCTCAATGTTGTGAACCCACAAACCTTTTCCTCTGGCCCACAATACTAATTGGATCCTTATTTTCATAGCCTTGCAAACCTCATCTATGAGTAGTAGCAATCTGTACTCAACAAATGATTTAACAAATAGAACTTGTCCCTGTACTGTACTCAGTCAATATTAGGTTCACTGGAAATCCTACAATTCAAGATGATTCCCATAAACTCATTTTATAGTAGCTTTGTTGGAAATCATACAATTCAAGAGAATAATGTCATTCCATCTCAAAGAGAACAATACAATTGCCTGAAATCTGAATACTCTGGTCAAGAGCATCATGGTAAAGTTTTTCAATGGTGGACAATGCATTCATTTAGATTTTATGAGCTATTCCTTTGGTTCAAACTTCACAATGGTGTTCAAGGCATACATATTTTATTTTCATTAAAAGGGCATACATATTTTCATGAACCCTTTTCTCCCATTTCCACAAGATATCTGTTTCATATTGTCTCACCAGAAATGTAAATAAATGTTTGTTTGATTATTTTAAAGGATTGTTAATGCCTTTTTTTATCACAACTTGTGATTATCATTTCATCTTCATGAAATGGATTTGGTCCCATAGTTTTCGGATGGAAATCACTGATTAACTGTAAGGTTTCAAAATACATGAATTTAATTTACTTACCTTCATAGCACAGGGACACATGAAAATAGCAGATGAACATGACAACAGATCCTGGGTCTCTCATTTCCAACAGAAGATCGAGTGTCATAATTTATTTTAGATGCTTTTGTTTAGTATAATTTGTAAATTTCTAAATATTAGAGATAGTTATGCATATGCTTAGTATTTGCTACAATTCCTTTCAATACCATGAAAGCATGGAAGGTAACCAAATCTAATGCTAATGGTTCAATAGTCCTTTTTAGAGTTGAGTGGTTGATTTTTTTGCTTCTTTGTGTTGCCTATAATGATCTGTGGAAACCATTGAAATAGTGGCAATGATAAATTAAAATCTTGGTGCAGAATCTAGTAATTTATCTTTTGCTTTATGCAGAACAAGAAAAAAGAAAAAAATAAGAAGTCATGTTCATCCGAAGCAGCTCTCAATTCCAATGCAAATGAACCTGGCAAAGAATCACAGGAAGATGAAGGGTAATAAAAAGCATCTTCTACTATGCTTTATTTACTTTTCATTTTGTTATTTGTTTTCTCCTTATTCTAGTCTAGTTTGTTCTATGTTGGAAATTTACAGCAGCATCCAGGACATTTTGCAGAATGCCATTTATTTTCTTTGAAGAGTCTCTAAAAAAATCTGAAACAAAGTTGTTGTGGTAAGCCACCCTCGACATGACGCGACAAGGTTACTTCACTTTCAGTTTCACATACTTCACTGTCAGTTTTAATTCTGTGGTTTTCTTAGATGTATGATTGTTTACATATTTTAGTTAGATTTGGGAATGTTATAACTACTTCTTATTGCTAGCGACCGATTTATGATGCAAGCATGTGTGTTGTTGCCTTTAAAACCCTGACTCTACATCTGGAGATTCAAGACATGACCGAAAAATCCTCTAGAAAGGCTCTCTCAACATATCACTCTTGCTGCAATAGGAAAATAGAAAAATAGAAAAATATCTCCAAACTCAGCAGACAATTTGCGTAGTACCCTAGACTGGACATCAAAGTTCCCTGCAAAATTTCCAATAGTAGTGACAATCATGTTAAAATCACCTCTCAAAAGTATTCTGATTATGTTTTTTTGGGTATAGTGATATTGTGTTGAGACTAATGAGTCCAAGTGTTTGTCACAGTAGACACAAGATTAGCCTTAGTGACATACTGGAAGTTCATGCTTCTCATATCATGACCATATCTCCAAATTGGAAAATAAAACACTCCTGATGAACAATACATTACTGGGGTCCAATCTGTGGATATAAATAGAAATCTGATTCACCTGTGTATATTCTCATCATTTTTGTTCCATATTAACAAATGAATATTTCTGAAATGGATTATTCATAGTGTTCGTGCCTAAGTTCATGTCGATAAACAAACAGAGCCCCCAAATCCTATCTATGATGTTGCAAATCATATCTTGTTTTGAAAAGCATAAAATTTACCTTCATGGCATATCAGAGATAATAGCCCTATTTAAAACCAATGTCACAATAATATTTTAAAACATAATTCAAGTCCAAATATTGAACTAATTATAATAATTTTTCTACAGATTTCAACCTACAACTACCTCCTGTGGAAATTAGGTGTCCAACTTAATTCTTAACTGTTTTGGGAATAAGGTAGAATCGTGTCTGGTACAAATTCATCTTCTGATACATCTGATACAACTGTGGCTTCATAGTGCTGGTGTAAAGGAGGAACATCTAAAAAATAGTCCAAGCTTCATTTTTGTCAACATGTTCATGTTTGATGAATTCTTGTGGAAACAAAATTTCTTGTTGACCTATTCTTTAATATTTTAAAACAAATACGAAACCTTTGGTCTATTTATATCTGGAAAATTTTCATTTTAATATAGATGTAGAAGAATATTGAACAATAAGATTGATATACATAAAGTTTTTCTAAAATAAGAATAGGGGATTTTATCTAATATAATATAGATTTTTAAAATATGAAATATAAAATATAAATATAAGAAATATGAAATATAAAATATATAAAAAATAAATATAAAATGAATGCGAGCCTAATATAAGAAATATTCTAATATAAAAATCTATATTATATTAGATAAAATCCGTTGGAAGACCATTCAATTTTTAACTATCCGTCAGAAGACCATTCAATTTTTTTTTAAATATTTTTAACTGTCCATCGGAAGACCGACGCTTCCTAAGCGTCGAAATATCGATGCCTCGAAGTTGGAAATATTTGGCGTCGGTATTGCGATGACCCCCCCCCCCCCTTTTTTTTAAATTAAACTTTCGTCGATCATCCGACGCTCCGGAATAACGTCGTTATTGTGACGCTTGGGAAACGCATCGGTATTGCGACGGTTTGAAAGCGTCAGTATTGAGACGGTATGAAAGCGTTGGTGTTATGAAGATTTGAAAGCACCAGTATTGCAACGGTATGAAAGCATATGAAAGCGTTGGTATTGCGACGGTTTGACAGCGTCAGTATTGCGACGGTTTGAAAGCGTCGGTATTGCAACACATCTGGAAAATGACGAAACAAAGCGTCGCAATACCGAAGCTTTATGGAAGTGTCAGAATTGCGATGTAATGGCTAACCATGCTTTTTCTGGCCTCAGACTGTCACTCTTGCAAGGACTATGTGTCGGAATAGAAACGAAGTGGCCGTTGGAAATTAGGCAAAATTTTCTTGTGAGTACATTAAGGAAAAGACCTTTCAATAAAGAGATTATGCATTGTTGTATGACTCAAGGTTTAAGTATTTCAAAGGAAAACTAATGACAAGATGGATGGGACCCTAAAAAGTGGACAAATTTTATGATAATGGCATAGTTCAGATTATAACCATATACGAGGAAGATATTCCCCTACTCATAAATGGTTACAAGCTTAAGGTTTAGAAAAAGCCCCTGTCTAGGGAAGATTTTATAAATTCAATAAACATGGAGGTGTATGTCATGGGAGACTCTATAGTTTCTAGTGCATCCCCCTCATAGAGAAAAAAATAAATAAATAAAGAGGCATGGGTGAAAACCTCTTTGAGGTGCCCAAGGCCAACTCTAGGGTTGAAAACATCCATGAGGAAATCCTCGAGAAACAAACATAAGAGAGAAAGAAAATAAAAGAATCTTGGGTGAAAACTTCTCTGAGGTGCCCAAGGCATGCCTTTGGGTTAAAAAAATTTGTGGAGATAGCCCAATTGCCTTAAAAAAAAAAAGAGAAAAAAAATTAAAAAAAGAAAGAAACAAAATAATGAAAAAGAAAGAAAAATACCTATGCGCTTATTTCTTTTTCTGTTTTGTGGGTTATTGATCAAAGATGGTTTTTGGGATCCAGAGGAGCAGTTTTTCTTCATTTCTCCTCATCCTATTCTTGCACACTTCATGAACCACACCAACATACACCCATTCATCCATCGCAACCCTTACATAGGCAAAAAATTCACTTTTTTCTCCTAAGTGTAATTTCTATAGGCAAATCCAGTAGCTATGGGATTCCTGTAGCACTATAGTAAACTCCTGTAAATGCTACAGGAAACTAATTCATGAAGGAAGAAGCTCTATCGAGGATTTTTTAACTTCAAGGATAGCATGATAATTTATGTTTTTCTGGTACCTACCATTCCCAACTCCTTATTTCACTCCATGCACAAGGATTCACTCTCTAAACACTATGTTGCACCATTAGCAACTAGATCATATGAAACTTGGCATGAGACCTATTCGCTCACCTATAAAACACTCCATCATTCCATGACTCCATTCCTAGCCTCCATAAACCATTTCCCTCCATTTATGAGAAAAATTAAGTAAGAATAAGTAAGATGAAGATTATACAGGAATTAGAAAGTTTCTTGTAGCAAATTTGTGAGTGGTACAATAAGGCCAAAAGATGAAGAAAAGCTGATGAGGATGACTCCAAAATACCACTAGTAGACTCTATGAGAGAAATCACACCAACTATGGCACCTAAATACCTCCATGTAACACCTGCAAGAAGAAAAGACAAGAGAAAATAATAAGCATCTCACTCATAAAAACAAGCAGCTCACTCAGAAAATAAAAAGGAAAGTAAAAATACAATAAAGAAAAGATCATGGTTGCAACCACCATCTCCATTTCCTTGCACCAGCTCATTTAGCACCATTATAGCACCAGGTAGGCTCAGGTATGGCCCTTCACCTCTCCCTATGCATTCATAATGACCAAAATGGTTTAATGTTGGGTTTTAGAAATTTAAAAGGAAAAAGGGTGGCCAATTAACTTGGCCACCTTCGTAAAGTTAAACTGGATGAAAATTAAAAGTCCATGCCACCTGGGCAAGTCAAATAAAGTCAAGAGGGAGTGAAAGAGCATGAATAAGGTGATCATGAGGCTAATAAATTATTAACTGGAGTGGGACCAACGCTCTCAAAGAGGAAAAACCGTGTTAAGTACAAGTCAACACAACGCTCCAATTTTAGTTAAAAATGCCATAAAGGTGAGTTTTGTCACTATTTCACCATTTCACTGAGAATTTTTAAGAGTAGAAAAAACAAGGGAGCAGTGGGAGCATCAGGTGTAGCAACATTGAGATTGGAGCTTGAATGCACCACCATGCTACAGGAAACTTCAGAGGCATATCAACAAGGGTACAAAGGGTAACACAGAGTCACTTTTGGGTGAAATTTCTTCCTAAGGAAACCATATATCAATCAGAAACACCATATGATAAAGTTAAGTGGTTTCTATCCTCCAACACTGATATTTATCCATGAAATTTACACATAACAAGTTAAATTTTGAAATTAAAGGGTAAAAAAATTTTCATTTTTTTAAAGACCTACATTTCCAATAAATCTTCACACAACTCTCAAACATCTCACCGCCTTCCTATCACAGCCATTAAAATGGGAGGGGGATTCAAAAGAAGGGATCCCACTGACATTAAAATAACTAGGGATCATCCTCAAGTCATGGAAAATTTTAGAAATAACCAATGGCTAGGGTTCTTCGAGCTTTTGAAAGGTTTTGAGAAAGAGATAGCTCAAGAATTTGCAATGGCTCTACAATCACACTCAGAAGAGAGAGCCACCACTGTGGTTAGGGGACTAGCCATCACACTATCACCTAAACTCATAAGTAGAGTAAAAAATTTTCCCTTTGGAGTCAAATGGGCTAAGGAAATAATGCTAAGCATCGCAACCAATAAAATATTCTTCCTGCCAGGAGAAAAATAGATTAAAGAAAAAAATGCAGTAAGGAGAGAAATCCTTCCATACCCTTGGGATGAATTAGCCTTCCATATCATTAAATTTATTTCTTGTGAAGGAAAAATTAGTGTGGTCTATGGGTATCATTTCACATTATTGAATGAGCTTAGGTTTCAAGGATAACTTCCTCTAGAGTAGAGATTAAACTTCCCTCATTTCCTCCTGAACTCCATAACTTACATGAGCAATAAGGCAAGGCAAAGAAAATACCAGCATTTGGCCCATCATGGCCTTATAAAGCTGATGGTGAATGATGCTTTGAGAATATTAAACCTCCCTGTATCTTGGTCCTATGTCATATACATGGATAGGGAAGCATTCATAGCCACCCAAACAGGACCAATCTCTGCCTCTAGTCTTAGAGAGAGGGAGGTAGAAGAATAAGAAGGGGAGGAAAAATATGAGGAAGAAAAAGAAGAAATGGATATTGAAATAGAAAACACATATACAATAGAGACAAAGAAAGAAAAATCAAAGGGGAAGAAGAAAGAAAAGGCCGAGGGGAAGTTGTTAGAAAATACATAGGAAAAGAAATAATAGGACCCTATCCTAGGCAATGAAACCTCCCCTCAAGATACTAGCATGTCACCAGACATTACAGATCAGAAAGTGGCTGCTAACCTAGCCACTTTGAGTACACCTGTAAAAAAAAAAGCGAAGAGGCAAAAACCTATGTATTTCAAGACTAGGAAGAGTCAAAGGGTGAGGCAAGGGAAACCATAGACTCCCTCCAAGAGCTCTATTGCCATTGAGTAATCACCAAAGAAAGATGATGAAATAAGGTTGGAAGAGGGAAGGGTGCAAGAGGTCACCTAACCTATGAGGACCCCTGTAACCTACAGTAGAAGACACTCAACAATGTTGGCATCCCATACACCTCATGAAACCCCCACAAACCCTCCAAAGACAGAAAAGAGAGAAAAATAAGAAAAAGAGGGTCTTCAGCAAGAAAAATAGAGTTTGCCACATGAAACTCTATTTTTTCTACAGGAAACTCCAGTAGGCCCATAATTAGATAAGAAGGCCTTGATTGAGGAATAAAATACAACCATAGATGGGAAATAGATCAAAGAAGTTGAGGACAAGGCACAAGATGAAGGAAAAGATGAAAAAGAGGGAGAAAAAGATGACAAGGAGGAGCCCACCTCACCAAAATCGGTCCTCAAAGATCTAGCAGTAGTTCCAAACCCTAGCCCTAAACCCAATCTCATCTCCTACTACACATACATTGAGGGGGGCAGTTTGATTCCTCAAAATTTTAGAGTGCCTTTATTTTATCAGTTGGAAGAGGAGAGGGCATTCACTCATCATTGGATTAAGCTTGCCACATCTAAAGGTGTGCATTACATAGGGTTCATGGAGGGAAAATTGGTTGAGTTGGGGGAGGATTTTCCTGATGTTAGGCACAAAGAATCCATTTTGAAAGAGAATCTTCAGAAGGCCCAAGAAGATAATGTAGCATTGCAGGAGCAACTTCAGTAAAAGGAAAATAAAATGGCCACTATGGCAGATTTTTGCATGAAGGCCATTCAAAACAAATATCCATCAGATTCCTATGTAGTTTTCCTCAAGGAGTAGTGGTTCCTATTCCAAATCAAAACACTAGCCTCTCATGGATCCTTAACTTTTCAGAACTGTAGACAGTTCATTGGCTTTTGCAACCAATCAAGTATGCAAGATAACTAAAAAATGGCAGAATTATACATGCACAACCTTGTGTTGATAGAATTGAAAATTTGGGACCCCAATCCTAGGATGGGAGACATGCAAATAATGGAATTGGCATCATGGGTGGTTAATGAAGATACCAGAGCATAAGAAGTGAGAAGGATTATGAGGAGAGAAAATGGAGAACCCTTACATATTAGGGAAGAACTATTTAGCCGTAGGGGAGTCATCAACAACCATCTTATGATAGAAAAGGATCCTGTACTTGCAGAAAAATACCTCCACACACAAGCTCAATCCATGGCTAACTTTGATGATGTTTCTAGGTTGTTGGTAGATGAGTGCATAATGGCTAGCCAAAGGAGATGCCAACAACCTTCTTCGCAGCCTTAGAAACATGGAGTACCACATGCTAGAAATATTGAAAGGTGCCTTAGTAAGAGAACCACTATACAAGAGGGCCATGCAGGCCAGAAATATTTAGTGGCTTGTTTTGAAGTTCTGTCCACCTTTGTTGTTGGGGCTGAGTGATGGAAAATACCAAGATGAGCATAACATAGAGTGGGAAGAATTGGAAACGGATTATGGCTTTTACCCTCCTAAAGGGACTCCCATACTTATTCCTTGGAAATTCAGAGGGTCCATCAAAGCTTTGAAAGAAATGCAGAAGCAGGACCAAGTTTCTCAGAGGATGAGCAACCATTTGGTAGGGGAGTGATGATGAGCTCCATAATTAGGTACATTTGGAGGGGTTAATTGTCACCTTTTTTCCTTATGAGACTGTTCTTGAGTGGGACCCAAGTATTTCTAATCATAAATGTATATGTGTTTTTCTGAATCAAAACTCTGGTATATACGCGACTATGCTTCATGAAACCCACGTACAGAAAAGAAAACTTCTGAATTTTCACCTATAGAATGAGTAGAATTGATTAACTACAAATTGAGGTAGAGGAAAATCCCAATTTCTGTCCGAGATATTAAAATTCTTCTCTTGGAAGAGGTTTAGTAAATATATCGAAAACTTGTTCTCTGGAGGGAACTTACTCCTATTTAAACTTTTTCTCAAGCACCTGTTATCGTATAAAATGATACTTAATTGGAATTTTCTTGGTCTTGGAGTGCATAACGGGATTTTTCAAAATACTAATGTTACTTGTATTATCACATAGGATGGATATGGGTGGAGAAAATTTGATTTTAATATCTTGTAATGTCTGCATCATCCAGAGGAGTTTGTGAAACAAGATGCATCAACCACATATTCAGCTTCTGTTGTAGATAATAAAATATAGCTTTATTTCTTGGTGAACCAAGATACCAATCGGGGCCCCATGTAAAATGCACCTCCACTAGTGCTTTTTCGGTCATTCACATTTCCATCCCAGTCTGAATCTGTGTATGCATGAAGGGTAAGATCTACATCTTTAGGATACCATAGGACAAAGTCTAGTTCCTTGGAGATATTTCCATATTCTCTTAAGTGCTTGAAGATGTGTTTCCTTTGGATTGTATTGGAAACATCCAATGATCCCAACTGCATGCATGATATCTGGTCTAGTACCTGTTAGATAAAACAAACCTCCAATAATAGACCTGTACTCTGTTTGGTTTACTGTGGGAGATTCATCATGTGAACTGAGGCTACATCCTATCATCATTGGAGTACATACTGGTTTGAAGTCTTCCATCCCATACTTCTTCAAAATCTGCGTGAGGTATTTTTTTGTGAGAGAAAAATGCCATATTTTTCTTGTTGTACTTGTAAACCAAGAAAATATGTTAGTTCCCCAAGTAAAGACATTTCAAATTATTGTTGCATAACAGAAGCAAATTTTTGACTCATATATTTTTCATTACTTCCAAAGATAATATCATCAATATAGACAAAAATAATTAGCAGTTTATCATCCTCAATGTTTGTGTACAATTTTATCTCTGCGGATCCTTTTGTAAACTCTTGTTGTTGAAGATACTTGTCAATATGATAATACCATGCTCATGGGGCTTTTTTTAGCCCATATAAAGTGTTTTTGACTTTACATACAAGGTTTTCATCATTCCCTAAAATTAATCCTTTTGGTTCTTCAATATATACTTCTTCGTCTAGATCTCCATTAAGGAATGCAAATTTTGCATCCTTTTGATAAGCTTTGAAATGGCAGAAACTTGAAAATGCAAGAAACATTCTTCTGGGTTCAAGGATGGCTACTAGAACAAATGTTTCTTCAAAGTCTATACCTTCTTATTGAGCATAACCTTTACAAACAATTATATATTTGTTTCTAATCACTTCTCCATTTTCATTCAACTTATTTTTGAATATCCATTTTGTCCCAATAACATTTTTATCACGAGGCCTTGGAACCAATTCTCATGTATTATTCTTTTCAATTTGATCAAGTTCTTCATCCATGGAATTAACCCAACATTCATCTTTAATAGCTTTATTTACATTTTGTGGTTCAATGGTGGATAATAAATCTAGGTAGCTAGGAGATCCTTCAAGAGTTCTTCTTGTTTGTACCCCAAATTCCTTTTCTCCTAGAATTTGAGTTTCTGGATTATTATTTTGAATATACCTGGATGGAGCCTTTTCTTTATCAGAAGTGTCTTATTCTACTGCGTCATTAGTTTCCTCTTCTATATCATTTTGATTTGATGAGGGAAAACATTAATCACCATCATCCTCTTTTGTTGTTGTTACCTTTTTGAGATCTATGCATGGTTCATCAATTACAACATCAATAAATTCAAAAATTTTCCAAAGTCTCTTATGTTAACATTTGTATCCTTTTCTTCTAGATGAATAACCAAGATGTGTTACTTCATCTTCCCTAGCTTAAAACTTACCAAGTTTTTCATCATTATTTTTGATGAGAAATTTACTTCCAAAGACTCTAAAATGCTTTATAGTAGGTTTCTTACCATACCAAAGTTCATACATATTTTTATCATTGTTTACATGAACATGAGCCTTGTTGGGAATATTTACTGTTGTATGTGCAACTTCACCCCAGAAGGTGTCAGGGTTTCTAGACTCATCAAGAATAGCACGAGCCATTTTTTGAATAGTTCTATTCATTATTTCTGCCATGCCATTCTGTTGATGATTTTTGGCTACAATTTTTTTTCTTCCTATTCCATGTTGTTCATAGAAATCAAATCATTCATATGATATGTATTCTCCTCCTTGGTCATGTTAGCCACCTACAAATTTTTTTCATATCAAATGGTGGCTAAATAAATTTTTGAAGCCTTCAAGAAACAACTTTATTGCCAAATTGTTTAGTTCTTAAAGTCTTATGAAGATGACTTATCCTTGAGTTAATCTTCACTGTTGTTTCCCTCTCAATTCTAAAAAATCTGCTATTTTCCTAAAGAAAAAAGACTGCTAAAAACCCATTTTCCCTTTCATTTTACCCCTCTTTTCACTCATTATTAACCTTCATTTTTATCCCCTTTTTCCTCATAAGATTCCTCTATTTTTCCTCATTTCCCTTCTTCCCTTCATAAAATCCCCTTTAATCAGGTTTAGAACTCCTTTTGAAACCTTATCGAAACCCCCAAAATCCTTTGAAAATCCTTGAAAAATCATAAAAAACAATCTTTTTTAACTAAGGCTTTAGCCCCCTTCGGCTAAGCCCCTAACCACTTCCCCACCATGTGACCCAACGCTGAAACCAAATGCTAAGGCCCTGGGTGCTTATCACAATCAGGACATTCATATGGGCACATTTTCTTTGTTAAAATGCATTTCCCCGATGCGATGAAGCTTTGGTCTGTGGACTCCCGCCGCCATCTCCACCATTGATCCTTTAAACAAATCAACGGCCAGCACGCTTTGCCATTCCTCACTCATCGCATTGGAAACTTCTGCAAGGGTTCTTCCGATTGCGCCCCTTTGAAACCTCCGATTATGATGGCCCGATCGCACCATCGCATCGACCTTCCCCATTTCATCGGAAAAATACAAAGGTTTAAACCCCGCGCCTGGTAACCTCTGATCGCTGATTCCCAATTTATTCCTCACCGTTGATCTCCTCCTAAGATCCAACGGCTCACATCCAATCGCCCTCTGCCATTTTTCCTCTGCTTTTGTCCCTCAGATTCATTCCTAACTGTCAATCTCTCCAAAGATCTGACGGTCCACATATAATCGCATCGCAATTTTTCTCTGCGCCTTTCCTCTCTCCCCCGCCAATTGGTTACCTTGCAATGGGATCTAGGCCGTCCTTTTCATACATTCGACGGTCCAGATTGAAGCTTGAAATCCTTTGTTAAATTCATAAAACCCTGCTATATAAATTTTTCGGTGAACACCAGTCGTTGATATCTGCGGATCAATGGCCCACAGTGACCCATTCTCCGCCTGAACCCTGCCTTGTATTCCATATCATTAGCCCCAAGATTGAATCTGGACTGTTCATTTTGAAGATCTAATGGTCCATGTTTAACTCGGTAGGCCCAACTCATTTGGGACCTACAACCCTCGTTAATTAATCCTAAATGTCCATTCCCTGATCTGACGATGAAGATTAAAACCACCTTGTCCTCACCCCACCTCTTCTCACCCATGAATCTTATCGCCATCACGCTTTCTTCACAACCGTCCGATCTGACGCCCCAAATCTGACGGCCAACACGCTGTTTCGCGTAATTTTAAGTCCGATGGTTAATGTTTTAAAATTACGCGATATCGGTGGTTTTAAAAAGCCACGTGTCAGTCGCTAACGCATATCACATTCAAAAAGGCAAAACTGCCTTTCCTCCTTTTCATTGCACGACACCAGTGGTTTCTTTGGCCGAAACCGCTTCACCCCATTTATATTACATCCCCTCAGTGTTAATCTCCATCGTTGATCTCTGAGATCTAACGGTCCCAGTTTAATCTCGCCCTCAGTTCATCGCCCTCCACCCATCCTAAGGAGGGTTTTATAAGGGAATCTCCGCCATTGATTTCTGTTGCCTAATCAATCCAACGGCCCATAATCTTCTCAAGACCCCAATTTCGTTTAACTTTGTTTTACCCCCCGCTAAACATTTTTCTTCCATTTTTATTACATTTTCCTCCATTTTTCGTTATAATATGACCCCTTTGTATTATAAAACCAATATTAATCTAGACCGTTGTTTAATATGCATCTATGACCCGGACTTAATCCTTCGTTCACCCCTCCAACTGCCTCTCCTTTTGATCTCAGCAAGCAATCTTCACTGTTGAATGCTTTCATCCAACGACTACACTCTAAACCTAAACTTCTGAAGCAATCTGAACCTTTCCCCGCAGGATTTTTTCTAATTTTTCTTTGTTGTGCAGGTTTTAATGGTTTTTTCAATTTTTTTAAAAGAGAATTGAAGACCGGGGATGACGATCCCCCGGGAATTTATGCGTAAAGGATATCATTCTGCAGGGTTTCCCATCAAGGTTTATCAGTTCCTCATGAGCACTAACACCATTATAAAACCTCTGTAACGCCTGCACATCAACAATACATAGCAAAGCTTAATCAAGCAAAGAGTATCAGTGTTAAAGGCTCTAGTCACAGCAGAGATGAAGAATTGAAGATGGTTTACACAGTTTTGAGGGATTACGGCCTAAATCGACTATCAAAATCCTAATCTGCTCAATTTAAGACAGCTTGAAAAACAAAATATAGAAATTAGGCCTAATTAAGCCTAACACACAGAATTAAAGAAAATTAACAGTGTTTTAAATAAGAACAATAATATCTATCAGTCCGAGAAGCCTCCACCGCCACTTCAGAGGCTAATTGAATCCTCTCAGCTACCAAAAGCCACCTGCAGCCTCAAAGCATTCAAAAAAAGGCCTAGTTATTTCCGGAACAGAATATATTTGCCTCAATACAGCTGAACAGTTATTTCGAATCAAAGAAACTAATTTAAAATTGTCAGCAGAGTTATTACAAGGATAAAAAAGAGCCTTAAAGTCAACAAAATCTTCCCAGTAAGCTTAATACTTAATGTAAACCAATTAATACAGAGAAAATATCATAAAGTTTCTCCATTGAGCCCCTTAAAGGCTGAGAAGCATTAAACTGTATTAATTGAACCTAGAAGATATTTTATCCCATCCCACCTCCTCATTTCTTCTATAAATACTTCAGTAGAAGATGAGATAATGTTGGTCACTACATATCTGTTGCATGTAAATAGTTTATTGAAGCTGCTGTAAGCTTTGTTTGTAATTGAAGATACCTAAGTTGAGATGAAAAGTTTGAAGTTGTAGATACCCACTAGACTTGAATATTGTAACTGGTTTGAAGCATCAAATACAAGCTAATTTATGGGATCCCAGTCTATGTAAACGTTGATGTTTTTCTTATTGTAAATTTTTATTTTCTTTTGTTTCCATTCTGTCCATTTTCTCTGATAAAGAACAGAAATTATAGAGTTAGGATTTACTGTCAAAGGTACCCTTCTCTTACTGATAAGCTTTATCTACATGTTTTCTTCCAATTGTGTTGTTTAAGAATGATTTAATACAGTCCAAGAATTCAAGATGTTGGCGTTCCCTTCTCTTACTGTCTAGACTTTAAACATTTTTCTTGAATGTTATTTTCAGTTTCTACCAAGTAAAGATGAACTAGGGAAGTCTATGGTGAGCCCTGTCCTCTAGTTTTATCTCCAAAGGTTTTCCGAAAGTTTCCTTAAGAGTATGTTGAAAGCAGGCTAGGTTCAAAGTCCTTACCTGATCTTAGACTATTCTTGTACCTTAAGTGTTGTCTTGAAAATTTTGCTAAGTAAAGTAGATATAGGGAAGTCTATGGTGAGCCCTGTCCTCTAGTTTCTTCTCCAGCAATTGCTTTGAAAAGTTTCCCTTTGAATATGCTGAAAGAAGGATAGGTTCAAAGTCCTTACTTGATCTTAAGCTATTATTTTTGTGTTTTAAATTTTTTCTATTGAAAGTGCATCAAAATCAGGCTAGTTTCAAAGTACTTACCTGATCTTAGATTACTTTTATGTCTTTCTTAAGTGTATGCCAAAATAAGGGTATTTTCAAAGTACTTACTTGATCTTAGGCTGCTCTTTGTTCTTCATTTATTTAATTCCTTTTCTTATTGTTTCATTTCATTCCATAAAATCAACTTTAAAGAGATCCTTAGACATAGATGACTTGCCCCATGGACCACTCTTGAACCTTGTTGTTTCAATTAAATCCTACTATGACTCCATAGCCCAATGGATTGAAGCTTCTTCTTTCCTATCTTGTTGACTTAATCATTTTTCACTTTCATTCACCTTCACCCTTCATTTAGACTTCCTTCACCTTCACATATATTTTCCCAACCAAAACAAACAAAACCTTTTTCTTCATAACTAGCCTAATATCACATTTTAAGCCTTAAAGATAAACCAATCTTTGCACTTATAGAGAGATCCCTCTCTGGATTTAGGAGGGCTAGATCCTAGAATCCCAAAGTGGTTCCAATGTCCTCTGTACAGTTTTAGTCTCACCAATCTACTGAAATTAAGGGGAGCTAACATTTCTGGCAACTCGACTGGGGAGTTCTGAGTGAAATTACACCTATACATGCTTAAGGACCTCAGGAAACACTTTATTCAAGAACATTTGGTATATTAGCCACCTAAGACACTAGGCATAACATTTCTAGTGACTTCGCTGGGGACTGAGTCAAATTTCATTTTAGGTACCCTTAAGACTTCATAAAACTACTTGAGTACAAGTAGCCCTTTTCAAGCACTACTAAGCAATTGGTAATCATGATGAAACTTATTTGAATCAGTAAAAAACTAAGGAAACCTTAGGATTCTCATAAGAGCTTATCAAACCTTGAAGGATCAGCTAACTTAGCCATAAGAGTAGACTTTCTTTGTCCCACCACCATAGCTAAGTGTTGAAACAAATTTAGGACACTCTTAGAACCTATAGCACTGAAATAAACTCAGAAAACCCAAAAATATTCTAGATTGGTATTCAAATAAACATGGTGGTGGACCATAAATCATTTTATCTCCAAAAGAGCTAAAAATTTTCACCTGGTGACTCCACAATCCTAAACAGACCTTAAGACTCCACTGGGAAGACCCATTATCATCATAACATCATTGAAACTCGGTTAAGAATACTTTAAATATTAAATTTTTCTTGTTTAAAGATCAGTTAGCCTCCTAAAGATTGTCATATTCAGTTAAACTTTTCTTGTAAGTTGGGTCTGAAAAACATAGCATGGTGGCTCCTAAAAGGATTCATGCTAGAGCCTATCCTGATCCAAACCCTCCTGAGATAGTTTATAACCCTGAAATAATCCTTAGGAAGTCTCCTGAGGTTAAATCTTCAACTATTTTCAGACCACCCCATAGAGCTCATTCTGTCCCTGAAAACCTTGCAGCTTTACAAAATCCACAAGTTGACTTAAGAAATCCATTTAGAACTAGGTCACTTGAGGATTTAGATCAGTTAGATTCAGAGCCTTCACTTTAATCCCAAGATAGAAGTGAACATCCTGGTAGTAGAGAAACTACTCCACCTGATTTACATTTCCTTCATAACTTTGGTTTCTCTCATCCTAGATCGGCTCAACAATCTATTGATGATCCATCCACTCCTGTTATCCACACATCCACTGTTCAAACTAAACCATTCCATCAACCTCCTCCTCTTGTAAACCCCCCACTTTTTCCACAACCTCCTATTATGGCAACATGGTATGCTCCCTTAGTTCTTCCTTTACCTCTAGTCAATCTTCCATAGGACTATCAATCCAAGATACCATTGTATGATGCCAGTAATGCTACTACTACTTCACAACATGTGGATAAGATGAATGACTACTTTGACATAAATGAGATTGATGATGAAACGGTCAAAATTATATTATTTGTTCAGAGTTTATGGGGAGAAGTAAGAAAATGGTTCAAAGGCTTAACCCCTCACAGTATTAATGATCTCCAAGCCTTACATTAGTTATTCTTAAACAAATGGGAAGTGAGGAAAAACCCTCTCCAAATACTTTCGGACTACAAGAATCTCCATAGAAACACTGGGGAAAGTGTACAAGCTTATTGCACTAGGTTTAACAATGTTTATAATGCCCTTCCCCCATATTTAAAACCTCCACAAGGCTCAACTTTAAACAATTTTCCTGAAGGATTTGATCCTAAGATGGCCTATCAGCTGAGAGAGAGAGATCCTTTAACTCTTGAAGATATGAAAAAGGGAGCTCTTGCTGTGGAAGTAAACCTAATGGAGAAAAGAGCAAGAATGAAAAATGAGAAGAGAGTGTCCTTTAGAGAGGAATATACACCTTCCACATCTAGCTCAAAGATGGAGAGAATGATGGAGGAGATGATGAAAAAGATGAGCAGTCTTGAGAGAGCACAAGCTAGTCAAAACCAAACAACTCCTCGAAACATAAATCAAAATCAAAATCAGAATTTTAGGAGAAATCAACCTCAAAATAGACAAAGGGAGGATGATCAACATATCACTCCTCCTTTTCATCAAAACTATGTAAGTGAGGTTGAAGAAATAAGTGAAAAAATAGAGGAAGATGACATCAACATGCGGGGAGTAGACAATGATGATTTTGAAGTGCATTACACTAGAAAACAAGGTCTATACACACCCTATGATGATAAAAAAGTTGAGGATGAAAGTTATTATCAAGATATGGAAAATTTCATCATAAAGACTGAAAAAGAGTATGACCTTAGGAGTAAAAGCAATGAGGAAACTCCCAAGACTAAGACCTCTGAAAGTTCTGCAAAACTAGCCCTGTGACTAAACCCAAGACTACAAAACATAAAGATAAAAAAATGGCTGGAAATTCTGATAAAAACAAAGAAAAAGGCACTCAAAGTACTGAAAAACAGAGTGCAGACCTTAGTAGCGTTAGCACCTCATCTAGTGCTCCTGTTAAAATTTTTTTGACAAATGTAAATAGAGGAAATCAACAAACCGATTTTGCTGATAGAGTGGCAGTTAATAAGGCTGAAACAAGCACTTCAAAGAATCAGATGCCTTTTAGTTTGGAGAAGGAAATTTCTAGAATCAAAATCTCTGTTCCTCTCACTGAATTAGCTTCTCAAGATGTATATAGATCCCAAATTTTGAAGGATTTTAACATAGAAGAAAATAATGACACTGTCAATCTTAATGATGACTAGCCAGAGCTCATATTCGATCCTAATATTGAGGGTAGATATCAAGAGGGACCAATTCCTCCTTTTTATGTTAGTTTAAATGTTCATGACAAAAATTTTCACAACGCCATGCATGACTCAGGGGCCTCCCACAATTTAATGCCCAAAGCTGTAATGGAGAGCCTAGGCCTTGAAATCACTAGACCTTACAAAGATCTTTACTCCTTTGACTCAAGCAGAGTAAAATGTTTAGGTTTAATCAAAGACCTCTGTGTAAACTTAGCACAAATTCTAGCCAAGTGTTTAGTAATGGATATCGTTGTGGCTGATGTACCCCCCAAGTATGGCATGTTGTTATCAAGATCATGGGGATCTAGGTTAAAAGGAAAAATGCAGATGTACATGAAATATGCAACCATCCCTATTTTTAATCAAACTAGAAGACTTTACAGGGAGTCTAATATGCAATACATGGTTACCAGCCAAGAGAGACCACAGAACTCTCCTCTTTATTCTGTACATACAGGCCTTGATTCATTTATCCTATTCAATGATGAAACATTCAGCGAAAAAGAAAATTTAACTGAATTAGTGGCAGATAGAGAAAAAGAGGAAGACAAGACAGAAGTGTCAAAATAGTTTGCTAAATCCGAAAATCATGGCAAACAAATTATAGGTCTAGAGCTGCAAGTCAATCATCCATTGCTTTTCAACCTTGAGAGTCAAGAAACGAATCCTCAACACGATGAAAAACATGGGGAAATAAAAAAAATTCAATATAGTGTTGATCTTCAAGAGCAATCCAAAAGTGCACTAGACAAAGAGGATAGTAACCAAACTAGTGAATCTGAAACTAGTCCGCTTTGGAGTATGCACTTTGATGGATCTTGTACTAAGAGTGATGCAGGTGTGGGAGCATGGCTTCACAATTCAATGAACAATCATACTGAAGGGCATTCCTGCAAATTAAACTTTCAGTGCACCAATAACATAGCTGAGTATGAAGCCCTTCTTTTAGGCCTGCATTTATTGAAAAAATCAGTGGCCAAAAGAATAAAGGTGCATGGTGATTCTGAATTAATAATTAGGCAAGTGAATGGGGAATATACTGCAAAACATCCCAGAATTAGAGCCTATTGAAATTATGTCATGGATTTATTGAAAACATTCGAGGAATTTAAACTAATTTTTGTCCCAAGAAACCAAAATATCCAAACTAATGGTTTAGCTTTTACTGCTAGGACGTGCCTAACTCATGAAACCAAACAATGCACAACTCAAATTTAATTCAGACCAACCGCCCCTGATAACGAGAAATATTGGCAAGTGTTTGATGGAGACAAACAAATAGAAGACTTCCTACAGTCCATAAATGAATTTGAACTACCAAGTTCAGATTCAGACTATGAAACAAACTGTCCTAGTGAAGAAAATCTACTTGATGAAGAAGAAGAGTATCCAGAGATGGCTGATGTAAATCTGTTGTCTAACAAACTTGAAAACACAACAAAAAGCGTTACAAAGTTAGAAAAAGAAGACTTAGAAACTCTGCAGTCTAACAATCAAAGTTTTCCAAAGGGACTGGTCCCCTTAGAAGAGTTGTCTGATTTCAATGATGTTGCCAAGAAACCAAAGATGGAGCCTGTCGAGACTGAAGTAGAAGAGTGTAATATAGGTAGTGACGTAAAACCAAAGATGATCGAACTGTCTAAAAATTTACTAGCTCACATCAAACTGAAATACATATAGTTGTTTAAAGAGTTTTCTGATGTTTTTGCGTGGAGTTATGAGGATATGAAATCCTATGACACTGAAATAATTTAGCACAAGATACCTCTCAAGGAAAACCAAAATCCATTTAAACAAAAACTGTGCAAAATAAAACCTATTCAGTTACCTTTGGTTGAGAAGGAAATCAAGAAAATGTATGAAGCTGGTATTATTATTCCTATTAGATATTCATAATGGGTGTCTAACTTAGTGTCAGTTAGGAAGAAAACATGAGAGATTAGGCTTTGTATTGACTTTAGAGACTTAAACAAAGCCTCATTGAAGGACAACTACCCTTTACCAAAAATAGATCATATTTTACAAAGGGTAGTTGGTTCTAAAAGAATTTATTTGCTAGATGGCTTCTTAGGATACAATCAGATATTAGTACATCCTGATGATCAAATAAAGACAATTTTTACTACACCTTGAGGCACTTTCATGTATGTGAAAATGCCCTTTGGTTTAATGAATGCTGGTGCTACTTTTCAGAGAGCCATGGACATTGCATTCTCAGAAGAATTAGGCTAATTCATCATTATTTACCTTGATTATATCACTGTTTTTTCCAAAATAGATGAAGAACACCTAAAACACTTAAGAATAGTCTTTGAGAAATGCAGAAAGTTTGGGTTATCTTTAAATCCTAAGAAAACATTGTTGGTCTCCAAGAAGGTAAACTACTTGGACACATAATATCAGAAGAGGGGATAAAGATAGACCCAAATAGGATCGAGGCTATATTGCAAATCACTCATCCTCGAAACATCAAGGAACTCCAATCTTTCATTGGGAAGATTAATTTCTTGAGCAGGTTCATACCCAACTTGGCTGAACTCCTTAGAAACATTACAAACATGCTTAAAAATGAACAAGGAGTTAAATGGACCTTGGAAGCAAAGAAATCTTTTGAGCTGGTGAAACAAGCATTAAGCAAAACGCCAGTTCTAATAAGTCCTATTTTTTCAAAAGATTTTTACATTTTTTCATTTGCATTAGAACATACAATAGCTATTGTCCTATTGCAAAAAAATCCACAGGGACAAGAGCAGCCAATTGCATTCTTTAGTAAGGCATTGAGAGATGCATCTCTGAAGTATAACATTATGGAAAAACAAGCCTTTGCCTTAGTCAAAGCCTTAAAAGACTTCAAAGTTTACATTTTGCACTCCCACATCATTGCCTTTGTCCCAAATTCAGTTGTGAAAGACATTATAACACAAGACCTAGATGGCAAGAGAGGTAAGTGGATAGCTGTGATACTTGAATATGATTTAGAAATCAAGCCCACTAAACTCATTAAAGTCCAAGGACTATCTAGATTAATGGCTGAATCAAATTTTGAAGTTCTTGATATAAACATGATAAATGCTTTAGATGAACAAGAGGAATTGTCAATTCCCATTGTTGAAGACCATTTTATAAATTCCTCTTGGTATGTTGATATTACATATGTTTTGCTCAATTTGAATACACCTCCTGGTTTGTCAAAAACAAAGGCAAGGTTTTTGAAGGAAGAAGCTGTAAATTACTGCATTTTAGATAAATGTCTTTATTGGAAAAATGCTAGTGGGTTATTGCTTAAATGTTTGCCTGAGTATGATGCAGAAAAAATCAAGCATGAGTTCCACGAAGGAGAATGTGGAGGCCATCTCTATTGGAAAAAAACAGCCAAAAAAATCCTTAGAGTTGGTTACTTTTGGCCCACCCTCTTTCAAGATGTACACAAGATGATAATTGCCTGTCATAAATGCCAACTTTTTGAAGGTAAAATAAAATTTCTTCCCTTACCTTTGCATCCAATCACTGTTGAAGTTTCTTTTCAACAATGGGATTTAGACTTCATAGGAGAAATCCATCCACCCTCATCTGCCCAACATAGACGGATTCCCACTGCAACAGAATACTTCACCAAATGGATAGAAGCCATCCCTTCTAGGCAGGCCAATGACTCTGTCATCATAAAATTTATTGAGACTCATATCCTCTCTAGATTTGGTTGTCCTAGGAAGATCATCACTGATAATGCTGCTGCATTTGGATCCAAGAAGATGGTTGAATTCTGTCACAAATATCAAATAACATTGGGTCATTCTACTGCTTATTACCCTCAAGGTAATGGGCTGGCAGAATCTTCAAACAAGAGTTTGGTGAACATAATCAAGAAGTTTTTGGAGGACAACAAGAAGTCTTGGCACACAAAGCTAGTACATGCACTATGGGCTGACAGAGTAACACTTAAGAAATCAATTGGAATGTCACCCTACCAGCTTGTGTATGGAATAGATGCAATTTTTCCAACCAGCCTTGGTGTACCAGTCATAAAGCTGATCCAAGAAGTACAGTCTGAAGACAATGACATGATAAGAAGAATAAATTAGACCATACATCTTCAACAAACCAGAGAGGAGGTCTAAAAAAGAGCATTACAAAAGCAAGAGAACATCAAGAAGATTTTTGACAGAAGGACAAAAGCCAGTAATTTTAACATTAGTGATAAAGCGTTAAAGTGGGATTCAAGGAGAGAAGACAAGGGCAAGCATGGGAAATTTTATAACTTATGGCTTGGCCCTTATCTCATTCATTCTACTGCTGGTAACAATGCTTATTTTTTGTAGGAGTTGAATGGAGCTGAACTGTTTGGGGGTCTTGTCAATGGCAGGATGCTCAAACATTATTTCTCTTGATCCTATCATATTTGGAAGCCTTTTTATCTTTTTCTCATTATAAATATTCCATCCATCATTGCATTCTAAGTTAGAAAAATTGAAAATACAAAAACAATAGAAGATAGAAAAGAGGGTAGATTGTAAAGAACAAGAAAGGTACAACCCCATACCAAAAAAGAGAAACAAAATCTGAAAGTGTGCAAGCTCAAATGACACTCCTAAGAAATACACTTCTAGTTATTCATATAGCCTAATCATGACTAATTAGTTTTAAATTTACTGCTGATAGGTTAGTGAATCAGATTTTCCAAACAGCTTAATCTTGTCTTATAAGTTAGAAAGATTAGGATAGACAAATAAAGGTTCAAACAAGCTCAAAATATGAACCTATAAATTCCAAAACAAAGAATGACTCCAATCTATTTAAACTTTGAATCAAAGATAGAAGTAAACTGGTTCTAATAAGCCCAAAAATTGAACCAGATAACAAAGAAAAAACAGCTCAAACAAACTAAAAAACAGAGTTGAAGAAAAGAGAAGGATGTGCTTAAAACTTTCAGATCTTAAGCCTTCACCATTTTGATTTAATTTTCTGAAAATAATAATCTATGTGCAGCTTGTTTTTATGCCATAGGTCAGCAACAAGTTAGACTGTTTAATCATGACTTGTATGCTTTTAAATTTCTTGTTTCAGAATTTAGGGAATAAAAATCTGTTAGACAGTCTAATCCTAACAAATAGTAGTTAGGTAGAGAAGCTTTTGAACTTAACTGTTTAATATAAGTTCATGGATAAATAAGAAGTAGAATTAGACTAGTTTCTTGCTTTCAAAAGAATAAAATGTTTTTTAAAAGAGTTTGCCAATCCAAATGCACTCTAAAAGAAGAAAAAATGTTAGATCATTAGGATTGGGTAAGTAGAAATCTTGTTTTGATAGAGCTCCATTGTTTTTCATGGCTGTTAACATTATCAGATCAAAAGAAGACCAAAAAAGTGAAGAAAGTTGCAGCCCAATGGATGAGGCATTGATCAGCCCCCCAGAGCATACAAGTCTGAAGTTCTTGGCACCTCCAAGGAGTTGCGATCCCAAGTTGGAGCCACTGTTAGCCACCTATAAAAAATTTTCATATCAAATGGTGGCTAAATCATTTTTTGAAGCCTTCAAGAAAAAATTTTATTGCCAAATTGTTTTGTTCTCAAAGTCGTATGAAGATGATTTATCCTTGAGTTAATCTTCACTGCTGTTTCCCTCTCAATTCTGAAAAATATGCTATTTTCCTAAAGAAAAAGACTGCTAAAAATCCATTTTTCCCTTTCATTTTACCCCTCTTATCACTCATTATTAACCTTCGTTTTTATCCCCTTTTTCATCATAAGATTCCTCTATTTTTCCTCATTTCCCTTCTTCCCTTCATAAAATCCCCTTTAATCAGGTTTAGAACTCCTTTTTAAACCTTATCGAAACCCCAAAAATCCTTTGAAAATCCTTGAAAAATCATAAAAAACAATCTTTTTTAACCAAGGCTTTAGCCCCCTTCGACTAAGCCCCTAACCACTTCCCCACCATGCGACCCGGCACCGAAACCAAACGCTAAGGCCCTGGGCACTTATCGCAATTGGGGCATTCATATGGGCACGTTTTCTTTGTTACACTGCATTTCCCCGATGCAATGAAGCTTTGGTCTATGGACTCCCACTTCCATCTCCACCGTTGATCCTTTAAACAAATCAATAGCCATCACACTTTTCCATTCCCCGCCCATCACATCAGAAAATTCTGCAAGGGTTCTTCCAATTGTGCCCCTTAGAAACCTCCGTTTACGATGGCCCGATCGCACCATCGCATTGACCTTCCCCATCGCATCAACAAAATACAAAGGTTTAAACCCTATGCCTGGTAACCTCTGATCACCGATTCCCGATTTATTCCTCGCTGTTGATCTCCTCCTAAGATCCAACAGCTCACGTCCAATCGCCCTCTGCCCATTTTCCTCCGCTTTTGTCCCTCAGATTCATTCCTAACCATCAATCTCTCCAAAGATCTAACGGTCCACATATAATCACATCGCATTTTTTCTCTGCGCCTTTCCTCTCTCCCCCGCCGATTGGTGACCTTGCGATGGGATCTAGGCTATCCTTTTCATAAATTTGACGATCCAGATTGAAGCTTGACATCCTTTGTTAAATTCATAAAACCCCGCTATATAAAATTTTCAGTGAATACCAGTCGTTGATCTCTGCAGATCAACGGCCCACAATGAACCATTCTCTGCCCGACCCCTGCCTCATATTCCATCTGTTTAGCCCCAAGATTGAATCTGGGCCATTAATTTTGAAGATCTAACGGTCCATGTTTAACCCAGTAGGCCCAACTCATTTGGGAGCTACCACCCTCGTTGATTAATCCTAACCGTCCATTCCTTGATCTGACGATCGAGATTAAAACCACCTTGACCCCTCCCCACCTCTTCTTGCCCGTGCATCTTATCGCCATCACGTTGTCTTCACAACTGTTTGATCTGACGCCCAAATCTGATGGCTAGCGCGATGTTTCACGTAATTTTAAGTCTGACGGTTAATGTTTTAACATTACGCAATATCGGTGGTTTTAAAAAGCCACGTGTCAGTCGCTAACGCATATCGTGTTCAAAAAGGCAAAATTGCCTTTCCTCCTTTTCATCGCATGACACCAGTGGTTTCTTTGGCCGAAACTGCCTTTCCCTATTTATATTACATCCCCTTAGTGTTAATCTCCACCATTTATCTCTGAGATCTAACGGTCCCAGTTTAATCTCGCCCTCAGTTCATCACCCTCCACCCATCCTCAGGAGGGCTGTATAAGGGAATCTCCACCGTTGATTTCTGTTGCCTAATCAATCCAACGGCACAGAATCTTCCTGAAACCCAAATTTCATTTAACTTTGTTTTAACCCCCTGCTAAACATTTTTCTTCTATTTTTATTACATTTTCCACCATTTTTCATTATAATATGACCCCTTCGTATTCTAAAACCTAGATTAATCTCGAATGTTGATCAATATGCATCTACGGCCCAGACTTAATCCTTCGTTCACCCCTCCAACCACCTCTCCTTTTGATCTCAGCGAGAAATCTTCACCGTTGGATTCTTTCATCCAATGGCTGCGCTCTAAACCTAAACTTCTGAAGCAGTCTGAACCTTTCCCTATAAGATTTTTTCTAATTTTTCTTTGTTGTGCAGGTTTTAATGGTTTTTTAAATTGTTTTAAAAGAGAATTGAAGACCGGGGATGACGATCCCCTAGGCCTTTATGTGTAAAGGAGATCATTCTGTAGGGTTTACCATCAAGGTTTATCAATGCCTCATGAGCACTAATGCCATTATAAAACCTTTGTAACACCTACACATCAACAAGACACAACAAAGCTTAATTAAGAAAAGAGTATCAGTGTTAAAGGATCTAGTCACAGCAGAGATGAAGAATTGAAGATGGTTTACATAGTTATGAGGGATTACGGCCTAAATCGACTATCAAAAGCCTAATATACTCAATTAAAGACAGTTTGAAAAACAAAAGACAAAAATTAAGCCTAATTAAGCCTAACACACAGAATTAAAGCAAATTAACAGTGTTTTAAAGAAAAACAATAATATTTATCAGTCCAAGAAGCCTCCACTGCCACATCAGAGGCTAATTTAATCCTCTCAGCTACCAAAAGCCACCTGCAGCCTCAAAGCATTCAAAAGAAGGCCTAGTTATTGCTAGAACAAAATATATTTTCCTCAATATAGCTGAACAATTATTTCAAATCAAAGAAACTAATTTCAAACTGTCAGTAGAGTTATTACAAGGATAAAAAAGAGCCTTGAAGTCAAAAAAATCTTCCCAGCAAGCTTAATACTTAATGTAAACCAATTAATATAGAGGAAATATTATAAATTTTCTCCATTGAGCCCCTCAAAGGCTGAGAAGCATTAAAATGTATTAATTGAACCTAGAAGATCTTTTATCCCATCCCACCTCCTCATTTCTTATATAAATACTTCAGTAGAATATGAGATAATGTTGGTCACTGCATATCTGTTACCTATAAATAGTTTATTGAACTGCTGTAAGCTCTGTTTGTAATTGAAGATACCTAAGTTGAGATGAAAAGTTTGAAGTTGTAGATACCCACTAGACTTGAAGATTTTAACTGGTTTGAAGCATCAAATACAAGCTGATTTATGGGATCCTAGTCTATGTCAACGGTGATGTTTTTCTTATTGTAAATTGTTATTTTCTTTTGTTTCCATTCTGTCCATTTTCTCTGATAAAGAACAACAATTATAGAGTTAGGATTTACTATCAAAGGTACCCTTCTCTTACTGATAAGCTTTATCTACATGTTTTCTTCCAATTGTGTTGTTTAAGAATGATTTAATACAGTCCAAAAAGTCAAGATGTTGGCGTTCGCTTCTCTTACTGTCTAGACTTTAAACATTGTTCTTGAATGTTATTTCAGTTTCTTCCAAGTAAAGTTGAACTAGGGAAGTCTATGGTGAGCCCTGTCCTCTAGTTTTATCTCCAAAGGTTGTCTGAAATTTTCCCTAAGAGTATGTTGAAAGTAGGCTAGGTTCAAAGTCCTTACCTAATCTTAGACTATTCTTTGTTATATTAAGTGTTGTATTGAAAAGTTTGCTAAGTAAAGAAGAGCTAGGGAAGTCTATGGTGAGCCCTGTCCTCTAGTTTCTTCTCCAACAATTGCTTTGAAAAGTTTCCCTTTGAATATGCTAAAAGCAGGATAGGTTCAAAGTCCTTAATTGATCTTAAGCTATTCTTTTTGTGTTTTAAATGTTTTCTATTGAAACTGCATCAAAAGCAGGCTAGTTTCAAAGTACTTACCTGATCTTAGATTACTTTTATGTCTTTCTTAAGTGTATGCCAAAAGTAGGGTATTTTCAAAGTACTTACTTGATCTTAGGCTGATCTTTGTTCTTCATTTGTTTAATTCCCCTTCTTATTGTTTCATTTCATTCCATAAAATCAACTTTAAAGAGATCCTTAGACATAGATGACTTGACCCATGGACCACTCTTGAACCTTGTTGTTTCAATTAAATCCTACTATGACTCCATAACCCAATGGATTGAATTTTCTTCTTTCCTATCTTGTTGACTTAATAATTTTTCACTTTCATTCACCTTCACCTTCATTTAGACTTCCTTCACCTTCACATATCTTTTCCCAACCAAAACAAACAAAACCTTGTTCTTCATAACTAGCCTAATATCACATTTTAAGCCTTAAAGATAAACCAATATTTTCACTTATAGAGAGATCCCTCTCTGAATTTAGGAGGGCTAGATCCTAGAATCCTAAAGTGGTTCCAATTTCCTCTCCGCAGTTTTAGTCTCACCAATCTGCTGAAATTACAGGGAGCTAACAGGTCAGATCTGAGAAATTTGATTTTAAGATCTAAATCTTTTTCAACTAATTCTTTGAAGACATTAAATTTATCAAATTCTTCATCTTTTTGTTTTAATAAACCAATCTGGCACATTCTAGAAAAGTCATCAATAAATAAGATATAGTATTTTTCTCCACAAGGTGACTTTTTCCTTACTTTTCCACATAAATCAATATGTATAAGTTCAAGAGTTTTACTTGCTGATCCTTCTTTGGCATTTAATTGAACTCTAGTTTCTTACCAAATTGACATGAATTGCATATGGTACTTTCTAGTAGGCTCTCATGTTTGGCAGATCATGAACAACCTTGAACTTGCTTGATTTTCTTATTTGGGAGAAGCTTAGATGTCCCAACCTTCTGTGCCATAACTAGTTTTCCTCTTCTTTTCCTAGGTAACATTGTTCTTGACCACCTTTCAATATATACATATTTCTCAAAGTTCTTGTTCCTTTTATTATGGTATTTCCTGTGTCAAGTTCATGAACCACACATTCTTTTGATCTAAAGACCGTTTCATTTCCTTGATCACACATTTGGCTAACAGTCAATAAGTTATGCTTTAATCCATCAACATACATAAAATTACCATATTTAACATTTTATTTTAGAAAAACATATCCTTTACCCTTAATGACAATAGGAGATTCATTTCCAAAAGTGACATTCTTTTCTTTCTCTAAAGCATTGTATGAAATAAGTTTATCTTTATCACCTGTCATGTGTTTTGAGGATCCGTTTTCAATGTACCATTGATTTTCTTGTCCTTATGCAAACAATCCTATGATGCATCTTTCAGAATCTAAGTCCTTCCTTTTCCATACCTTATAATTTGTTGATATTTTCTCTTTTTGAGATGTTGTCTATAATTTTCTCCTGCATTCAGATTCCTCATGTCCAAATTTATTTCATAATGAGAATTCAATTTCATCTTTTAGAGGTGAGAAATTATTATAGGCGTTCTTCTTGATTCATGTCTCATTCATTTGTTTTCTTTCTTCTCTAGTCATTATGGTTTTGTATGCAACACATTGAGCAGCATTGTGACCAAAATTATGACATGAGAAATATTTTCCATTACAGATGAAATTTTTGTGATCATATAACCTTCTAGTGTTCTTTACCTTTTGACTGATGCTTTTTTATTTTTGATCCTTGAATTAGAGTGAAAATGATTTACCTGTGAAGTGTCTTTAATATTCTGCTGAAGATTGAAACTTTTCTAACCAAATTTTGCTACATTTAGATAGCTTCTTGTTGTGGCTGAGGATTTTTCTGTCTGTGATGTTTCACCAATGTATCCAAGACCTTTATTCATAAAAGGAGAGAATTGAACCTTGATAATTTCTCTAAGGTTTCATATCCTTTAGCAAATCTAATATTTAGAGTTTTTATTTTCTCAATGTCCTTTCTTAGACTATAATATCCCAGAATGGGAACAACTACACTATTGGGAATAATCTGAGTTATTACCAATGTGGAGCTTTAGAAAATCATGAACTTGGAAATGTAGAGAAGCTCAATAGATGTAAAATAATGTCAACCCAACAGATGAAATAACCTCAGCAACAAGATGGCCTATATTCTCTTTCCTGGGTGGGGAAATGCAGCAATACAGGGCATAAAATAGTTGTCTTCATAAAATAACGCTATACAAGTGAGGAATGGGAATTGGATCCCCTAGAAGACATCATATAAAACTCACATGCAGAATTAGAGGTGAAACAAATCACTCTATCTCATATAAACAGATCTACCCAAATCTATGCAGCTCAAATAAGATCAAACCCCTCAACCTAGCTCATGCAGCGATTACTGAAGCAAGGAATGCATTATTATCATGAGGTTTTATGTATAAAATAATGGTATAAGACTGATATGGAGCTTTAATTAATCACAAATCAAAGAAATTGAGGTTTAACCCCTTATACAGTAGAAACAAGACACTCGGCAAAGGTTTTCGACAAAATGCATGAATAACAAGAAGCACTGCAGAAAATAACACATTTACTGCATCTCTGTATTATACATGGCTGAATATTACATGAGATAATACAATAATACAATAAAATGGCCCTAGGCCTCTTATTAGCACTCCTGGAGGGAAATAAGCACCTCCTCCTCAAAGACTAGCATAAAATCAAAGGGTGCAACCTTGTTGCTGCTGTCCCTGCATAAAAGATGCAGTTTACTGAAGGGAAATGAATTGTGGCTGAATGTAGATGAATGGACCCAAGGAAAATTCTAAAATGAAGCTCAAATCCCTCCCTCTTGATCCATTAAGAAGGATGATCCAAAGAGAGGATGGAACTCTCGCACGATAATTCTTTGCACTAAGCAGTGCAGCAACTCCGACTAAACAGCTAAAGCTTGCTAGTCACAAGACCAAAATAGATGAATGCATGAATCCCTTTGATGTTATGCCTTCTTTTTTATCTTTGGTGAGCCTGCTCACCCTAGACCCCACACAATGTTGAGGTGACTTCCTCATGAAGCTTCCTCTTTCAAAACTGTGTTGCCCTAGCTAGCCTCCCTCCTCTTTGTAGCAGCGCTGTTGACTTGGTCAGCTGGAACTAATCCACCTGCAATGCCTCTGTTCACATCAAGGGATCTTCAATCTAGTTCTCATATGTGTGTCTAGGCTAATCCTTGTTCACATTGAGCTAGTTTACTTGAGTGATTTCTTCCTCCTCAAGAATGGATGATGAATTAGTCAAAATTGACTATGTCTCCCTCTAATTTTCCCTTGTTCACACTTGGAAGTGTAAAAAAAGCTCCTAAGGTGATCTCCTTCCTTACTAAGGGGGAATTTATTCATATTTTTATTGTTCATGGGAATCCTTACCCATTTATTCCTCTCCTAGGTGAAAGTAGCAAAATATAATATTCCAAATTGTTGTGTGCAAATTTTGGAATATTACATAAACTTACTATTTCACATTCTAACTTGTCATTATGCTTCCCCTTTTCTATGAGTTTATTCTTTAAAGTTGATACAGAAAAACCACATCTTCATAAGTCTCAACCAAATTATTCCAAAAGATAGCAAGGTTAACAGAATTAACCCCACTTTAATTACCCACATTAACATTATGGAATATAAGTTCCTCCATTATTTACTCGAATGATGGGTTTCCTCTAATTCTCCATGATTTTTTTAATTATTAAACTCTTTAACATAGAACCCACTTTAATATTTTAAACATTAACCTCTTATGCTTATATGCATGCGGAAGCTTAATTAAAATGGTTCTCGTTCAAAACTTAGATATAGCATATAAATATGACCTTACCTTTTCCGCTCATCCGTGACCTCACACGTCACCTAATGAATCCCAACTCGTGGCTTCAATATTCCTCCTTGGCATGACATTCCATTATCATGTACATTACTGCACATTACCAAGACTTATCACGATTTTTTTTCTTTATAAACTTCACAGATCAAAAGTGTTAGCACTTCGCATATCACTAATCATAACATTTCGCATATCACAATTTTTAACCCATCGCGCTTCGACAATTTTAAACTGTAATCTCTTCACATATTTAATTTGCTACATTAACTGTTCCACCACATCACATGCGCTATGATATATGCACATGGATGCTCCACCTGACATGTATCCACTTCACAAATTTCCCAAATTATCTTGCAAAGTACTATGGGTCGTCGATCTTTGCTCAGATCTTTGCGATTTAATATTTGCCATATGTTTTCTTCCTTTGGAAATATTCTACAGGTTCACTATGTTAATCTTTTCTCTGTTTTCGACTACCACCACTCTACAACTCCTTTTACTCCACTCGTTGCTTCTCCTGAGCTTTCTCTTATGATCTTCACTTAGATTTACGGCCTTCAAGCTGCTGCATGCTTATCACCTTGTCTACAATCAAAAATATCATTTCGTATTCGTTCTTTGAATTTGGAATTCAGATTTGTTTCTCTTTCTCGACCTGAACAAAACTTTTATCTGCACTTATTTTTTCTCATCATCTTCACACACAGCTTTTTAATTCTCGAACTGGAACCATATAGATTCTACCCAGTCATTAAGTATTTTATCATTCAGAAAGACTTATTCATTCAATTAGAATTAATTAAAGGGAATTATTACACTAATATCTAATTTGTTGTATTATGGATCACTCAACACATAACAGAAATGACACACAGTCACAATGAAATTTGATTTCTTCATTAATAAATAAATAGTACATATCCAAAACAAAAACCTATCTACAGTCTATCTCTTGGCATGATGCGTTGTTTCATGGTCTTCTCTCCTCTACACAGAACCCTCTCTGTCTCTCGTCTCTAGGTTCTCTACTATATCTCTTGGCCTAATCTTCTTTTTTTAATTTTTGCCTACCCTTCCTTAATATTACAATTGAATTTATAATTACAATAGAGCTTATCGAGCTCTCACAATTGACTGCTATGACTTGCAACAGCTTCTATTCGAAGAAAATCCTTCCTATCTTTAGTTTATGAATAATCTAATATCTTGAGCATAAAAAGCAAATATCCTCTCTAATATCCCATTTTTCATGGATATGTTTACAAAATTCAACTAGCATATTCCCTACCTATGCTTTCTAGGAATTTAAAAATTTTACAAGAGAATTTTACAATATTTACAACTTGTCCCCTCCTTGGGATAATCAAACCATTAAATTAAATTTGAGTGCTAATGCTCCTGCATCAAACTCCCAAAGAAAAAAAAAATCATGATCTCCAGGTCATGTGTTCCAATCATTGTCCTACTGGATCCCACACTTTGCTCTGTAATGATCAATTGTCTCCACCTTTTTTGTTGTTGTTGTTCTCCAGGTCTCCATAATTTATGTTGCATTTCTCCACTGGCTATGCAATCAAATTATTCTCCTATATTTTTCTTGTTGTTGTTGTTACTTTTATTCCTTTCTATTGTCTTATTATGATACACCTTCATCATCAACCTTCTTATTCTTTCAATCTCCATGTCCAGTTTATATTTTGGCTCGTACTCACTTTGCCAATTATTTATACACTCTGTCCCTTCATCTTCAAACTACTGTTTCTTACCTTCACTTTGAAGTTGTTGGATTCTTACTACCACCCTTACATCCTTACCCTCTTGTTGCTTCTAAACTTTTATCTCATCTCCAAACAACCTCCGTTCAATATCTCTGATAAAAAAATCATACTCAAATCCTTCCAGTAAACAGTTCAACAATTCACTTTCTACCTGACTCCTTTCAAACACCTCATCACTATGTTGTTCATCAATTCCAACATATCTTTCTTCCACTTCCTTGACAACCCTCAGTGATTGTTCTTCAATTCCTTGACTAATACTGGTATTCAGTTCAATCTCCTCCAGTTCTAAGACTAACTCTTCTTTAGCATAAGACATGCATGCCTCACCTTTGCCCAATTTCAATTGTACATTCATAATATTCATTCCCTGAATTGCTAGTATATTCTCCAAAAGACTTAGCTCATGCCACAAATATACCATCTCACTTGGAACTTCTTCCAAAAACTCTATACAATCCTCACTATCTCCTTCTTTGTCACAGGTTCAATCTCTTGGTGACTCTGCTTCTTCATTCTTCATCAGAATAAAATTCTGATCCTTTATCTCTGTGACAACTTTAGATGTCTGTCCAATAGTCTTCTCTTGGTCAATCAGATAAGCCAATTCTTCCCTGTCTGCAACAATACTAGGTTTCTTCATATGAGACATGGCTGTCTCACCTTCCTTGGAGATACTTCCTTCACTAAGAAAGGAATTTATGAATTACTTCTGCTGCAATAACTCAACTTGATCTTCATCTAAAATAAAATCATCACCGTACTTTTCTTAACAATAGTCAACTTCATTCAAGATAACTCCAAGAGATGGATTGCCTTCTGCAATGCTTGCAAACATAGTCAAATTATCAATCTCAAAATCATAAGGCCCAATGGTCTCATTTGATGATCTAGTCACCAAATCTTCCTGTTGTTCCAAATCCTCTAGACATGACTCGTAAAATATTCAATGGTCTTCTTCTTAGCCTCCTCAAGCCCTTCACTTGGTTTCTTGATATCATTCTCCACTTTTTCTTGCTTTTGACTGTCATCATGAGTCAAACTTACTTTGTTTTCAACTTTAGTATGCTGAAAAAAAATATTTCTCTCCAATTGTGTATGAACTTCCTCATGATATCTAACTGTCTCAAAAATAAAATTTTGTTTCTCTTATTTGACATTACCTGCAAACATACACAAATTATTGATTTCAAAATCATAAGGCTCAATTGTATCAATGGATTTTTTAGACATCACTACTCCATCTTAAAGTTCAAAAGGAAATTGGTCATCTCCAACAAATTTTTCTTGATGTAGCTCAACTACTTCAAGCTTCTCTGTCTTCAATTGAACATCTATAATCTGCTCAAGCTTCCTCAGCTCCTCTATTAACTTCATATTCACTTGTTTTTTTCTCTTCCTTGTAGCTTATGCCACTTCATTTTCTATCTCATTCTTTAACCAAATCTCTGGTCTTCTTTACTCCTCTGGAACAACTTCATCAAAAAATTAAATTTCATTCTTTTCTTAGCCTTTTCTCTCTCATACTCTTCATCCATGTCATCTGCTTTGACATCTTTCCTCACTATTATTCTATTTTGGTCTCTCTCAGAACCTCTGTTATGAATATTATTAGTCATCTTATCCTATATCTCTATGAGTTCCTCACTCACTATGAGTTGTACTTAAGCCTCTGAAATAGCAAGTCCACCCTGCTACAACTTATCTTACCAAGCTTTCCTCTGTACTTGGCCACTAGTCCCCTCTTTGGAACTTTATTTGAGCATTCCTCTACTCCTTCTAGGCTTCAACTCATCTGTACTTTTGAGAACACAATTTTCCTCTTGTATTTCAATCACAAATGAAATACTAGGTTCTGGCCACACTCTTCTTTCACTCAGAAATCCTTACCGACTTCTTTCATCACTGCTTTGTAAGTCTTGATCTTCTTTTGCTGAGATACTTTATTAGCTACAACTATCAATCTTCAATCTTTCTTTATCCTGCAAAACTAAAATTAGAGTTAAAAAAAATAATACCTGCATGATTTCACAAGCAGACTCCATCCACTCTTCACATTCGAGTGAATCTCACTTCTGCAGAAGGAAACAACCATCACTGTGATTTTTTTATGCTTTTGTAATACCTTCTTAAGAGTATCACTTACTCCCATCTTCCGTCATACTTTATCTCTGTAAATTTTCTACAAAGCACATTTACTTTACTGATCTCCTCTTTCTTCTGCAATCACAATTGCATTCTTTGCACAATGCTGCTTTAATTAAAAAGAGATTTGACCCCCTCTAATAACAAAAATGATACAACAAAACCACATCTTCATAAGTATCAACCAAATGGTTCTAAAAGATAGCAGGGTTAGTGAAATTAACCCCAATTTAAATACCCACATTAACATTATGGAATATAATCTCCTCCATTATTTACCCAAATGATGGGTTTCCTCTATTTCTCCATGATTTTTTTTTTTATTAAACTCTTTAACATAGAACCCACTTTAATATTTTAAACATTAACCTCTTATGATTATATGAATGTGGAAGCTTAATTAAAATGGTTCTCGTTCAAAACTTAGATATACCATATAAATATGATCTTACCTTTGCCGCTCATTCGTGACCTCACACGTCACCCAATGAATCTCAACTCGTGGCTTCAATATTCCTTCTCGGCATCACATTCCATTATCACATAAATTACTGCACATTAAAAAGACTTATCGCAATTTCACTGCTTTATAAACTTTGCAGATCGAAAGTGTTCACACTTCTCATATCACTAACCATAACATTTCGCATATCGCAATTGTTAACCCATCGCACTTCAACAATTTTAAAATACTGCACTTCATCTATTCACATATTTAATTTGTTGCGTTAACTGTTCCACCACCTCGCATGCGCTATGTGATATGCGCATGGTTGCTCCACTCAACACGTATCCACTTTGCAACTTTCCCAAATTATCTTGCAAATTAATATGGGTTGTCGATCTTCACTCGAATCTTTGCAATTTAATATTTTCCATATGTTCTCTTCCATTGGAAATATTCTACAGGTTCACTGCCTTAATATTTTCTCTTTTTTCGACTGCCACCACTCTACAACTCCGTTTACTCCACTTTCTACTTCTCCTAAGCTTTCTCTTCTTATTCTCACTCAAATTTATGGCCTTCAAACTGCTGCACGTTTATCACCCTGTCTACAATCCAAAATATCATTTTGTATTCGTTATTTGAATTTGGAATTCATATTTTTTTCTCTTTCTCGGCCGGCACACAAGTTTTATGTGCACTTATTTGTTCTCATCATCTTCACACACAACTGTTTAATTCCCAGACTAGAATCATACAGATTCTACCCAGCCATTAAGTATTTTATCACTCAGAAAGACTTATTCATTCAATTATAATTAATTACAGGGAATTATTACACTAATATCTAATTTGTTTTATTATGGATCACTCAACACATAATAGAAATGACACACAGTCACAATGAAATTCGATTTCTTTGTTAATAAATAAATCGTATAGATACAAAACAAAAACTTGTCTACAGTCTGTCTCTTAGCCTGATGCGATGTTTCATAGCCTTCTCTCCTCTACATAGAACCCTCTCTGTCTCTCAGCTCTTGCTTCTCTACTCTATCTCTTGGCCTAATATTCTTTGTTTAGTTTTGGCCTACCCTTCCTTAAGCTTAAAATTGAATTTATAATTACAATAGAGGTTATCCTATCAAGAAAATAATTCCTATCTCTAATTTATGACTAATCTAATCTCTTGAGCATAAAAAGAAAATATCCTCTCTAATATCACATTTTTCATGGATATGTTTACAAAATTCAAGTAGCATATTCCCTACCTATGCTTTCTAGGAATTTAAACATTTTATAAGAGAATTTTACAATATTTACAACTTGACCCTTTCTTGGGCTAATCAAACAATTAAATTTAATTTGAGTGCTAATGCTCCTGCATCAAAATTATCTATGGCTACTTTGTTTTCTTCCAAGCATATTTTAAGTTGAGTAATTTCTTCAAAGAAATATTTTTCCTCCAAAGCATTCACAATTTTTTCATTAGACTCGCTAGTACTTATTTCAAATGCCATGAGTAGTTTAAGATCTTGATCAGATTCTCCTTCTTCCCTATTTGACAAGCTATCACTATCTTCATGAGTATAATAAATTTTCCTATTTCCTTTTGCAATATCCTTCCCTTTGTGAGGTTGTCTTTATAAGGACATTTAGTAGCATAATGACCAACTCTACTACAAGAAAAACTTTTGAAAGGAAGCTTACCTCTAGACCTTCAGGTACCAAGTTGAAGTTTCTTTACAAAATTTACCTCATCTTCTTCTGATACATACCATGATTCCTTGTGTTCTTCCTTTTCCTTTCCTTTTGTAGTTGCTTTAAATGAAACTTCTCTCACTTCTGAGGGACCTCCTTTTCTCATTTCAAAAGAAGTCAGGATCCTATGAAGTTGAACAGCTGTAAGAGTCTGCAGATCATGCTTCTCTTCAATGGCACACACTTTTGACTCAAATTTAGGAGTTGTAGATCTTAAGATTTTTTCTGCTAAAGTTGTGTCTTTTATGTCTTCACCCAAGTTTCTCATAAAATTTACAATATCATTTATATGTAGAAAGAAACTTTAAATACTTTCATCACTATGCACTCTGAGATTTTCATATTGAATTTTGAGAGTTTGGAATTTAGCACATTTTACCTTGTTATCGCCTTCATAGCTTAGAATGATTCTATCACGTATTTCCTTTGCTATATTTAACTGCATAACTTTGAAAATTTTTGATTCAGTTAGGCTTCCCAATAATGCATTGAAAACTTTCACATTGGTTTCATATGTCTTCTTTGTTGCTTCATCTGTGGGAACTGTGGTTGGATATTTGCAACCTCCTTCAACAATTTCCCAAACATCTGATCCAAGAGACTAAAGATAGGATCTTGTTCTTGTGTTCCAGAATATTAAATTATTTTTGTTGAAGAGTGGTTTTCTAATAGATGTTTTTTTGTCTTGATTTATCATCTTGGTAGATATTTCTTCAAGAGATTAAGCTTCTTCTAAAGTACCTGCTCAGATACCAATTGTTGGGAAAAATATTGGGAGGGGGGGGGGGGGGGAAGGGGTGAATTAGTATTTAAAGACTCACAATAATATTTTATTTTCTAAATTATGTACGCTCTTAACTGAAGCCAACTTTCTTATGTACGTGACTATTCTATAGGAAACTATTGTATTCTTAGTAAAATTATAAATCAACTAATTCTTTATATGTTTAAATTAAATAAGAATGTAATAGATTCATCATAAATCTGATAAGCAATAATAATGTGTAGTAATAACATAATAACACATCACACATAAGAAACACACATGAACACTAGGATTTAAGGTGGAAACCTAATATGGGAGAAAACCACCATTGTTGTCGTCTGAGTCTTCAATATTATTATTATCAAAAACTTCTTACATTCTTGTACTGGTGCAGACTCATGCCAGTACACAGGCACTCACCTACTGAAGGCTACAACCTTCACTCATTCTCGAACTCCTACTGGAAGGGAGCTTAAAACCCCTGATCTCATTTACCATCACCCACTCGAAGGGAGCTTCAACCCCCTGATCTAATCACCAACTACTACTGGCAGGAAGCTTCGACTTCCTCACTGAAGGTTCCAAGCCTCAACACCATCCGTAGACCACGTTTGATAAATTTTCACACTGGATCCACCTACTTTAATACATCACAACTTGTATACCACCTTTCATTGCATAATCCATGTTGAACCCTTTAACATTCATCTAATTCATGAACACAACCATTAAACCAAGTAGTCACCAATCACTCAAATACTGAACCAACCACAGAAGAAAACAATCACTTGACCAAACACCAACTTAATTCAAATATAATAGTGAGATCATTGTAAACAGAATTTAGAAATGAATTTAGAATACTGCATCAACACACTAAATCAACTACAACCTTGATAATTCATAAACCAAAAGGTATACGCTACTTCACTTAAGGAAACCCACGTGTATACGCGCTTTTATGTAGAGCAACCTGCATATAGATCTCAATATACTAAGTTAAAAAAATATTACTCTGAATTAGTCACAGACTTGAACAAATTCATTTAGCTTACAGATATTTTAACCCTCATACAGTTAGCAACATCAAGAATCTTTTCAACCAATAAATGTGCAACCAATTTGAACTTCATCATTCAATCAGTTCTACTTCATACATTATCAATCAACTCAGATCAACATGAAGAAACAATTGAAAGAGAGTAGAGATACAACAACACTGATATGATTGATTAGTCATTTTTAAGCAGAAACCCTTCCTTTATGTACACTACTTTGATGAAACGAAACTGCGTGTATACGCGAATTAAACAAGACCAACTTGCATACAGATCTGCAAATTTTGACCTAAAATTGTGTAGATTTCCAGAACTTCAGAAAAACCCAGATCATAAATTTTAGAGATAAAAACATGCATCAATAATTAAATCTAGTAAATACACGAGGATATCATGCAATGAAAAGTCATTTTAGGTCCCATGACCCTGATCCATCATTGTATTCAACGGTGCATTATTATTTCAAATTAACTTGTCAATTATAGCCCTTACAATGCAATATACTTCATATTGAAGTATTATAAAACAACCCTTACTTTTGAAAACTTATCACTTTTATCTTCACCTCCTTATATAGTTAGAGCCTTAGCCAATACCATGAGCCAAAACCACACTAGTGCAGGTGGTAATATTGGACGAGATCAAATAATCATTACTGCGCTCAATATTGTGGGTTAATACCATGGTAAAGACCCTTGGTATTAATAAATTAGTGTGCCAGCATGTACACAACTTGGCTTATTCATACCCACGTGTGTACATGACTTGGTCTTGGTTAACCCACATACAGATATTTAAATATTCACCTTCATCAAACTTCTTTTTCTAACCTGCAAAACTTTGTCCCATCATTCTCTTATCTTGTGCCGTCACTATGACACCTTTGAATCGATCTGCGAACTCATATGGTTACCATTGAATTGTTCTGTTACCAATCGGTTGCCATCAAGGACAGCACATGTACCATAATTCCAACACCCCATTTACTTTTCAAAGCATATATATATGTAGATTTTGTGCTACATATGAGGTCAGATTACACCAACACCTGATCTAAGTTTTATGGACCCAACATGGGACATAGTTATGAAAATTTCATGGCTCGTAGGGACCCTGCACATGTAGAACCACCTCCGTTTGTGTTTCCACAACCATCTCAAAGTCGGATATTTCTAAAATAGCTAGAGAAGTCATCACAACTTGGTGTTGAGACTAGGGATACCATTGCATATATCATGCAAAGGACATTGACCATTGTAGATGTCACATTGTATAGAGAGGTGAGAAAACAACCTTCATTGCCTCGTGGGCCACCAGTTGCATTACATGATGATTCATATCTTGAGAGTCTAGGGCATGACCAATTTTTTTCATATGCACATATTTTTCATCATACCATTCGTCACACTCGGAGGGTGCATGACCCATGTGACATAGACTAGTTACATATTGTTGGGCCTTGAATACGACCACTTTTTAACACTTATTTCATCCATTTTTATTCTTCTTTATCATATCATTTATTATAATTTATTATATAAATCCATTTTATAATGATTTATGCTCTTATGGATGAATATTATTTCTTCTCCTTTATTTTTAATAAATTTATGATTATTATGCATAATTTTATCAATGATGATTTATTAATATATTTTGTAATATCACTTACCATTTTAGCCTCCAAGATATTTTCCAGATTGAAGATTTGATCTCCAAATCATCATCAAATATTCCAACTCAGAAATTCGTTGGAATAAGAAGTGACAATTTTTCATTTAATATTCTGGGCAAATGAAGAAGAATCTGGAAAATCCGAAACATGGGTTTTGTCCAGAATGGGCCCAATTAAATTTATCATAGAACGGTTTGCCAAAATTCGGCCTGTATTGAGAGAAACACATGCTTATTTGAGCACGATTTTCTCAGATTTGTTGTTGCGGCCGTCCTCCAAATCTTAGCTGCAAAGCCAAATTCGCCTTGCTCTTGTTGAAATATTGTTGAAAATATATTTTCTTGTTGATCAATTGGTTGGGAACAATTCAATTTTGTTATGAGAGATCCTATTTACTATTTAATTTCTCCTCTCTTTGGTTATAAAAGGAGACATTTGTAAAAGAGAGAGGATGGAACATAGTTGTTGCTTTTGTGAATTGTAAACTTAATCATAAGCTATGTTATTGAAAGCACGATTTCATTGTAATGCTGCTCCAGTTTAATGATTAATTGAAGTTTTTGTTCCATTCGCATCATCTGAAGTAGCTTGAGTAGTCCCTGCTGGCGGTTAAGGGCCCAACCCCTGGTAGCGTGAACTGCTCCTATGTGTTATATTTCCAATTCCTATAGTGTGTGATCGATTTGCTACATGCATGTTACTATGAGTTTATTTCATTATTTTTTATCATTTTACTGTCTTTATGTATTATGCACTCTATTTATGAGTTATTTCATTATCGTATGATCTGAATCTTATTTCTTACAGCTTGGGTTAATTGAGACATCATATTGTCTTATTTAGAACATCCTTGGATTCACGGAAGTGATATTGGTTCTATCTTAATTAATTCATAATTTCCATGTTTAATAGTTTACTGTTTTATTATAATGGATTGCGTTGTCGTTCCTTCCCAATTTAACAAGAGTCTTAATCCTCGAATTACTTATCTTGTTATGCTTCATTGTTCGACATTTGATGTTCCATTCCATTTGCTATTTCGTTTAACTGCTGTTCATTTCAAAGTGCAGATATAAAGCTTCGCTATTCAATTTTCTGTTCAATAGGATTTGTCGTTTAATAGAGTTTTTTTGTTCAATTCCATGAGTTAATATTTGCTGTTCGATTTCAATGTGTTGTTCAGTTTCAATTCATTAGTTTCCAGACTTTGTTCCTTTCAGTTATTTTCATCAGCACGAAGATTGAGTTTTCTTTCATTTCGATTGCTTTAAGATCACCAACTGTAGAGGACACTGGTTATTGCTTCCAACTTCCTAGATTGGTTATCTTGCATCGATCTCTAAGGGAAGGAGTTATTGCTTCTGTATCCCTGATCGATGTTTTTCAGATTGGTTTAATTAAGGTTTCAGAGCATTTGAGTTTATGCTGTTGTAGTTAGATTTATTTTTCAAGCATCCATTTACTCTTGTATATCGAACACTATACTACATATTGCAAGGCATTACTCTTGGATAAATTGCTGCCTCAGACAGAGTACACTCTTGAAATAAAAATTCGCTCCCGGATTGATAATTAATGTGAGATAAATAGGTGTTAAAAAGATACCTTTTATGCACTCGACATTTTGGCACCGTTGCCGGGGAGAGTGTATGCCATTTAGAAAGAGTGATGCATATTTAATTTTTTTTCTGCTTGGGAAGAATTGGATATTAAAGACAGAAGGTAAGAACCTGTGCACCAAGCAAGAAACACACTTTTTCACTGGCCCGCTTCACAGCAGAATTTAGTGAAAGCTTAAGGTAGGAATGAATGCTTGCTTTTTTTTTTAATTTTAGAGGTAGAGTCTTTTTTGAAAAAAATCTTGTAATTCCACTCGAGTGGTGATGTAAGCACCACCCATTTCACTAACCAATTGACAGGAACATTGGAAGGAGGATCCTTAAAGAAACACCTGAAGAACATCTTCTATTATGGTAAGAAATGGCTCACATTTCAACTTTTGACTTCTCTATCAAAGATCTAGGAGGAGTGGCACAAATGCACATAATTCCCTCATTGTCTCTACCAAATTTTCATGGTTTGACAAATGAAAATCTAGATACATTCTTATTTGAGTTTGAAATACTTTGTAGAGGATATGATTATTGTACTAACGACCAAAGATTGAAATTGTTTCCTCTTACTCTAAAAGGAGCAGCTCTCCGATGGTTCATGAGCCTAGGAGGGAACTGCATCAAAACATGGGAGGACATGAAGAACATATTCTTGAAGAAGTAACAAGACTATTGCAAATCCAGTGAAGATATTTTTGGTATGATACAAGGGGAAGATGAAAGCTTAGAGGACTATGTAGAGCGATTTCGATACAACCTTCAAAAATCGAAGCATAAGCATTTGGAAAAAGAGATCTTGAAAACACTCCTTCTTAAAGGAATCAAAGATGATTTTTTAGAACTCTTAAATCTAATAGGAAAAGGTGATGTTTTTCAGTTATCATATGATGATGTTTGTGAATTGTGCATAAGGTATTCAAGAGGAATTTCTAAGGCTGGTAAGAATTCTAGAGAAGTTTCTTATTTCTTTTCTAAATTTACTACAAGAACAAGAGACATAAGAGTTGAAATCAAGGTTTTATTTGAAAATTTTAAATATGATTTTATTAGCTCTCTAAATTCACAATTGAATGTTTTGTAGGTTCAGATAAATCAAGAATTTGATGAAGTGTTTTTCCCTCATTACCAAAAGGAGCATCCCATAGATAATCACTCTTCCTTATCTAATTTGGAAGTAGCATATCAAAGAGATGGGGAAGCTGCAACAAGGTCAAAACCATGGAAATCATGGCCTACAGGTATGGTTCAAAACACTTCCTCTCCATTCTCTTACTTGCATAATTCATTATAGAATACTCATATGTTAGGGAAGCCATGCCAATATCAATATAACCACCACCAATCTTGTTTGCAAGTTTGGAATGGTTCACCTTATGATTTCATGACTACTCTCCCTCATCTTGTAGCACAAACACATCTTCCAGCTCTTCCACAACACCTTGTTTGCCGATCAAAATCATCCACTCAACACAATCAACTACATCATCAAGAGGCTCCATTCCCTACACAATCTCCTGCTCAACTCATTCCACACCCACATGATAATAAACCAGTACAACATGCTTACAATGTTGAACTGAAAAATTCAGCCACCCTTCCCACCCATTCTATCTCACATGTACCATTGGAAAAAACTTACACTGAGACTCAGAATGAATCAAATCCAAAAATTGTAGAAGTTATGAAAGAAAATGAGGTTTCTTCTAATTTGCACCAACAAACCATTTTAAAAGCTCAAGAACTTCATGATATGATGGCTATGGGAAATCAAGGAAGTAAAGAATATATTGAAGATTGGTTTCACTCCATCATTTTTTTGCAACATCACTCCATACTTCAACAATTTTTGGCACCATCTTTTCAAGGGAAGTTGGCTTCTCATACCCTAATTTTTATTAACATACATTTTTCAAATTTGGGTATGTACATAATTGAAGCCTTATTTCAGAAATGGCTCCATTGGAAATACTCTTATATGTAATCATATTCATTTTCCAATTCATAGTAGGATAGTGGAGAAATAAATAAAAGAGGAAATAAAACAAACACATTTTATTTATTTATTTTTGTAAAAATAGTTGTTTCTTTGTTGCAACACGCTGTGAAATCAAGATTGATGATAAATATTTTAATTTATTTGTGTATTTATATGAATTATATTGCAAATAACCATTATACAAACACTTATATTAATTTTTATCATCAATATAGAAAAATTTATTGAATATCATATTTTTTGGCTTGCGAGCTTGATGAAATTTCTGAAAACATAGTTGGGACAGTCATGTTTTGGGGGGGGAAATTGAATATTTTTAAAACATGTTTCTATAATAAGTATCCCTTGATTTATACTTTCCAACCCAATTGGAATCACTCAATTTGGATTTGAAACGAAAAAGTTAGAACCAAAACATTGACAGGGTGTCTAATAGGAAGCTCAGGAATAGAAATGAGACAGTCAATTTTTGGAGGTCTAAATGACTATATTTTTAAAAAATGTTTCTATGGGATATTCCTCTATTAATATAGTTTACAACACAATTTTAATCACTCAATTTCAATATCGTATGAGGAATTTATGACCAAAATACTGACTGCCTATCATAAATCAGCACTCTTGAAACTCTGTTTTCTCGGTTGTTCCTTAACATATTTGACCTATCAATTATTCTTGTCTTCAAAAACTGTTTCTATTGGAGATCCATAAATAAACCTACTTAAATCTCCAATTTTAATCGGTTCAATCCGCCATCAAACGAACAATTTATGCTTGAAATACCAACTATTGGTCTAAGCTGGAAAATCGAAAATGACTCTATTATGCAGGTTGTTCTAAGCAAGTTTAACATACCATTACATGGAATTTTTAAAAATTGTTTATATTGGAGATAAAATTTTTAATTAGCTCTCATTTGGCTTTTGAATAACTCAAATCAAACAAAAAACAAAGAAGTTATGAATAAAACACTGTTGGTTAGTATCGTCGACCACTGCTCTCCCGCAGGTAGCAAATATAATTTGTTTTATTTTTCCATGGATTTGTTCTACAGAGTAACTACTTGTTAGTTCTTTTGCATAATTATTGGATTAGAGGAGCTTGATCACCTATCTTTCTCCATGATTTAATGTTTTATTGCAGGTAGACACTCGTTTTTTGCAGGTCTTAGAAGAATAAAGAAGGTCAATTTATGGACGAACGATTGTTGAAAATTTAGTAAAACAAGGGAATTTCATCCAGTTCACTACTTAACATATTTATAACAAAAAGAAATGAAGAATTGGTTCCCATTTCTAGATTCATGTTACTGCTGCCAAAACATTTTTCAAAAAGATCATTTTTTTTTCCATTAATAGATTGATATTCCCTTAGGAAATAACATCATAGCTGTTGTAACTTAATAAAGTGTTGTTTCTTTTCTGATTTCTTTTATGTTTTTGTGTTTCAGGTGTTGATTCCTCTAAATTGTAGTTTTCGTTCCATTTGCAATTGAACAATAAGGACCCCACCATGCAAATTTCAGTTACAGAAAGCAATTCTTCGGCAACACCAATTCTGTGAAAAAAAAATAAAAGAAAATATATATTTTTTTTCTTAAAACCTGTACATAAAATTTTCTTTCTATTTGATTGGATTTTCTTGGCAATGGATTGCATATTAGCTTTGTTCTTTCCTCTATTTTTTTCCTTTTTTCATGTTTATATTTGTTTGTTGTTCCTCTTAAGGGACAGTTATTGTTCCTCTTAAGGAACAACAATCGTTCCTCTTAAGAAGCAGTGCGTTTATGTGTTTATTTTTTTTGTTCCTTCCAAAAGGAACAACATTCTCGCTAATTAGTTTTGTTGTTCTTTTTTAAAAAAAGAACAAATTTTTTTTTGCATGATTTCGTTATTCCCTTCAAAAGGAACAACACCGCTCATTTTTGCTATTCCTTTCAAAAGGAATAGCAGTTTTGCTATTCCCTTCAAAAGGAACAACACCGACTGTTCTTGCTGTTCCTTTCCAAAGAAACAACATTTTCGCAGATTATTCTTGCTGTTCCTTTCCAAAGGAACAACATTTTTGCAGATTGTTTTCATTGTTCCTTTCCAAAGGAACAACAATTTTTGAGTGCATTTTTCTTGTTTGTGAACAACTTTTTGAGGATTTTTTTGAATTTTTTGAAAAACAAACATACAATTTATGGAAGGATACACAATCATACAAATTAAAGCTTACTGTAATCAGCAAATCAAAAGAAATCGTCATTTTTAATTATTTGTTTAGTAATGATAAGAAAAAGGGAAAAGGGACATAATCAATAACATGATCTTGTTGTCTTACTACTACTAAATTCATATGATCGATTATATTTATCATGTTGTTTCTTTCCCATATTTTATAACTTTCTTTGATTTTTACTTATGCAGTAGGAACAAGGGCATATTATTTTCTATTGAGCTGTTCAGACTTCTTCCACCATCCCTACTCTTAAGAAGTGCTGAGCCATCCTTTATGAATAAATAGGGAAGTGTTATATGAAAAGAAAAATATTTACATATTTCATTAATAATTTTATAATTTGGTAGATGGAGGATAGGAGGTCTCATCAAGAGCCGGCCTACCATGTTCATAAGGAAGCAAGTGAAGTGGCATTCCCATCATGGCCACCAAACTAGGGATATGGTCCAATGGACAATTGAAAAAATTAAGAAGTCCTTGGAACAAGAGGTCTCATCATGAGCCGGCCTACCCACTTTTCACTTCTTCCCAGTGAATGGAATTGTGATTTATCTGGTCACCAAGCCAGCACAATGGCCTCCGTTATGACAATTAACAAGCACTTCCTCAGCAGAAATAAAATACAATGGTTCCAAGGGTGAGAGAGAAACTATGTCAAAGTTATGGACACCTGTGGGCAACAGAGCTCTGCTGATGGTATTGGAGTCACATTTATACACAACAATAGTAATATTAAACCCTTTTTCCTATATCTCTATTTAAATATCAGATGAAAGTTGAATCCTTAACCTTTGATTTTGAACCTATTATACATGAAAATCATCATAAATTGATCACATTAGTTTAAGTGGGTAATAATCACATTTGTACTTATGTTTATCTTAAGCTGTCCCTTCTCCTTAGCCTTGAATCATTACAAAACGCTTCTATATCTGTTTACGATTTATCACATGCGTGGATTTCAGTAATGCGATAATTTGTTGATCATATGATAAGTACGTATGCCTTTCCATCCTGTATAATTGCTGTACAGTACGCTGCTCTTCTATTTTGCTAATTTGCCACAATATTGATACTGCACTTCTACAAAAATTTTGTTGATTGAACTTTTTTGCATGCATCTTATCTGTTTCCATTCGAAACTGAAACTGTGGATTCAAGAAAATTGCATACAGAATTGTGATTTGTTTACAAGAGAACAAAAAATATGGGGGAAAATTCTATTCGCAACACAACCACACTATTGCAATTAACAACGAAGGCTCGTGAATGCGCACAATTCTTCAGACATGATGTGCTTGCATGGCTTCCACCTTTTGCATCACTTTCAGTATCTGCTCAGCCTACATCAGCTTCAACAAAGGCCAGTCCCTACATGTCATTCCACATTTTTTCGGAGGTAACACTTGAGGTAAAATAGCATAATTTTCTGATTTATTATGAATTTAAGAGAATTTCATGAAAATCCATTAAGCATTATTTATCATCATTCATTCCACATCTTTACCACTTCCCATTTTTTTTAGATACGTCTCATCTTTCAGTTTGGGGGAGTGTTGATTTCTTTCATTTCTTTCTTATGACCATGTCAGTAATCTTCTTTAATTTTCTTATTCATTCTCAACACCTCCCTTATTCCATGTTGTTTTATAACAAGCATAGATTTCAATAGATTGTAACAACCACCTCTCTTTGTTTTCTAGCATCGCATGAGGACATGCTAATTCTTCAGTTTGGGGGGGGGGAGAATTGCTATATATGATGGATGTTTTCCACTTTATTTTTCATTTAAGTTATACAATTTCATTTGTATATGGTGTAGAAATTGTTTTGCATATATCTTTAAAACTATGAACTGAATTCTTGTGTTTTCTGGATAATAAAGAAGTATCATTAAAATACACAAACCCAGATAATTTCATGCTAAATTAGTTCATAAAATTTCGAAAATTATGCACTATCACCTACAACCATTTTTTTTATATCTCATGATCCATGCATCAAAATGATCTGATTTTTGAAAAAATGGTTAATGAAGTTTGCTGTTACTTATGTCACATTTTTATGCAACTTCATATACATATAGTTGAATTTCAACTATAAAAATTGTTATGCCTTTATCAAGATTGCTAAATTGAATTTTCATTATTTGAAGAAACATGGATTTGTTCCATCCATTTCATGGGTTGAGATGAACAATTTTTGCTTAGTTAACACATGGGTTTTGTCTTTGGGTTGCATGAGGACATGCAATATATTCAGTTTGGGGGTATGTTGGGCTGTGAATATGACCACTTTTTAACACTTATTTCATCCATTTTTACTCTTCTTTATTATATAATTTATTATAATTTATTATATAAATCCATTTTATAATGATTTATGCTCTTATGGATGAATATTATTTCTTCTCCTTTATTTTTAATAAATTGATGATTATTATGCATAATTTTATCAATGATAGTTTATTAATATATTTTGTAATATCACTTACCATTTTAGCCTCCAAGATATTTTCCAGATTGAATATTTGATCTCCAAATCATCATCAAATATTCCAACTCAGAAATTCGCTGGAATAAGAAGTGACAGTTTTGCAGTTAAGATTCTGGGCAAATGAAGATGAATCTGGAAAATCTGGAACATGGGTTTTGTCCAAAACGGGCCCAATTAACTTTTTGAAGAATGGTTTTTCCAAATGCAGTCTTCTTTGAGAGAAAAACAGGGTTCTTTGAGCACGAGTTTCTCAGATTTGTTGTTGCGGTCGTCCTCCAAATCTCAGCTGCAAAGACAAATTCGCCTTGCTCTTGTTGAAAGATTGTTGAAAATATATTTTCTTGTTGATCAATTGGTTGGGAACAATTCAATTTTGTTATGAGAGATCCTATTTACTATTTAATTTCTCCTCTCTTTGGTTATAAAAGGAGACATTTGTAAAAGAGAGAGGATGGATCATAGTTGTTGCTTTTGTGAATTGTAAACTTAATCAAAAACTGTGTTATTGAAAGCACGATTCCGTTGTAATGTTGCTCCAGTTTAATGATTAATTGAAGTTGTTGTTCGATTCGCATCATCTGAAGTAGCTTGAGCAGTCCCTGCTGGTGGTTAAGGGCCCAACCCCTAGCAGCGTGAACTCCTCCTCTGTGTTATATTTCCAATTCCTGTAGCGTGTGATCAATTTTCTACATGCATGTTACTATGAGTTTATTTCATTAGTTTTTTATCATTTTACTGTCTTTATGTATTACGCACTCTGTTTATAAGTTATTTCATTATTGTATGATCTGAATCTTATTTCTTACAGTGTGGGTTAATTGAGACACCATATTGCCTTATTTAGAACATCCTTGGATTCACGGAAGTGATATTGGTTCTATATTAATTAATTCATAATTTCCGTGTTTAATAGTTTACTGTTTTATTATAATGGATTGCGTTGTCGTTCCTTCCCAATTTAACAAGAGTCTTAATCCTCGAATTACTTATCTTGTTATGTTTCGTTGTTCGGAATTTGATGTTCCATTCTATTTGTTGTTTCATTTAACTGCTGTTCATTTCAGAGTGCAGATATAAAGCTTCGCTATTCAGTTTGCTGTTCAATAGGATTTGCTGTTTAATAGAGTTTTGTTGTTCAATTCCATGAGTTAATATTTGCTGTTCGATTTCAATGTGTTGTTCAATTTCAATTCATTAGTTTCCAGACTTTGTTTCTTTCAGTTATTTTCATCAGCACGAAGATTGAGTTTGTTTTCATTTCGATTGCTTTAAGATCATCAACTGTAGAGGACACTGGTTATTGCTTCCAACTTCCTAGATTGGTTATCTTGCATCAATTTCTAAGGGAAGGAGTTATTGCTACTGTATCCCTGATCGATGTTTTGCAGATTGGTTTAATTAAGGTTTCAGAGCATTTGAGTTTATGTTGTTGTAGTTAGATTTATTTTTCAAGCATCCATTTACTCTTGTATCTCGAACACTGTACTACATATTGCAAGGCATTACTCTTGGATAAATTGTTGCCTCAGACAGAGTACACTCTTGAAATAAAAATTCGCTCTCGGATTGATAATTAATGCGAGATAAATAGGTGTTAAAAAGATATCTTTTATGCACTCGACACATATATATAGAAATTTTGACTCTTATTGTCAATTTATACATTATTTATAATAATAAGTTTGTATCAGATTGCATTTATATTAATAATTTCATGATAACATGCATGCACATCCGAGCTACATAGATGAGCTTTTCAGGTCATCTAAGGGGGAATTTGACCTAGCAAAGCAACCTCCTCTAGTGCATGTTTACATGGATCAGTTTCCTCCACCTCATAAAACTCATGGAATAATAATTGAGGTGAATTTTTTTATTCCTAATATTTCAAAATTTCCTTTTTTTACTTACATATATGGATGCTAATTAGTTCATAAACTAATTATAATTTGTCTTTTCCATTGTGTACACAAGCCCAGATGTATAGGGGTGTCAATGTTGCAGTTATGTAGACACATGAGTGGGATGTTGGGTATGGAGGCATTGAGCCATATGTAGGGGAGCAACAAACCTATATTGACTAGACCCCGATCCCACCTGACTTCCATTTTCACTTAACTGAGTCACAGGTAGGGGACTATTTGAATGCACAATTCAAAATCATGTATTTCTAGGTTGTTTAATTTGTACAAATAATGTTCTAATTAATTTTAATTTGAATGTTTTATACTGAAGTTCTAGATTATGGACATGCACTCTATGCAGCGGAACATACATAAAAGTTCTAGAAGTGATACTTTCTAGAGTGGATCATAGATAGTTGGTATATTTTCATACATGGAAAATTTATGGATGCATGAACATTATTTGATTTTATGGATGCTTATTATTTCAGTTTGTGGATCCTCATGTGTATAATGTAATTTGTATATATTTTCATATGGATAGTTTATTATCATACATAGCTAACAAGATCACAATTTTGACTTCTTAGGAAATAATCTAAGAAAATAAGTACAATCTTAGACTACAATGCAAGTCATTTTGATACTTAAAATGAACTAAAATATATGTTCATTGTTCAATTAAAAAACAAAAATAGGATTGAAATACATTTTAAATTCAATTTTAAAATATGTCTTCAACTAGTAATGTTCAACTAAAAATTTTTATTAAATTTTATTTCTTTTGAGGTCATCTACAAGATCTTAGTCATAACACATGATATAAAATTCATACGTATTGGATTTTAATATACCAAAAAACAATTAATGATATGTTTTTTAATAATTTTATGAACTTTCCTAAATTTATTTGGCTATGAAATATTTCAATCAATTCCTTAACTTAAGATATTCAATTAAGAATATTCAAGAACTAAAATTTTACAAAATAACAATTTTGAATTCTAGTTTCATAGACAAAGGAAATAAGTACAATTTTACTAATATGATGCAAGTCACTTTGATACTTAAAATGAGCTAAAATATATCATGTACGTAAATTTAATATTGAATTTGTAGAAAGTGTCTTTTAGTGCACTAAACGTATCTTAATTTAAACAATTAATGATATGTTTTTATAGTTGTATGCACTTTCCTAAATTTACTTACCTATCCAAGTGTTTCAATCATTTCGTTATCTTAAGACCTTCAATTAAGAACATTCAAGAGGTTAAATTTTACAAATTAATAATTTTGGTTGTCATATTGGCTTGTAGAAAGTGTCTTTCAGTGCACAATCAATGTATGTTAAATTACAATGATTTTAATTTAGATGTCAATATGTAAAAGTTATACAAATACATTTTTTTGATTTTATTTCTTTTGAGGTTATCCAAAATATCTTAATAGTCATAACATGATATATTAATTTTTTTTTGAACTTTTTACATTTCAATATGAAGAACGTGTGTAACTCTTTCCATGTTTTATATCAATGTAATATCCCAAAATGGGGAAGCAACAATATATGAACACAATAATGGAAATAATAGTGACAAATCAATATATGTAATGTAAGAAGATCATATAGCCATCACATTAATATCATAACAGAAAAATGTATACAAATCCTTGAGGAAATAGTCACTCAAGATAGGCAAAACTAGCCTCAAGAGAATATGTACAATAAAGATCACTGCTACACAACAATTCCCAAGGCTATGACAGTGCAGTTTTATTAGATGTAACTACTGCTAGAGCATGTAAATACATGGATATGCAAGTATATGGCTCATACAATGCCGTGAGTAAAGATCTAGGCTCCCAAACACAATTTCAAGGCAAATCGGGAAGGATTTCCTGAAATATGCAAAAATTACAAAATGCCGGAATGCATCCCAAGGACTGAATAGCAACTGCAACACAGAAAATGGATGAAAATGGCTATAGATGATGCATATGATAAATGAATCTCCTCCAATATATCCTTCAAGTGAAAAGGCTGATCCAATAACTGAAGATCTCACCCTCCAATCAAACACTGCAACCCCTCACTACAAATGCTCACTGAAATAACGCAGTCCAAGAGGGACACTATGTTTTAGGAGATGGAAAATATGTTGGCCAAGTGCTAAGATGTGAAATATACTCCATAATATTCCTCATTGATCTCCCCAAATAGAGGAATTCTTCCTCCTCAGAAAAACTGGCTCCGGAAGTGGTGTTATCAACCCTCCACTACAACACCCTGCAACACAACCTAGCTCTAAATAGAAACTGCACTGGAGCTAAAGGAGGTAGCTTGGAATAAAGCCTGAATGTGGAGAAATGAAGTGAAAATCTCCCCCAAGAGGCCTCTCAAGAAAGGATATGGAATTCCTAAAAAGGAATATCTTGTGCTAAGAAACACAATAATCTCAACTAAATAGATGAAGAATGCACAATAGTCATGCAGACCATAAAATCAATAATCGATAACATCCCCCACTATGGCTGAATTTCCCTCCTTATAAAAAAGTGTGAGCCTTCTCACCTTGGGTCCCACTCATTAGGGTTTCCTCCACCAAGGAATCTTCCTCCCACTATCACTGCGCCGTCTCCATAGATGATCTCCACCATAAATTCCAGTGATGTTGACTTGGTCAAACTTGACCTTGTCCACATGTAATTTCCCTTTTTCACACATGAGGGTGTAAGATACAGCTATTATTATGATCCCTTTTCACATCATGAGGGATTTTACTCCTATTTTAGATATGGATGGGCCTCCTTACCCATTTATTCATCTACTAGGTGTCAAAAGAAAAAAAATATATTCCTATTAGCTGCATGTTAATTTAGGAATGTTACAGTCCTCCCCTCGCAAATGTTGATTTTCCTCAAGTACCTGAAATGATAGAACTCAAGAGCCTCCTCTCCTCCTCCTGTAACATCCTCATATGATAAATTCCTCCAAGGAACAAGATGTTGTCTCATCAATACATCTCCAAGTATGCAAGCTAACTTTTGGTGAGCATCCCATAATTATTGATATGAGGAATGTCATACCAACACAATGCACCCATACTCCTTTATGCCATATGATGCAAGTGTCCTGCCAAGTTTTCTCCACCCACATACCCTTTGAAAGAGGATATGTCACAAGATGGCCAAACTCTTTTAAGAGTAGCCAATGCAGCCAAGCCTCCTGCTGCCTGGTGTCATAGATATGTAGGTGACTCACCAACCTCTTGCTCACCATCCATACCCATTCATCCAGATGTGGGTGCCTCCCACTATTCTCCATCTTGGTACTCCTCCAATGAAGACTACCATTCTTCCAATTCAGATTGTTACCTTTGCATTTCATGGGATGTTGAAATGCAACCTCTTGGATATCTCCTTGAGAAGCTCCTATACCAATGACCATATTGAATCCATAGGGATCCAAGTATGCTGAAAGCAAAGTCTCCTCATAGAGCTATACAATTCTCAACAAGTACGACCCATCACAATGCTGAAAAATGAGAGGACTCTCATTAATAATCTACTCCTCCCATGTCACATAAGTGCAATGGCCATCAGAATGCTCCACCAATAGCTGAGCTCCCAACTCATCATTGTTGCTTAATGACAATGTTGTTAATCTCCTAAATGGTGTGTTTGATGTCTCATGCTCCAACTCAAGGATGAACATAGAGTTCTGCATTGGATTGTTTAGGACAAAGATCATCCTATATTTCAAAAATCCATACTCCAACCTCAAGTGTGGTGTGAAGCTCAACAATGGCACATTAGGATGTGGTTCATCCCTTCCTTGAACAATTAAAGGTTGCACAACGCAGTGCAATTTTGCTACTCCAAATCAGCAGGATGTGTTGACCCTTGGTCATGCAAAGGCAGATTTCCACAACCCTCCATAAGATTTACTGAAATAATAGAAAGTGGAAATTTAGGCATACCTTGGTGGAACTTGGGAAAATTTTGTATGGATGCAAGAGCTCCTTCCTCCAATGTGTTGGCTTCCCCAACTGTTGATGATGATGGCTGCTCCTCCATAGTTGTATCAGTGTTGGTACAAGTCTCCTCAAGTGGTGGTGAAGGCATTTCCTCCTTTGATTTCTTCTTGTCAAATTTTTTAATCACCCTTTGAGTAAATTCTGCAAAAGTTTTCACTCTTGCATGACTCAAATGGATGAACCACCAAATGATTGCTTCACCCTCTAGGTGCAGCGCTGTGATCTCAATAGGCTTGCTTTCCACTACTGGATGTAGTAGGAAGAATGCATCTAGCTTCCTTGCCCAAGACTTTGTTGTACATGTGGATGATCCATCAAAAGTAGACAATAGAAATCTATTTCCCTTTATCCTCCTATTTTTGCAAGGTCTCCTTTCTTCTTCATTCTGAATAAACTGTGGAAGAGTTAGAGTTTCCTTGAAAGCTCTAGGTTGAGACTTATATTCTGTCAGGTATCCACTTAGGATCTCATGTTCCAAGTGCCCTCCATCTCCATGCTTCTTGTTTTCTTCCTCAAAAGGAAATGGCATAGTGGAATTATTTGGAGCTCTCTGCAACACTGGTCCTCTTTTCTGATCATAGGAAGTACATGGGCCTTCCTCCCCTTGAAACCCTCTAGAGGTCTCACTACAAATTTCCTTTTCATTTGCTTAACCTCCTTGGAGAGGTTCTTCATAGATCTGAAAAATGATGAGACAAAGCTCCTTCTTTCCCTCATTCTGATATTTTCATTCTTCTTATTATTCTCTTGATAGCATAATGGTTGAGATCCATAGGCTGAGCAAAGATTATGCTCTGATACCACTGTAATATCTCAAAATGGGGAAGCAGCAATATATGACCACAATAATGGAAATAGTAGTGACAAATCAATACATGTAATCTAAGAAGATCATATATCCATAATACTAAGATCATAACAGCAAAATTTCTACCAATCCTTGAGGAAATAGTCACTCAGGATAGGCAAAACTAGCCTCAAGAGAATATGTACAATAAAGATCACTGCTACACAACAATTCCCAAGGCTATGACATCGCAGTTTTATTAGATGTAACTCCTAATAAATAATTTAAATAAATGGATATTCAAATATATGGCTCATACAATGTCGGGAGTAAAGATCTAGGCTCCCAAACACAATTTCAAGACAACCTGGGAAGGATTTCCTGAAATATGCAAAAAGTACAAAATGCCGGAATGCAGCCCAAGGAATGAATAATAGCTGTAACTCAAAAAATGGATGAATATGGCTATATATGATGCATATGATAAATTAATCTTCTCCAATAGATCCTTAAGGTGAAAGGATGATCTAATCACTGAAGATCTCACGCTCCAATCAAACACTGCAACCCCTCACTGCAAATGCTCACTGAAATAACGCAGTCCAAGAGGGACACTGTGCTATAGGAGATGGAAAATATGTTGGCCAAGTGCCAAGATGTGAAATATGCTCTAGAATATTCCTCACTGATCTCCCCAAATAGAGGAATGCTTCCTCCTCTGAAAAACTAGTTCTGGAAGTGGTGTTATCAACCCTCCACTGCAACACCTTGCAACACAACCCAAATCTAAACAGAAACTACGTTGTAGCTGAAGAATATAGCTTAGCCTAAAGCCTAAATGTGGAGAAATGAAGTGAAAATATCCCCCAAGAGGCCTCTCAAGAAAGGAGATGGAATTCCTAAACAGGAATACTTTATGCTAAGCAGCACAACAATCTCAACTAAACAATTGAATAATGCACAATAGTGATGTAGACCACAAAATCAATAATCCATAACATCCCCCACTATGGTTTCCTTTCCCTCCTTATAAAAAAGTGTGAGACTTCTCACCTTGGGTCCCACTCATTAGGGTTTCCTCCACCAAGGAATCTTCCTCTCACTATCACTGCGCTGTCTCCATAGATGATCTCCACCATACATTCCAGCATTGTTGACTTGGTCAAACTTGACCTTGTCCACATGTAATTACCCATGTTCACACATGAGAGTGTAAGATCCAGCTTTATTATGATCCCTTTTCACATCATGAGGGATTTTATTCCCGTTTTAGATATACATAGGCCTCCTTACCCATTTATTCATCTACTAGGTGTCAAAAGAAAAAATTTGTATTATTATTAGCTGCATGCTAATTTAGTAATATTACAATCAAACTAACACATGACATATTTATTAATAACACAAAAAAATATATATCAACTTGGTTGTTACATACTAAAATGGATTTTATAGAAACCAAATATGTATGATATGTATATAGATCTATAAAATTTCTTGCATGTTGAACATGAATACTACAGACATGACATTTAAAAAATTTAAGATAAAAAATTGTAATTAAATCTAAATCTAAATCCCTATTGATTCTAAATTGTAGTTAAATTTTAGATTTATGGGGTTCACATAAGGATCTTATCCCTAAAACTAAAGCCTCCTTGAAATTTGCTGTACTTTGTGCACCTCAAGGAAACTAAATATTATATAACATATATGTACACCATTATAAATCCCTCCTAGATAAGAGGGAAATATTTTTCTATTCAAAATTACAAGAGTATTCAACTGTCACATTTATAGATTATAAAAATCATACGTTTGAGATCTCTTATACTAGATTATATTACACTTGAATACTATATACTCATCTTCAAGGATTTCCATTTGCATCATCTACTCATCTTTTCAATGAATCATAGGAATTAAAGTCTCCATAATACGTTCTCAGTCTGATTCTATCATCTTCCATCTCCTTGGTTCACCTTTCTTTGTTTTTATTTCTATGAGTTTGATTCGAGATTCTATGACTAGATGACTATATTGACAAGATATACATTCAAACATAAAATATTGTTGGCAGAAAATTTTAAATTAAGAATGACCCAGGGTTTGACCTAGGGTGCCAATAAATATTTCTGTGTAGCCTAGCACTTCACCGATATTTTCACTCCCTTGGATCAAAGGAGAGTCTCACTCGAGGCGATCTAGAACCATAGAAATGTGGAAGGGGATATAGAATTATATATCTATGTGGAATGCACAACCATTCATACATCCATTGTGGCAAGAGAAATTATACATGTAAATGTGAGTAATAACATATAGAAAATTTTAAAAGTGGGGTAAAACACGTAAGCATAAGACAAAAATCCCATTCTCCTTTTATTAATAAAGTTCAGAGCTCGATTACATCAACATTCCCTCAATACATCTTGTGAAACATTACAGGCTGTGTGCAAAAATTACAACTCAAAAAAATTATCAAACATAGATCACTACATCAACATATCTACATATAACAATCTTTCTTTCCCAGCTGAGATCTATAATTTGTGATGGCTTCTAAAATTTGCGTTGCCATCTAAACCTTGGGGGGTTCTCTAAAACTTGTTTCTCGTTTCTCTTCATATTCTTTTATAGCCTACACTCACTTGATTTGGTCTTCGATCCCTCACTCACTTGATCTACTATTTGCCAAAATCATGGGCCATTACCTTGGTTTCATGTTGACTGTATCAAAATAAGCTCCAGATTTTTCGGTGTGCGCCCTTATTTTCCACTGTACAAGTCCCAAAAAAATATTCCACTGGCACTTTGGTTTTTCGGTGCTCTTCTTTCGATGATTTTATCCAAAATGTCCTCCACAACTTCTATTCCTTAAAAAATTAAGGACCCAACATTCCCTAACCACAATCCATTGAATCTCCCTCGATTCAATGTGTTGTTGGTTTTGATGCATATAAACTCTAGGATGGTTAGCTTCTACTCCGATCAGTTGTGATACCTTCAAATGAAGGACCCAACTCTGGAATAGTTTAAAGAGATGACTCCTTAAACATGGTGAATATAGAAACAAAGGAGTTCTAGGAGTACAAAAGCATAAATACCTTAGTTGAAAATTATTCAAATGTATATGCACTAAGATCACTGGGTTGTGACTGGACAAGTTCCTGGATCTCTTGATCAACTATAGTGGACAGCGTACCCAGAGTGATAAAGTGTTTTTGTGCCTCTGGGTAGAGGTTGCGAAGAACGTGTATAGTTTATTGCAGCGTGTCTTCCAACTGGTTAATTTGAGCATCTAATACATCAGCCTGATCCAAGAGCAATGTCTTCACCGCCATATCTAAAGTCATAATTTCTTGTTGTAACAAGTTCTTGACATTCTCATGAAAGGGATCAATATTTGCATTTTTATTCGCATGAACATGACTTCAATCTAAAATAAAACTAAACGTCTGCTGGTACTCTTGCATAACTTGGGGTAAAGTGTCACATATAGAGGTGGTTTCCTAATCTTGTCAACTATATGGTCTCTATAGAGTGCCTAAGGACCTAATAAAGATTGATGCAGAGTAGTGACAATGTCCTGGAGCTTGATATTCTTGGTGACAATTTTCTTACGAACTTCTTCAACAAAAATGAAACATTCGGTAGGGGAACATGCGAAGAGATTTTTAAGTTGTTCTTCGGTAAAAGGAGAAATTTTCAAACACAATGACTATAGTTTAGAATAAACATCACTCACCTGGGCCTTTATTACATCTTTCTTTGAGCGCAATTATGTTTGTACAACGGTGATGACATTGAGCTGATGTTTTTTTTCATCCCATGTAATATGAAGATATGTGCACCAAGTCTTGGTCTGAACTAAATTGTTCTCCAACTGAGAGACAAAAACATGAATGAAATAGAAAAATTGTGGTGAATAACTTGTGCTAATGGTGTCGACTGAAACTTTATCTGTTGGTTGAAGTTGCGATTGCAATGGTTTTCCACTAACTACCAGGAATTCTGGCTGAGCCTATCGTGAAAACTCTCGTTGTAGATTACCCTTATGATTTTGCACAATTACATGAAGAAAATGGGTTGAAATAAAATCAATAATATCATGTTTCTAGACGAAAAAGGTGATCACCCAATGACACTGCTCTGGGTCTTTCATGGAATTTTCAAATTTCTCAGCAGAGATGAGACAAGTAGTCGAAGAAGAGGGATGATATGAGGTAGTGGTAGAAGGAAGAGAGATAAAGGGCGGGGGAACGGTATCGATAGGAAAACTATCATAAATAATAAATGTGGATTCAATTTCCATATATTCTAGCTCATCAGGGACAATGGGTGAATATGGGTGGTCAGATAAGGTGGCTTCTAAGGAATGAGGTCACTCGTTGGAAGCTATATTCGGGGATAAAGGTTGTTCTTTAATAATGGGGAAAACATGAACGGTGGATGTGGGCTCAATATTAAGAACAAAAATGGGGGAGGCATGGTTATTATGACGATATTGGCGAGATGAAGTGGAAATAGGGGAGGCAGCAGGTGGAATAGTGGCTGCGAAAGTGGGTGGTGCAATGGAAATAGATGTGACTTGATGTACATGAGCAACTTTCTTAACTAAGGAACCTACCTGAGTCCAAGTAGCATATGCTGATATCACACACTCCTTGAATTTCTTCAACAAATTTTGGATATCATCTTATGAAGGGGAATCTATGGCAGGTCTCATTGCATCAAAATTATATAGGTCTATTAGTATGAATCTTAGTTGAAAGTGTGCAAAAAAATACCACTTTAGCTACGCATAACAAACAACCCTAACAACAAAAGATGGCTGCCAATATCTTTGGATCTGCAATTAGTTGATCAAGATAAATGCTGCAAAAATCTATATCTATGCATCAAAATTCATTAAGCAGTAAATAAAACAAGATTTACTCCATGCATCCAATTGACAAGACAAGAATATGTTGAATGAATTTTATATTAAGGGCACCTGGGAGGAAAACATAGAAGGATGTTACCAATTCTCCTTAATGGGATGGGTTCTTGTAAGTACTCAGCACTTCAGATCTAAAATTCCTCTCTCTTGATGGTGTAGAAAACCCAGACAAAAAAGGAACTCAAAGGGAGCTCACAAGCAAAAGGATAGAAAAATATGACAATGATGGTGGATCAAAGTCAGACCAAAAGTATAGATCTAGAGTGATCTTAGGCAACAAAAAGTGATGAATGAATGGAAAACCCCTTCTATTTATAACAAAATATTGAGTTAGTCTAGATATTGGTGCATAATTAAAATATTATTAACCAAATCAAGATCAAATTTTATGGATTATTTTGTTATTTTTGTTGGAGGGAAAAGGAATTTGACTTGGGTCAAATCCCTTTATTTGTAAATGATAAATAAATAAATTATTTATTTATCATTTTAAGGATGTGGTTGAGTAATAATTAAATAAATAATGATTTATTTAACTATTTATGAGTGATTTAGTCAAATTTAACAAGGAATATTATTTAAATAAGGTTTAAATAATTATTCCTAGAAAATAATAAGATAAATAATCATTTATCTAATTAATTTTCCTTTTTTGGGTTAAATATGACCAGGAATATTAATTAAACTATTGTTTAACTACTTAATCCTTGAGGAAAATCAAACAAATATGGATTTATTTAATATTTCCTCATGGGGTTTCCTGTTTAGACCATAAACAACTTAATAAAGCTATTTTACTAAGTTATTTTTCATAGTGAAAGAAATTTTACTTAGGGTAAAATTTGTCTTACATGGTGTACTTAGGTCCATCTAATAGTAACAGGTTAGATGACCAAAAAATGGTGTAACAAATTTCCCCCCAGCGTGCGAACGTTAGGAGCTAATCGTATGACCGAAGTACGTTGTAAGAACTCAATGACTAGACACCGAAGGGGAAGTCAAAGAGAGAGAAATATAAGGTATACCGAAGCGCTAAAGGACTAGACCCTGAGGAGGCGAGACTTACAGGTGTGACAAGTCTCTTTTATGAGTGAGTACCTGTGCTATAGGTGGTGGGGGAGGCATACCTATGCCTGCCGAGACAAAGTACAAAGAATAATGCGTCCAGTAAACAAGGGACTGAACAATATAGTACATGCTAGCATAAACATGAGCCAGGTAAAAACATGATAATGAATCCCACATACATACTGTGCATGGGGTAACATCCAAGAATTATTCAATAATATCTAAGTACATGAGATACAAATACAACCAAAATGCCCCTGTAAATAGGAAAGGGCTCTAAAAATATGACTGATACATGCAAACGAATAAGCACTGCAAGTGGCTAAGGCTGACATCATCAAATATATGGAGCTGCATCAAAAGCTATAATGAAGAGGTCATCCGTACATGTGGGGGGCTACTTGTAGGGCCACCCCCTCATGAGGGCTGAGACATCTCACACACACCTAGGAATCACCAATATTAGATGCTGCATCACTAAACCATCAAGTATACAGATCTCGATCACGCTGAAAGGAGCTGGAGCTGAGAAACAATCAAGTCAAAGGGAAATAAGGAGTCCCTTTACCTGATTCAAGGCATCGAACAAGAGTGGAAGCTGAAACTAAGGTACACCACCCTCTAGACCTGTCTTCTGGAATGAATGAGATGATGTCAACAGAAGGAGGTCCTCCATAGGTGAGGAAATAAGGGATCCTCAACCAATGCACGAGAGAAAATAGTAGTGTAACTAATAGAGTAACACCAGGGATGATGATTAAATGGGGGGTACTGAGTAGCAGATGGATGACTTCCCTTGTTAGATCATAAAGGGCATGGATGACCTGGCAACGACTGACACAACATCATGAGGGATAGGGGTCAGTGAGACTGAAGGCCATAATGTGCAATACGAGAGAGGAACCAAGCAATGAAGGATGGAGGAATATAGCGGGATACAAAGGGACTCGAGATAGACTCCATGAATGCAATGATGACTCAACTCGGATGCTCTAAACAAGGGCAACTCAATGGTGCTTCCACATATAAAAAGGTCCAATGGGGACCATAAAAACATAAGTACATGATGGTTACTCATGACGAAAATCGACACGAGCATGGAAAAGTATGAAGGCAAAGGGATGCCCCTAGTACAAGTGTTGCAAGTGAAGAAATTCGATTTTTGGGAGTGGTGAAGTGATGCTTCATGGACAGAACGTGTCCTAGTGAAGTATCAAATAAAAAAAAACTAATAGATACCCATTTTAGGACTCGGTGAGAGCTTTCCAATGGTGCAGACGGTTTGTCAAACTGAGCTATGGTTTGGTGGTAGCAGGCGAAAGAAAAATCAAGGGTTTCTCTTTTAATAAGGCATTTTCCCTCCAAATTCACTCATTTTCATGTCGAGCTGTGGTGAATGTAGAGAGGAGAGAAGGCCCTAAATATTGCAGTGATCGTAGCGGACAAATCGTCTGTTGGAATCAAGATCCGTCAGTTGCAGGTAAGAGACCTAACCCTACTCTTTCATTTCAGTGGATTGAAAGTTCAGTTTAGGTCCCAAGATCTTAGGAATACACCCCTGCTCCTATTCACGACCGAGTCATTCTTTTTGGGCAAAAAATGCAACTTGGGTAGCAGGTTTTGGGTAGAAAACTACGACCTGTCCCAAGATTGGGCCTGAAAATTACGACCTAACAGGGAGGGGTTTTTCTATGCTATTTTTTGGTTGAGAACTAGGTTTTTGTGTTTGGATACAGTATTCCCTATTTGTATACTGACAAGAATGATGGTTTTGTGTAGGTATAGAATAATTACAGATCAACTGGAGAGAGAGAGACCTGGGCACATTATGGTCGAAGATCCGGGAGGATCAGGGTGTCTACAGTGCATTGGCTAGGTTTGGGGTTCTGAAATTTGTGGAGAACCAACCGATGAGAGCTGGAGAGCCCTTATTGGCTTGCATTTTCAGCTATTGGGATCTGGAGCATGAGGTCTTTATAGTGCAGGGGGACCGGATCGAGTTGACGGTCCAGGATATATATTTCCTAATTCATCTTCCAGCACTTGGGATGGTTGGGAATATGTAGCTAGTGTTACCGCAAGGGCGAAACATCATGGAGCTTGTGGAGCACCATTTTCGACCACGTCTCCAAGTCAAGGGGACTTGGATACCCATTGGGGATCCAAAGAGGTTAGAGACCCATGCTGTGGCCGCAGCGGTGCTACGGATCCTGGGAAACCAGGCACTCCAACACATCACTGGAGGGCAGATGATGCTAGTGGAGAGTGTTTTGGGTGGGACCTACTATGGGTGGGCGCAAATGATGTTGTCGTCATTGAAACGAAAGTTTTCGCTATGCAGGTGGCAAGTGAACCATGATTGTGCATATGGTACAATTTTTTTCTCACTCTTCTTTGAGAATATCCCCACACTATGACCTCATATACGGCTCTAGGATGGGGGCCTGAGAGAGCCTAGGATGCACCAGTGGGGGAGACTACTGTGTAGAGGAGGAGGTGGGGCAGTCGGACGAGTGTTCCTACCCAAGTTCTTTGCGCATTGGGATCAGATGCCATTGTACATAGACGACTATCCCTATAGTGGGATGAGTTATTTTGGGGACTCGGATTTGCCACTGCCTCCTGGTCGAGTATGGGGGCCCGATGGTCAGTGAAAAATTTCTAATATTTTTATGTGCATTGTAAAGTTTCAAAATATTGTATATGGTACTGATTCTTCCACTTTTTGTATGCATATACAACACTAGTAAAACCGGTCGGGTATATGGGACGACCTGCAGTATCAGGAGCTATAGTACCTAGTGGATCGAGGGCGCAACAAAATGAGGATGCAGTAGCCCTCCTGGAGGACATCCATCGTAGATGTGAGAGGATTATGACCGGTGTTTCAGAGCGTGGCTGGCGAGACTTAGAGGGCCAGTACATTGAGCCATGTATTGCTCTACCCTCGCAGTAGCGAGGGGTCATGCGGTGCATGGCGATGGCCAGATAGGGGATGCATGATCTACGAGCTACGGGAGCAGAGCCATTCGCTGGGGATCCTCTAGATAGTGATTAGTGTGTAAGGGTAGGTGGTGCCCCCATTTTTGAGTTTTTGTAACATGCTATGGGCATGTCATATGTATCAGATTTGATGGACTCTAAAACATTTTATACGACACATATTATGGATATGCATCGTTTTGATATTTTTATGTTATTTTCTTGTGTTAAATGCGTGTGCTAAATTCCAATCTAGAATATGGTTTGAAATGATATCTACATAGTAATTTTGTGCTCTAGGTACATGACTGAATGTAATAATTTCAAATTCACGCATCAAAAGCTTCACACATAAATATCTTCTAAAAAGGATAGGATTGTGCACACGATAGACACCATTCAATTGCATGACAAGAAGCAGGGAATCTAAACGAACATGAAGGTGGAGGATGCAATGTGAAAGGGCATCGACTAATAAACCTCGCGCTGCATCATATTTGACTTGATTATTGGTAGCAGTGCCAATGCATACATCGTTCAAGAGAACATGCGAATGCAAGGGGGTAAAAATGGCTCAACCTGCCGAGGCTAGATTCTGGGAGTAGCGACTTGCACCATCCGTAAAACTGATATAAGGTGTGGACGGGAGGTCCAACTGAAAGGTGCCACAATACAATAAATGGGAGGATGATGAACAATGCTTGCAACCTGAGCATAAAGTAGAAATCGAACGCACTCCATGGGAGGGAGTGATCTCGGTAGGATGTCTACTACTCACATGCCAATGGTGAGGTGGAGTGTGGGAGCTATTGGAAGTGTAGCTTGTGCTTAGGCCATGAAAGTCACCATAGGCACGGATGGTGCCATCTTGTTTATGGGTGGGAAAAATGAAGTCAGGGGTGGACATGGCTTCCATGATGTCATCATCGCAATAGAAGATAGAGTGACTAGAGGAAGGGAGACCACATGACGCGGAGAAGCTACCTGATTCATCATCATGAGAAGAAAGGTTCACATGCGCATCGTCATGGGGGATGACGAAAGAACAAGCAGATAAGGGATATACTGATGTTGAGCCCAGGGTGATCATTGAAGGGAGGTCAAGTGAAACAATAGGGGAAGATTCAAAGGGAGCTTCGACTAAGGGTCTCATGGATGATGATAGGTAAAGGATGGTGGCTGTAGGCTCCGTCATCTTGACATCAGGAGGGGGAATGTCAATGGGAGCCGATACATCCTCATTCTAGCCCGCAGCATACTGCGCAAGTATGGGAGAGGTGGATTGGTTCTGTTCAATCTCATACTCCCAAAATACCTCTAAAGAGGTGCGATAATGCATAAGGTGGGGACAATGGTGGGAAAAATAGCCATGGAGATCACACAAAGCATAGGGATGGTTGGTGTGAATAGTCTTAGGATTTTTAGCTATAGTCAAGGAAGAAATAGAGACTTCAGGGACCGTCGACTCAGGGAATGAAACTTTAACCATGGGCTTGATATGGGGCAGTTCAGGACAGTTATGGGTGGCACGGCTGATGAAATCACACAAAGCACAGGGTTTTACAGGCGAGGGAGGTGGAGGGTCAGTCGAGGCAGCCTGATCCTTTGAGGTCCTCTTGTGATATTTTCCCTTCTTGCCCGAAGAGGTCGCAACAGGATGGGGTTCTTGTTGAGGTAGTTGAGGCAATGTTGCAGTGGGAGAAGTCATGGGGACTGGTTGAACCGGGGTCAAAGCAAGATAAGGTTTGGGTTGATTAGGTGGGGTAGCAGTTGGAGGATCAAGGTAATAGATGAGAATCCCAAGTGTCAGGTTAGGAAGAGAGAGGGTGGCCATGACAGGTACCGTGTACACTCCTTAGGGGGAAGCTAGGAACGGTATCTGACTAGAGGGGTAATGGCCAGGCGGGATGACTGCTAAATGGTTAAGGCATGGAGGAACCATTCCAGGGGGGTAAAGAGGCTCATGGATACCAACTGAAGGGCCAGGGGGAGGAGGTATAGAAGGCTAAATCAAAGGGCTAGGAGTAGGTTGTGGAGGGCAGGGAGGCTGCTGACTAGCCGAGGCGGGCTGCTTGAGGGCAGCCCGAGATGATTTCATCATGCAAACATTCGATGAGCTGGGATTAGAGATAGGAGGGGGAAGACCAAGAAATGTACCAAGCAATGAGGAATCTTTGTAGACTCCCAGTGAGACACTGGTCAAAGGATCGATGGTTTGCTTATTGGCCACTGAAGAGATGATGGACTTAGGGGAGGTCTGAGACTTCGGTTCGTAATATGTCAACTGGTCAGTGGTGACTATATTTCCGTTATGAGGGAAATACATATTGTGGTGGACCGCGGAAAGGATAGCAGACATCACATAAGTGTAGCTATGACCCAATAAAATGTTGTAATCTAAGGGGACATCTATGACCTCTACGTCAATGCAAACAGTCTTGCCCGCAAGAGTAATAGGACAATTATGGAATAAGCCAATGGGCTGGGAGGCGTGGCCATCCCATGCTCAGAGAGTGATCATGGAAGGATCCAACTCAGGTGATCTGAGTTGCTTCCAAACTGAAGCAAACATCACATAGGTGGATGCCCCCTCATCAATGATGCATCGGGAAACGTTGGCATTCCAGATCTTGACTGGAAATTGGAAAGCAACGGAAGCAGGGAGAGGAGGATGTTTTGACCAGTTAACATCAAAGAAAATAAATCAATTTTCAAAAGGATCTACAGTGCTAGTGGCAGATAGTAGATCTTTTCGTTGTGAAGGGCACGACTAGAGGAGTTCTACATTGAAATGGCAGTAAGGGATTGCGCCAAATCATCTACTATGCTATACGAATGGGAAACTTTTCCAGAAGCAGCATTTTGGCATAGTGGTCCCTAATGGATCTTGCCATGAACCTCCATCTTAGGCTGAGGGATCTACAAGGGACCATTAGGTGTCGAAAGAGGCTCTGTAGAGACCGAAGGAGGCGGCTCGGGGACAGACGCAATAGGAGGCTTGTTGTACTGACGGGACCAAGTCTGAAGATTGATGTATACGGTTAGAGGTTGATTAGATTTCATCATGAGAATCTGGTAATTGGAGGTACCAGATGGAAGAGGTTGAGTGGCCACCTGACCCTCAGTTGGTTTGGGTAGCCACAAATCCTTACTGAGGGAAAGGATTAGTTAGTACAACCGGATTACTAAGCGCAACACTAGGAGGGATGAAAGGGGAGGCTTCATGTCCTCACAATGTTGCTTGAGACTCCCACATCTGCTTCATCTGTAGTAAAAGAGGAAAATCATGTGTGTAATGACCATAAAAACCACAACAAGTACAAGGATTTTTCGTGCGAACAGGCTTGTTCTGCTTGGGATGAGTGCCCTGTTGCTGGTTAGCAGTGTTATGGGCATTTTTTTGAGGATTAGGTCTAGGATTATCAGGATCAGATTGATTTTTAGTGCCTTTCCTCTTATTTTTGGATGGAGGAGGATTAGTCGCGCCCTGCTGTGCATACACCTGCCCTTGAGGGGGTGGTGGCTACTGTTGCGAGGGTTGAGAAGGAAACGGAGGAGGTGGTGCTAATGCTGGAGGAGCTGGAGCACCAGGCTATGGATACGGATAATAAGGAGGTTGGGTAATAGTGTGGTAAATAGGAGGTTGAGAAAAAGGAGGATGCATGCCATATCTTGGATACATGCTATCGGGAGGGGGAAAAGTGCAGGAGGTGCTGGCCCACCTCTGAGGAAAACCATAGCCCATGGGAGGTTGCACGTATGGATGAGAGACAGCTCCAACGATATTGTCGGCAGGATGAGATTCCCCCTGTACATTGGCACCATCGAGTCTAGGAATATCAGGTAGAACGATATAAGCATAACTCGGCTGAGCATAGATCAGGTCGTATTTTAATGCAATTTGGAGAGCGAATTCTTCGGTTTGAGGAAAATGCGATGCGAAATATTTGTCGATAGGGGGTAAGAGAGATCTAAGGAACTAGTCCATGTAGACACAATCTTTGAAGGTAGGGGCTCGACATAGGCTCTTTCTTCTCCTCCATTACTGGACATGATCGAATAGGTGGGTCACAGATGATTGATGGAAATAAGTCAAAAGTTCGGTGCTAGTGTCAGAATGAAGAGGAAGCTGGAGATAAGACATAAAAGTCCGAGCAAGAGTCGCAAAGGTGGTATGAGAGGATGAGGCTTGATCAACATACCACTTAGAAGCTTCACCTGTAAGCGTAAGTTGGAACAACCAAAGATAGACAGAGTCATCGGTAACAGAGTTAGACGAACACCACATGTGGAAAGATCGAACATGATTTGTAGGATCTTCTCCAACAAGGCCTTCAAATTTGGGGATGTCGGAAGGGAGCTTATTCGGCATAGCAGGCCAGCTAACGTCATGGTGTATAGGGTCATTTATCAACTAGTCAAAATCAGGAAGACTGAGGCCTGCCATATAGGGGAGCAAGGGAGCAGCCGGGATAGTTCATGTTGTGGTCCCGCTAGTAGTATTCCCAGCATTGGGCTGGGGCTACCACCAGCATTAGGTCTTGAACCAGAAAAGGTGAAGGTGACAGGAGGAGAACCAGGGGTGGAAGGAGAACCCAATGGAATAGAAGAAGAGTCAGAGTGCAGACTCAGAGAAGGACTAACTCGAATCCTACATAGAGGAGTAAGTCTTCCTATTAGAAGCTGAGGATGAAGGACAAGAAGTCTTCGGGATAAACGCCTTGGTGGTGCAATGGTGATGACACAAACATGGCACAAAGGAAAAAGAGACCGACAAGGGAAAGGAGGTGCAGGATCAACTAATTACAATGTCGAAACAAGGGCGAAGAGGTGCAAGATCAATTGATTTCAATGTTTTGGAGTATTTTCTTGGAGGTGTTAACCAAGCCCTTTTTCTCTTAGGGTGTGTGTGCAAAGTGTGTAAATTTTAATTTTTAAACCCAAACGTTTGTAGAGAAAAATAAAAAGTGTGTTGTGTAACTATAAATAAACTTGCAGATAACAATATATGAAACTGAAATAACAGTAAATAAACAGCTAATAATGCAATAATCTAAACCCAATAAGGCGGGCCTCTCAATAAGTAGTCTGAAGGTGGGTAAAAAACTAGTCAAAACACACAAAAATAGCCAATATATCTAAGGATGGAAGGGACAGGGATCTAAAGGTCAAAATCTGCTGGAAATTGGTGCAAAAAACAACAACAAATCAGAGGAAATATTGTTGTAAATGAGGTGGCGAAAGGCTATATCCTGGAGGGAAATGTCATGAACCCTAGAGGAAAATCAAAACAAAAATAAATGAGGAAATTTGGAAGGATAAATATCCAATCTAAAGTGGATCTGAAGGTGAGGTATCAGATCTGAAAAATGGCTAAAGACTCTGAAATTTCAGAGAACTTGTGACAACTAAAAGTCTTCCACCAAAAGTGGAGGGTATTGAAGCCCTTGGGGGCTAGGTTCCCACTTATTTGAGTAAAAAAGAACAAGTATAGGTCCAAAATAGGTGGATACGGAGGTCAGATAGCCCTGAATAGAGGCCCAAACAAACCCAGAAAATTTTCAGAAAAACTCCCGCAAAACATCTAGGTCACAGTTCCTGACCTGTTCTCGGCAGAGGTTGCTGTTTTTGGGCTGAAAAGTGTGTCCTGAAGCTCCAGATTGCAGGTTTAGGGCCAAAAATTGTGACCCGCACTTCTAGCACTCTTAGCAACAGATTTGAGTAAAAAGTGTCATCTCAGCTGCGATTGATGTCTATCACCTGCACAATAGGTCCGAAAACATACGAAAGTTAGAATTTTTATTGTTTTAGGGTTTTATAAGTTAAAAACAACATCAAGAAAAGAAAAAAAAAGAGGCAGAATACAAATCTTAGGGTTTGAAGTAGCTATATATGCAAGGATTAAAAAAACGACAGTGGTCATAATCGTAAACCCGTGTGGATTCGCCAGTTGTTAGTTTGAATCTTAATTGCAAGTGTGCGAAAAAGTACCACTTTAGCTGTGTGTAACAAACATCCCTAATAGCAAAATATGGCTACCAATATCTTCATATTTGCAATTAGTTGATCAAGATAAATGCTACAAAAATTTAGATCTATGCATCAAAAGACATTAAGAAGTAAATAAAACAAGATTTACTCCATGCATCCAATAGACAAGACAAGAATAAGTTGAATGAATTTTATATTAAGGGCACCTGGGAGAAAAACATAGAATGATGTTACCAATTCTCCTCAATGGGATAGGTTCTTGTAAGTCCTCAACACTTCAGATCTAAAATTCCTCTCTCTTGATGGTGTAGAGAACCCAGACAAAAAAGGAACTCAAAGGGAGCTCACAAGCAAAAGGATAGAAAAATATGACAATGATGGTGGATCAAAGTCAGACCAAAAGTATAGATCTAGAGTGATCTTAGGCAACAAAAGGTGATGAATGTATGGAAAAACTCTTCTATTTATAACCAAATATTGAGCTAGTCTAGATATTGGTGCATAATTAAAATATTATTAACCAAATCAAGATCCAACTTTTATGGAATATTTTATTATTTTTGTTGGAGGGAAAAGGAATTTGACTTGGGTCAAATTCCTTTATTTGTAAATAATAAATAAATAAATGATTTATTTATCATTTTAAGGATGTGGTTGAGTAATAATCAAATAAATAATGATTTATTTAATTATTTAAGGGTGATTTAGTCATATTTAACAAAGAATATCATTTAAATAAGGTTTAAATAATTATTCCTAGAAAATAATAAGATAAATAATAATTTATCAAATTAATTTTCCTATTTTGGGTTAAATATGACCAGGAATATTAATTAAACTATTGTTTAACTAATTATTCCTTGAGGAAAATCAAACAAATGTGGATTTATTTAATAATTCCTCGTGGGGTTTCCTGTTTAGACCATAAACAACTTAATAAAGGTGTTTTACTAAGTTATTTTTCATAGTGAAAGCAATTTTACTTAGGGTAAAATTGGTCGTACATGGTGTACCTAGGTTCATCTGATAGTAGTAGGTTAGATGACCAAAAACTGGTGTAACAAGGTCCTTCCCATCTTTCTTCCATGATAGGAATCTTGGCCAAGTGCTGACTTCATTATCAAAAATGTTCTCTCTTATGGGGAAAGATATATTCCACATAGAAAAATTGTGGAACAAACATATAGAACCAGAGATAATAGGAACCATGAGTTATACTGAAAAATGCTTTATGATCATACTGGTTTAGTAGAGGAAGCAACACTCGTGCAATAATTTTGGTCACCACATCCATTTTGTTGAACCAGTGGCCAAAGGAAAGATCATTAAATTCTCTGTTGACAGTGTCTTCAGTTCTGTGCCAAGGTGCATAATCATACATAATAGGTTCACCATATGCAACTTTGGCAAGGTCTCGGCCTTCCGGAGCACACCATTTATACATACCAAATATAATAGGAATATATCCAAAAATAAAATAAGTGGGCATGGTATAAACATCATGATCAACATCGAATAATTCAGTAAGGATATATTTATATCAATTTAGTTGGTTCCCATGAATGCAAGCCTCTGTAACTGATATGGAAACCAAAAACCATTCTCCTCTAGTAAAATTGTGCATGAAGTTAGTGATGATGGTGGCAGCAAATTGAATCAACATATTGTTGATCATATCAAGAATAGCTCCACACCCTTTTCTAGTGTTTCCATACTTTTTGTACAAATTGGTCTCATCTATCTTCTTGTCACGCTTAGAAGTTCTCTGAAAGTTGAGCTAATGTCGACACCATAAGAGGATAGTAATGTAAGTCAATAAATTTCTTCTACATGGATGGGATATTCTCAGTCCAACTAAAGAGAACCCCCATGGAGGTGACTGATTTAGAACTTTGTGCAGTGCATTACTTTTGTAGTGGTGCCAAAAATAGGTAACTCTCGTAAAAGGAGTGGAATGTTTCAAAGGATGAAAATAGGTTTTGAATTTTAGGGTAAAGCGAGCATTGGGATGGGTATTGGGCTCCATAAAGACATTTTATGTTCAAAGTGCAGGGAACAACAACAGATCAGTGAGTTCATTATCAACAAGATGTGATTTCTCATACTTCCCCAAGAGATGATCCTAGTAGTGGATACGTGATTCAATAGGATACATACTGATAGTTGTTTTGATTTGACAAACCATGGTTGTAGAATGATGGGTATACGCAAAATGAATATGGGGAGACAAGGCAATGAAGTTTCATGGATAGGGGATAATGAAGCTAGAGAAAAAAATTAGAACACTAAATAGGAAAAGATGAAAATGGAAACGAATGGCAGGAATAAATATAATAGTTTGTGGGATGGAGAGCATAGCCGTTACATGTGATAAATTTGAATCTGACTAAAAGTAATGACAAGAAATTCTGGCACGCACCAAGGAATGTCGTGATTTAACAATAAATCTAACAATAAAGGGAAATATTATCAATAATTTGGAAATGGATTTGGAAACTAACTTAGACATGAAAGGAAGCAATGACAAAAGATACAAGAATTAATGACACTAACAAGACAAGATACGACAAAATATCCCCGACCACAATGGGTTGCGGCGGGCCGCAACAGAAAAGATAACATACTTGCAGAAAAGGCTGAAGATACAAACTACCAAACTGGAAAAAAAAAAAACTTTATTGACACAACTATCTTAACTCCTACCTACTACTCTCACCAAGAGAGGTCACTTTATTTTGAAGTTGAAGTAGAAAAATAGGGCTTTAGGTGAGTGCCATTCACCCATCCAGAGAAAATTTTACCATCTAATTGTAATATCCCAAAATGGAATAATGCATTGACACACAGACAAAATATTTGAAACAAAGAAAATGTACATGTAAAATTATGATAAACACAGAGATAGACAAAATAAATGATCCATTTTATTCATAGGATATGGATTACAGTTACAATAGCGTACAAATAGAGGTACTCTAGCCAAAGAGATGGCCTAGAAGGACCCTGAATGCATGCTACAACAACAAGTACTGCGTAACTGGAGAGTTGCAGGAAGAAATATCGCATTGTCCCTTCAACAGATGATGAACATGTGACTATTGGATGGAAGGGAAATGCAGATAAATGGAGCTCAAGAGCTCTGATTATGCCAAGATTCTGTATATGGGCAATATGATGGACACCCAAGATAACCCAGAAAGGAAATTCCATATCTATGAGATTGGAAATTCACCCTCCTAGGGTTTGATCCCTTAACTGCTGGGTTAGGAATATCTAAAGATAGATCTGATCATATGATGGCTGCAATATGATGTACAATGAAATCTAAGCTTAAAGGGATGATCCCTTCTTCAGATCTCCAAGCTAGAAGCTTGATATCTTGTCTCTTCTTCCTCCTCCTCAAAATGCAACAATTGAATATGTAGTTGTTGGGAAAAATACAATGTACAAGAGGGACAGACTCAAGACTACTGAAATATGTTGCAAATAAGCTCCAGGATGATGGAAATAGTGATTGAAAATTAAGGGAATTATCCCTCACAGGATTCCTGGCTGAAGTGATAGAAACTTCGTTCCTCCTCTAGATCTACAATGATGGACTACGCAATCCTTGATGGGGCTGTTGCTGATAGGAGGTGAATAATGTTTGGCCTGATGCCAGATCTGAAATTAGGCTTCAGGAATGCTGATCTTGAAGCTCACGGTGACAAAAATAATCCTTCGTTGGTTATTCAGCTAAAATACTGAAGACAACCTCCTCCTCCCAAAATGATCTTCAGAAATGCGTAATTTCTGAATGTAGATGTTATGCGAAGAGTAGGGAAAATATGACACCAATTACTGATGATGAATAGCGGCTTAGAATAAGCTTCCCAGAGTAGGCACTCGATGTCCCCCATGGGTAAGGGTGGGATTCTCGCTCTGGAACACCCTGTGCTAAACAACACTGCAGACTTAGCTAAACAAAATAAGAGTGCATGGAATGTCAAATGAAAATTCTAGATCTAAACAAATCTCAAATCAATAATACCAACACTACTTTCTATTCTTCCTTCATCTTGCTTATATACAAAGTGAGCCTTACAAAGACCTGACCCACCTCCATACTGCAATGTACATGTAGACATAAGTCTCCATGATTGAATGTGTTGTCTCTCCAAGTCCTCCATCATGTCTACATGCAATGTGCACCCTCTCCATCATGTGTGCATTACATGCACTATTTACTTCATCACTTCATCATGAATGCTCTATGATCTTACATTATATTCCCTCTATGATCTCAGTTGACTGCTTCAACATCCATGATCTATCTCATTAATGAGACATGATCTCCACTCATTTCACATTATTAGCTGCTCCACTACTCCATTATGTAGATCTATGTTTAATTAATCCACATTCACACCTAAAAAGGTGGATCTTATTCACTTTTCAGGATTATGTGTCCCTCCACCTTTTTATTTACTTAATTAATTAAGTTTATTAAGAACTCTAATATTCCAAATAACATGTGAAATTTTTGGAATATTACATTAATTGAGAAAGTCAAACAATACCCAAATATTTCATTTCCATGACAAATTTACCAAGAAAATGCATTTGGATCTTATGAGGATGCTTGTGATACTTGTTGTCATAGACTATTATATGGTCGCCCATAGAAAACAATTTATTCTTGATATGTCGGTCATGCTAAGCCTTATGGTGCTCCTTCTCAACAGTTTGAGGGAAATAAGCAAGAAATCGGTACTCATCAAGTTTTAATAATTCATGCACTTGTTCGGGGATGGATACATATCTAGACTTTCAAGTTTCATGAGAAATAAAAATATTAGGAATAATGAACTGAGTAGGAACAACAACTTATTTTCCATAAACCAGTTTAAAAGGGGTGTATTTGTGCAACCGCTTGACTATAGTTTGGAAGGCCCATAAAGTAGTAGGAACTCATTCATACTAATCATATTTATTGTCTAAGAAAACCTTAGTAAGTCCCTTTTCTAAAATTTTGTTAAAAGCTTCGACAATACCATTGGATTGTGGATGATAAGGAGTACTCTTATGGTGTTGTAACATGAAATTTTGTAGTAAAGCCTAGATTGTTTCATTGATGAAATGGGAACCTTGGTCACTTGTAAGACTTCAAGGACATCCAAATATGGTAATAATATTTTCAAAAATAAGTTGAGCCACTGTATCAGCAGTGCATTCTTTAACAACAGTAGCTTCTGCCCAATGAGTCAAATAATTTGTTGCGGTAATGATATACCGAGCATGCAAATGATGAGCAGGAGGATGAATAGGCCCAATAAAACCAACAACCCATTTCTCAAAAGAAACAAGGGCTTGTATCATATGTAAAGGCATTTCATCTCGATGCGACGGTCGGCCAACCCATTGACATACATCGCAAGTATTTGCATATTATTTCACATCCTTAAGGAGATCTGTCCACCAGAGGCCAACTTGTAGAACTATCCAAGTAATAGCTTTCGTTACAACTCAACCTCCTGCAATTCCATCACGACATTAGCATAATAAACCTTCATGTTCATGTTCAAGAATATAATGACGCAAAACTTGGTCCAGTCCAATTTTATATATTTTTCCTGCAATAAGTTGGTAGTCTACTCCTCTAACCACCAAATGCTTATTTTTCACAATAGTATAATTAGGAGGGAATTTTCCTGTAGCAAAAAAAGTTACAATATATTATAAATAATTAGGGAAAAATTAAATACAAAACAAGTGAGAATATGGTACCTAATCGTCAATTGATCCCCCCAATTATCCTGACTCTAACCTGGACAAATGGTATTGCCCCACATTTGATCTTCCCGGATTGGAAATCACGTCAGAAGTAAATTCCTGAAATGACAATAACCACTGACAAATCCTCCCTTAGAGTACAAGCTTATTGACTAAATATTTCAGTGTTGAGTGGCCTGTGAAGAACTTGAATGGACCTCCCAACAAATAATTTTGGAATTTTTGGAAAGAATAGACCATAGCTAAAGCCTCCCACTCTATAGTAGTATATTTTTTCTCCGTGGTAGAAAATTTTCAGCTGGAAAAACAAATGGGGTTCTCCAATTTTCCTTCACCTGGTTGCATTAATATATCTCCTAAGGAAATTCTAGATGCATCCACATGGACATGGAATTTGTTATTCCAGTTAGGGTAGACGAGGATGGGTGCACTTACAAGTTTCTCCTTCAAAGTATGAAATGTGGCATCATATTCAGTAGACCACACAAATAGTTCAAATTTATTAAGGAGCTTCTCAATCGGTGTTGTGATTCAACCATAATTTATTATAAACCTACGATGATAACCAGTATGTCCCAAAGTGGAACACAACTGTCAGACATATTTGGGTGGCAGCATATTCAGTATCACCAAAACCTTGGCGGGTCCACGAATACTCCTTCTTTACAAGCGATATTCCCCAATAATGTCCCAAAAGGCACAACAAAAATGAATTTATTCAAGTTCAAATATATTTTAAGTTTGTTGCATCTACAAACATAAATCTTAGCAGTCTAGGATGATTCTTAAGCAGACTATAAATGGTCCAATCATCCATATAAAATTATATAAACTTATGTATATATTCACGGAAGGTCGGAATAGCAACGTGTGGGAAAACAATAGGGGCATTATTTAGCTAAAATGGAATAATGTTATAATCATAGGACACCCATTCGGTAGTGAGTGTGTTCTTCTTTCTATCTTCTTCTGAAATGCAAACTTGATGATACCCCAAAAATCCATCAATAAAATAATAATATTCATTTCCCCCAACATTATCCAAAACTTCATCGCTAAGTGGAGTTGGAAATGGTTGATGTACATGGGTGTTATTGAGGCTGTGGTAATCAACACACACTCAAATTTCTTATGAATCCTTCTTATCTTGGATAACAATGGGTATTATCCATTTAGATTCATCAACCGAGAATATAAGACCAACAATTAACATTTTGTAAATTTCCTTTTTCACTTTCTCCTTGACTCATGGATTCAATATGTAGGGCTGATGTTAAACTGGCTTTGCATCTCGATTTAGTGCTATTTTAATTTCTACCAATCTCCTTTAATTTCTTTTAATTCTTAGACATGACATGGAGATAAATCCTCATATACTTTGAGCAGATAAAAAATTTCCCAAGTGGTTTGATCATCCCAATAGTCCCCAATAGAAGCAACCTTGAGTTTCTCTTATGTCTTGATATTCATCTTATTCAACTTAAGAGGTTGCAGATGTGAAGTATCATGTATAGGATCCTATTTTATTTTATGTTCCCCTTTAGAGTATTTAATAGAAAAATTTCTTAGGTCCTGCAAGTCATCATCCAGATATTTATTAACTTTTCTTCAAATAGAAACTTCATGTAACGCTAATTCATATTGATGTGAAAAGTATCCATACCTACTGCATTTTGCCAAAGAATTCCCACCTAAAAATAATATGCCTCTGATAGGTCAAAGGGCTTGTGTTATCCTTTCATCAGCATCTAAAAATAAATAATATCTACATAACTTGGTAGACGACACATCCCAATCCGTTGTTTGGCGTTTCAATTCCTCCTACAAACACCACGCTTGTAGAATATTTTCGAACGAATTGATAAATAGATGTAGCCACATTTCAACTACTAGGCCATCAAACTTCCATAAAAACAATAGTGCTCAACATGGTCTTGCGGACAAGTACGACTGTCATTAGTGGGGATTTTACTTAAAAGCTCATTCGAAGGAAGAATGTGATAGATAATGACAAACTTAATTGTGCTCCAATATTGAAGCTGATTACGATGGGCTGCCCACCATCTTGCAGGAGTCGTTTGCAAAGAAACATTCATTAAAGGAATCTTTTGAATTTATTCTATGCAAGAATCAACCTATTTAATAAAATTTAAAACAGATTTAGTACCATTTAAGATGGGACACTCTTATACCTTAGTACGAATCCAATGAAAAAATCCAACAATGTCGCAATTTCGGTAATGAATTTCATGAGATCTATGTTGCCAATATTCCATCACAGTGTTAGAGACAGCTTCAGTAATTTGAATACTCTATCAAATGATAGACACAGCTTCCCTGGGATTAATATAATCTTCGTGCCTCCCAGAGGTCATTTGATATAATTGGTCCAGTAAATTAGGTCACTCAACATAGTCCATCGGTTTAGTAAATATTAGACCTTGATAAGGATAAAAAGGTTTTATTACTTGCATTCCATATACTTCAAAAGTCATAGTTTCCCGCTTTCAGTCAATTACTACATAATTTTCAAAATCCCAATCGATGCCCAATAAATATGGGTATGGTTCTGCATATCGAATAATGTCAAAAACTTGATAATCAACATATGTTTTGACACCGACGATATCAACTTCAACATCCTCTAGTCTTCCAATAAGAAGAATACAATATTTATTTGCAATGCCCAAATCAATAGGGGAAATACCAACTTGGGTTTTCCAAGAGCTTCACAGGTTTTTCTTGGCAGAATATTAACATTTGAACCCAAATCCAACATGGATTCCTTGATTTGAAAACCTGCAAGTTGAGCTGTTATTTGGAAATCATTTCCATGTATCATCTTATTCCACCGTACTAGCCTGGAATGTTGCTAAGGTAAATTCAAATAAATTGGTTCTTCATAAAAAAAACATTATCCTTAACAATAGCCTTTAACCTTTTCCACAACTAACAAAGAGTTCATCATTCATAACTTGTAGAAATAGCTTAAACCAATCAATTATTGGTTGTAAAGGTTCCGCATAATATTCCTCATCACAAACCTTTACTTTCTCCTATTGTTCACTATGAGAACCTTGTGAAGAAAGAAATTGACATAAAAGTTTAGCTGCGTCCCTATAGTATTCCTTATGATGATTTGGAACATAAGACTTCTTTGGAGATGAAATCATTATGATAATTGGTTGATCAGGATTTCTAATATCAGCTCCAATATTCTTTCTACCTATTGTAACAAAATTGATATTGGGTTACATTGTAGGAATGGAATCTCGAGGCTCTACACAAACCAAGTTAGATCCTTTATCCCGATTGCACTCCTCCGACCAAGAAATAAGTTTAGGACAATATTTAGTTGCATGGCTATTCACTCAACAATATGAACACCAAGGTCTTCATGACAATGGGAATTATCTCACAAAATGGCCTTCTTGATCACAGTCATAACACCTAATTGGGCCTCTCCCAGGAATCCTTCCTCCCTTGGGAGCTCCCCCTCTTTGTTCTTGAGAAGTCACATTGATACGGAAGGTTGAATGATCAATGCAGTCAACTAAAGCATCCAAGGACCGAAATTTTTTTGTATGATGGTTGGGCGATCCACAAAAATCACAAAAAAAATTATTGGGAGTATTGGAATACTTTTTCAGAATTGGACATAGGTGAGGTAAATGACCAAAAAATCGACAGAACTCATAATAATGATTCTTAGACATACCTTGAATATTTGGAAATGATTGAAATTGCATATGGAATTGATAAGGAAGAGCAGATGAAATTTTCACAACTTTGGGGGATTGTGGTGGAGGAGGTCCCATAGGGTCACTGGATGATATTGGTCTTCGTCCTTCAACTTGATAGTGAGTACAAAAAATATGAGGTCTCACAAGCCGTAAAGGTGAAATATATTTTAATCTATATATAGAGGTATAAATCTAATTATAAAGGCTTATAATAGCAGGATATGTTGAGGAACCACCCATTCTAAAGTCTTACAGATAACCAACCATAAATTCTATCTGCATCATTTATTCCAAAACATCTTGAAGTGTATCGATCTTCTGCTCAGACAAAGGAATTCGAATCAATTGTAACAGGGCCTTAAAGAAGAAATATCCTTAATGATGTGGATCAATAGGAAAATAAATTTTTTTGATAGCATCTTTAAAATGTTGCATACACTTCCAAGAAGACTCTCCCTCCCGTTGCCGAATATCCAACAATTCTGCTAATCCTTGCGGATTTTACTTAGCTAACTTAAATTCCTAAATAAACTATTGTTTGACTAAATTCATACCTACATTGGGGTTAGCATCGATCCTTTTGATAAACCGCCACAATGCTACATCCCTCAACCTATTTTAATTCAATAAGTTTAGCTGCATTAGGGATTTGACAAGCTCTCCAAATAGCTTTGCATAAATACTAGTGTTGTTTGACATCTTCACTCGTTGTTGGAGCAGGGTCCCCTGGGGTACAATTTTTGGGTATATTTTTGTATAACTTTGTATATGCGCATTGCGCGAATAAGTCAAGGGTATTTGGGCGGGTCAAAGTCCCTATTTTGATGTAAAATGGTTTAAGGTAAACTATGGGCCTCAAACCATGGTTTGAGACCATAGTATCTAGCTAATTAGAATAATATAATGGATAGATAGAGTCTAAGGAAGTAACTTAGCTTGAGGTGATGTTATGATCTAAAAATTTATGTGTCTGTAATAATTTGTAAGGGTTTTTGTCTGCGTTGAGTAGAAAGGCTCTTGCTGGCTATGTGCATGGAGACCTAGTCTTGGTTGTGTGCAGACTCTATTGGCTGTGTGCGTGGAAGGGTAATGTGTAAGGGTAATGTCTGAGGTACCCAAAGGATTTCAATTAATATAAGGACTGATTTTGGTGAAACATTATGTACTGATCTGAGTTATCTGTTCTGTTAAGATCACATTGCTTCTTTGTTTCTTATTTATATTTACGTGAATACATATGTTATGGTTACATATGCATATTGATGGTTGATAAATCTGCTTAAGGGATTACACATTTCTTAGATCTGGATCTGGTTGTGTTATATTATATCTACGCTAAAGTGATCTATGGTACTGTTTATAATCTATTAATTATTGCACACATCTGTTTATGATTGATATAAGTTTCAAATCAATCTTCTTAGGGCCACTTCATTATTTTCTTCCTCAGGGTGCAGAAACCTGGTTCCAACACCCCCCATATTTCTTTAGGTGAGAATTTGATATATGCAATAAGGTCATTGCAGAAAGGGCCAGTAGTTGGAGGGCTTGTTGGTTGCGCGATAAAATCTGAACCTTAGTCAGGACTCGTCAATCCAATAAATGGTTCTGTTGTCAGGATCAGGATCATTTTGAGGGAGATTTGAAGTTGTGGCACCCTTTGCAAAATGGATTGCAATATTGGCTAGATAGAAATATCCTTGAATTTTCACTCCAAGAGAATCGAAGTACTAATATATCTAATGAAAAGTGGGTACCGAAATACATCTATACAAAATTTCATGACATATTATTTTGCTCATTTGCATACGAGCTGCAGGAGTGGTTGTCGTGCTTGACTGAATTCAATACTTGTGTAAAGGATGATGCAGTCATTGAGTGGATTCATGAATTGATTCAGCAAGTAGAAAAGCTAGACAATAATATAACTCATGCAGTATATCATTGGATCAATCACCTCTTAGGAGGATTTGTCACTATATTCGCCATTGATCATTTTTTTCGTATTCTGAAGCAGAAAGAAGGTTTTTCAAAGGTCCTAGAGGTAAGCTTTTTGAAGTTGTTGCTAACAATGATATTATGTGAATAGGGCTATATATGTGAACATATTTCTTGAATGCCTCGAAGAGGCCCGATTACGCGTAGTGGAAAAATTTACCATGAATATCGAGAAAAGTTTATTTATAGCCCTCTGAAGGCTAGATATTGTAGCAAAGGTGAACCAGAAGTTAGTAGCTCTAGTGACTCTGAAGCAGAAGGTTCATCACATCAAAAACCCTTGAGTCTCTTTCCAACCCCACCCACTCCACCGTGTAGCCCATCTCTACCACCACGTCCACCTCCCCTAGAAGGAGATATGGCTATGTTGATGAAGTTACCTAATTTCATAGGCATTGGAAATGAGGATAATGAACACTTTTGGTTCGTTACTAAGGTCGTATGGCAGGCTCAGCAGGTTAAAAATAGTTATATTAGGAAAGAACAACTAGCCACTCCCTTCCAAGATTGCGCATTAGATTGGTACATTAGGTATGTTCAAGAAAACCCTAACGCCACCTTAGACCAGACAAAAGATGCCATAAAAGAGCAGTTTAAGAAGCCTAAATCATACGCACAACTGGTGAAAGAAATAAAAGAGATTCATGAAGAGGTTAATGAATATTTATGGGAGGCAGATCAAAGGCTTAAGCGCACTATTAGAGATGGTGGATTTTTCATTGATGATACTCAACATAAGGAATGGTTTATTGCTATGTTGTTCCCGCATTTGCACCAACCCTTAGGTCAAAAAAATATTGCCACACAGGTTGAGGCTATGGAGGTTGCAATGAAACTAGAGTCTACTCCAACATCTATTGCGCTTGGGACTCAAAAAATTCAGAATCAATTAGAAGCCATGCATTTAGAGATTAAAAGTCTGCGCAAGGAAGAGGGAAAGGAGGTTTGCGCAGAGGTTTGGTGCATAAAATTTAAAGCTTCTGGGCACCATAAAGATCAATGTCCCATTTTCAAAAATTACCTAAATGTTGGAGGTCCTATTCCATTAAAGAGTCTTGTATGGTGCACAATTTATCAAATTGTTGGATTACATGACATAGATTCCTACCCAAGGATCAGAAAGTATCAACCCGAGTTGAAACAATTTTTTTTGTAGATTATGTTCGTCACTAGGACATGACGAGCAACATTTTCGCACTTATGATATGATGTTGGATAAATATGAAATATTTAGGATGTAGGTTGAACCTACTTCACTAGCATCCCCTTCTGGGCGTGGAGGATTTGAAGGTACAGGAAGAGGCCGAGGAGGTGGATTAGCTAGTCGAGGAAGGAGACAAGTTATTTTCTATAACTATGGAGATGTTGGCCACTATGCGTGTGACTGTCCTAATTCAACGTGAAATTCATGCATGTATTGTAGAAAATTTTATCATGTGATTGAATATTTCCCTCTCTTGATTACTAAAATGTAGGACAATAAGACACAGACTCCAACAAAAAATCTTCAGATGGTTAGAGCAGAAACCCGTATAGGAGATCCCAGTGTGAATGTGGTTACTAGGAGCAGTGTAGCCACTAATGAAGGTAAGGGAAAGAAACCAACTACTAACGTAGGGATCTGTAATGCACTAAAAAAAAAGAAGGATTTTATCTTCTGCGAGGAAAGAATTTGCGGAAGGTAGCACATCAAAATTATGTAGACGAATAAAGGGAGCAAGAGGAGATGAAGAGATAAAACCATTTCTACAAGCATGTATAAAGTTACTGTGCGAAAAAATGGTAGTATAAAATATTTAGGCTCTGATAGATAATTGCGTAGAGAAGGAACACACGATGGTAAAAAAATGAGCAGTGAACAAAATATATAAGATTAAGAAGAGAACGGGTAGGGAGATGTGTATGACCACATATATTGGTGCTTATGAAATGGACCTGGTTATTCTAGATCTAGGATCAGATGCGAATGTTCTACCTAACAAAAAATTGTAGCACATGGGAGAACCCAAGATGGAGTGGTCTACCATTCAACAGTGCATGGCTAATCAACATAAGATCATTCCCTTAGGGAGGTTGGCTCATGTTGTGCTCAGTATTGAGGGTTTTAAGGCGATGGTAGGCTTTGAATTCATACAAATTGTAGTTGATATTGATCCTTATCCTACCCTACTAGGGTTGGACTGGGCTATTGACATGGATGGTGTCATAAACTTGAAGAAAAGGAGAATGGAATTTGAAAGAAATGGTGTTAGGGTGATCATTCCTCTAGATCCTGTAGAGGGACAAATATATATGGAGCCTGTGCACATTGATGATGATTTCGATAAAATATATAATATAAATTTGCACGAAGAATATTTGATTAATCCAACAGTAGATGGAAATCTTAATTGGGATAAGAATAGTTCTTATTTTTCAGATTCTGATGAGGAATTATAAAACTAGCAGAATCGGTTGCGTGACGTATCCGCACTGCGTTGTAATCATGTGACTAGATCCCTGCGATGTATAACATATGAGGTACGTGAATTGCCACACTATGATGGATTAATTGATATAAACATGTTTATAGAGGAGCTTGAAAGGAATGTGCCTGAAGGACAAAGATTCCATGCTTTGGATCTCGAATTGCACACTACTCCAACAAGATGGTGGGAAAATCATAAGGAGAACATGGGAAATTGGGAGGAATGTGCACGCATGATCTAAAAGAAGTGTATTAGTTTTTTTGTTCTAAGTTTCCTTTCAGTAATATAAAAATGTAAAATTTGTCTCCATTTTTTTTCTTAAGGAATGAGTGTTTTGACCATGAAACATAGATGAATTTGTGAACTTTAAGCATGAAAATAAGCCTTGAAAACACCATACAATAGTGTATAACAGAGAAATAAAATCACACCTAATTTTTACAAAGTAGGCATGATGAAGAAGTTCACCCCTCCTAGGCTACATCTGTTGGTCCAACTCCCAATGGCATGTCCCTCTTTGTCGTTATGCTCAAAATTGTAAATTACATTTGTTTACGGGCATGTAATGGTTGTTTTCCCTGCAACAATGTCTCTAGCATGCTCAAATTATTCTAGATAGGCTATTGTTTCACCCAAATTAGTCGAAAATTTACCTCCCAATGCATTTTTCCCATGTCAGCTAGAAAATCTCCACTAACTATGGAGAACTAAAGTTAACTGTCACTAAAAATAGAAATAATCCTAAAATTAAGGCGCCTCCAACTTTTCCGCCGGAATAGATCATTAGGTTTAAATGTTAGTGGTTAGGTCGGGGTGGTCACAAGCTAACCCCCTACCCAAAACCATGTGGTCATGGCTTTTTTAAAACTCCGTTGGGTTAAGTTTTGGAACTCTGACTGTTGGTTCTGCAAACCATCGCATTTTTTTCCATTAATCTGCCATGTGACAGGTGTAAACCTCCACCAGATAAGTCGCCCGAAGAAACTGTTAATGGAAACATTAACTGTTATCGTGACATGTGATCACATCCATCACTGGGAGTTAAGGTTAAAGCCGTTGGTTTTAAATTTTGTTTCCATTGTTTGGTTCATATCATGTGACCAATCATGTTGGGGCCGCCAGCGGGTTGGGACCACTGGCGGTCCGCTCCCCCAACCTCCAAATAATAACAAAATATAATAATGCGTGAGACATAAGGGTTAAGAAACATGTGGTAGGTGGATTTGTAGAGCTATCCGTGCCTGCACCTGAGGTATCTGGTTTGACTCTTGTGCCCTCCAAAAAATTTTACCATAGCTTCCTGAGGACACGTGGCAGCCTCTGGTCTTGCCATGTGTTGCTCATCTAACGGCCTAAAACAAATCCATTAATGGTCATAATCACCATCCTGTACCACAAACATCAATGGCCCAAATTAAGCCATGTGGCACGATGACATTGGCTATGAGAAAAGGGAATATTCCCTAGAATATACCTACTGACTATACCTGCATGCTAATTGGGCATCCCAGTCAAAAAAAATTTGTTGTTTTGGAAAACTAACAGAACGCAATATCTTCCTCATACAACATCGGTTTTTTGAGTTGTTCATGGTGATGGAATCACAACGATGAGACCTCTCCAGTCTCTTAGGTTTGGTCCTATTTTGATCACTTTAAATTTTAAGCATAACACATGATCTCCTGATCACACCTCCCCATTGGGAAGCTTTTGGACCACAAAATACTTTGAATTACTTGTTCAGAATATGAGGGTACAACTCCCTCACCTTTCCCACTTCCATCCATCTTGCATTACTTGGTTTGCTGCCCTTTAGCCCAATTTAAAGATAATCAACACTTCCCCTCTAAAAGTGTGTGTCCTCCTATCAAGAATGGAATCATCCTTGAGCTTGTCCATAAATTATGGAAATAAATATTCTATAGATAGCAGTTGAATATCACTCCTTTGATCATCAATCAAAGGAGACTCATACAAACATAAATTATCCACATTGACAACGGAATACGTTTTCATTTATGAAGGAAATTAAAGTTGAAATTCATTATTACCAACTTTTTTAATGATCTTGAATGGACCATAATGAATAGGCTTGATATTTTTACCTTCTCCTTGCATCCTGTCTTTGCTTATGTGCTACCATACTTCATCTCCTTCTTGAAACTTGAGATCAACTCTATGTTTGTCATGCCTCTCCTTTTATTTTCTTTGACTCTTCTCAAGATGTTCTTGAACTTGTTGATGAATAATATGAATTTTCTCAATGAACTTTCGAGCCTTGTCAATATCACTATGCCCATCAATTACAACATCCTTCTCAAAGATGAAGTCTAATGGTGATTTCAGCAAATACCTAAAGTAGGCTTCAAAAGGTGAACTATTTGTCGAATATTTCTTGGCCCGGTTGTAAGCATGTTGAATGTAATGCAATTTTTCATCCCACAACTTGGGATGTTTGCTGGAATATCCTCTCAATAGATGCACAACAGTTTTGTTCACCACCTCAGTTTGGCCATCAGTTTGTAGATGAAAAGCTGTACTCTTTTTCAACTTTGTGTCCATCATCTTCCAAATATTGGACCAAAAATTCCCAATGAACCTGGAATCCATGTCACTAAAAATAGATGTTGGAAAACCATAATGAACCCATACATGTTGAAAATAAAGTTCAGCAGTTTGTTCAGCAATAATGGTTTTCTTACATGGCATAAGTATACACATTTTACTGAATCTATCCACAACTACATAAAGATAATCATGTTGTTTTCTTGACATAGGTAGACCTCCAAAAAAGTCCATGGAGACATTCTCCCATGGCCTTGATGGTACCGGTAGTGGCGTGTACAACCCAAGCTTCCTATTGCTAGGCGTGCTTGTTGCACACATATAACATCCTCTTATAAAACGTGACGCACTATCTATCATGAGAGGCCAATAACAATACCTCTATAGATGCGCCACTATTTTTCATACCCCAAAGTGTCCAGTAATAAGAGACAAATGAGCCTCTCTCATGACACTAACTCTATCCCCTTGTGGTATACACAGCTTGCCCAAATTAAACAACAAATTGTTATGCATGTGATAATCATTTTCCTCAACTTGATTCCCTTCACTCAAACTAGCATACACATCTTGAAAATCAGCATCAGATGCATACTATTCTATGTAACTCTCATGTAAAATATGTGCTACTTTAAAACCCATACGGTACTTTCCTGAAGCCAACTCGCATATACACGCGGATATCCTTAATAAAACATGCGTATTCACAAAGATCTTATTATGCAGGTATTTCTTAACTTAGATATTTGCAACATTCATTCATCTGATGTTTAGTTAACAGTAAGCATGTGCAGTAATAACAGAATAAACCATCACACATAAGCATCACACATGAACACCAGGATTTAAGGTGGAAACCCAAGTCGGGAGAAAACCACTGCTGCCATCATCTCAGCCTTCAATATTTATTAGCAAAGAAACATGCTACAACCATGCATCGGTACGTACTCATACCTCGCATGCACCCACCGTATGGGGCCGGGCAACCTCTCGTTTACCGGCCTTCTCCGGAAGGGAGCTACAACCCCCTGCTCTCATTTACTAGCCTCTCCCGGAAGGGAGCTACAACCCCCTGCTCTCGTTTACCAGCCTCTCCTAGAAGGGAGCTACAACCCCCTGATCTCGTTTACCAGCCTCACCTGGAAGGGAGCTACGACCCCCTGATTGAAGGCTACAACCCTCAGCTCTACCATGGACCACGTTTCATCAATTTTCATACTGGATCCAATAGCTTCCATAGAACACAACTTGCAGGCCACTCTTCATCATATTTTGAGACTGGACCCACTCCACACATTTAAGCTCAACCATACATCAAACTGAAACTGATAACTCCATCAATTCATTCATCAAATCATCAACCAATTAATCATCAACATGATCTTTCATCAATATCATCAAGATAATAATCATTCAAACAACCTTATCTGTATGAATACATCACTAATGTGACAGTTAAAGAACCATCATGTTGTATCAGACATCTCACACCACAAACTTCATCAAGCCCTAGTTTTAATACGCGCTTTCCTTTCACTGATCCTGCATATATACGCGCTTCCATGCATATCAATCCGCGTATACATCTTCGCATACTTCATAACTGGTTTCACATTCCATACGCGCTTTCGCTGAATTAAACCCGCGTATATACGCACTTCCTCTGCTACAAACAAGCGTATAGATCTTCGAAGATTATGGGGCAGCACAATTCTTCAGAACAGATATATAACTCAGATTTTACCCTTCACTTCAGACAGATGTTCGCCAGATCACAGATCTAATCATTCCATAAACAGATCTAGAAAATACATATACATTACAGATCTAGAGATCCCTCTTCATCATTTTCTTCATAGGTGCATCATAGATTCAGATCTATCATCAAATTGTTACCCTTTCCATTCAAACGTACTTCAGAGTGAAGTATACATTCAAACCCAGACTCATGCACACCCATTGCACAATGAATTTCTTCTCCTTAAATAGATCTAGCCTTTGACAATACCATGAGCCAAAACCACACAACTTCCGATGGTATTCCTGGACGGGATCACATAGACAATCCAGCGCTCAATACAATGGATCAATACCATGGCAGTAACCCCTGGTTTTATTAATTTAGAGCACAATTAATCATACGCGAATTGGCACGTACTTTTCGTGTACATACACTACTTAGCCTTAACAAATCCGTGTATGCATAGTGACATACCTTATTTATCATTTCTTTGGCACTCCTGAAATTCCTTTCTTCTGTTACTTCTGAGCTACTTGTAGAACATCAGATTTACATCATTTAATAAACTCATCAAGCATCAATAACAACTTCATTAAGTAGGTTGCCATCATCTTCATCAAGTGGGTTGCCATCAAGGACAACACTCTGCATCATATTGCCAACAATCTCCCCCTTTGGACTTGATGGAAACCACGATGGTGTTTGGTCACCACAACAGATAGATACATTAATCATAATGATATTCTCCCTTATTCAAACACCATGTCACTCTCCCCCTTTGACATCAAGGGCAAAGGGTGGATCAAAACCAATACAAGGTATTCCTCCTCATGTAGAAAGAAGAGCACTGTAGATCTGATGTGCATTGAAGTTACCCTGCTCCCCCTGAGTTCATGCTGAATATTCAAACATATTTTTCAATGAAGTACATGACTCTATGGCCTTCCTATCACCAAGGACTCATACTTACATCAAAGATCCAACCAAGTGGATTTACATATGAGACTCAAATACCCAACCAAGTGGGTTTACATAATTTGACTCAACTACCCAACCAAGAGGGTTTACACATTTTGACTCAAGTACCCAACCAAGTGGGTTTACATATTTTATCAAGTCCTTACATGACTAAATATTACAATTTTACATCATAGGTCTCAACATGACCTTTCATCCAATTACAAATATGACTTTTTATGACCAGTACCAGAAAGACCTCAAGAGAGAGAGTTATTATTTCAGAATCATCATAATGCCAAAAATGCATTAGCTTAGCAAGGCTAATGATCCTCCTGAAAATGTCCATCCAAGCATCCTTTCCATATGACCAAGGCTCCTCCTTAGCTTGTGCAACCTGAAAATCTTTCAACAGCAAGTAATCAGCAACAATCTCTGCATGAACTGTCCTTATCATAAGACTTCCATCTCATCCAAGTGTGAAAACAAAGAATACTCTTCAGAAAAAGCAAACAGGGCTCATCCATAATCTCATCATAAGAAACCATGTATCATGTCATCATCATTTAGAACTGAGAAATAAGCAGATACAGTGCCAATAATACAATCATTAGTAGTCAGACTGATGCTCCCCCTGAACCTGTGCTTCTGATCTTCAGTTGTCATACTAATTTTCTTATCATAAGTGTATATGCGACTGTATCCACTGTAACTTGCGTGTATACGCGGCTTTAGTTCACAAAACCTGCGTATGGAAAGTGAAACATTGAAAACTTTACATTCCTTCATCTCCCCCTGAGTTTGTACCACCTGTACCTGTCTTCTTCACATCAGATGCTCTGTCAGAAATAAACATAACCAAAATAACCAAAACCATCATGGGAATAACCATGCATTGCTCCCCCTGTGACGATACATTACTAATCCCTATAATGTATCTCACATCACTCCTGCAGTCATTAAGAGAAGTAAGCTTTAGAAGCGGATGACTGTAGTAGGGTCAATATTCCCTACGTTTCTGACTGGTCCTCCTTCTTTTTCCAACTTTGCTTGAACTTTCTTATTGTGTGCTGGAAGTTCTCCAATTTTTCAGATCTATTCATCCTGCATTATTTTTCTACATGTCCATACTTGTTACAAGTATAGCATCTTATGTGACCAGAAAAGTAAGCATAAGGATCATAATGTGTTGTTCTATTCTTCCTTCTATTGCAATCAGCTGCTTTATGACCATACTTGCTGCATGAAAAACAATATCCCTTGAAGAAACCAGAGTACCTTTCTGTGTAGAATTTGTTTGTTTGTGATTGAAACAATTTTCTTCTGAAATTGGCTGCAACATGCCCATAATTATGACATTTAAAGCATTCAACATTATTGAATGATTTCTTTTGAGTGTTCATGATTTTCGGTTGACTTCTTGTTTCTTTCAACTCTTCTGGTTTTGCATTGACATCCTTTGAATCTTTAGCACTTCCTTGTGAACTAGATTCTCCTTTAACAGTTTCATGAAAACCAAGACCAAGTTTAATAGCAGGAGACCTTTGATTACTAAGAATATTTTCTAGAATCTTAGTACTATCTTGAAACCTCAAGAGTTTATCCTTTTCTTCTAATTTACCTTTGAGAATGTTTACCTCAACCTCCAATTTTTGGAATTGCTTCTTCATGCTTTCTTCGACCCTTTTTCCTTCTTCTACTTGATCATTCAATTTTAAAATTTCTTCCTTCAACCAATTTTCTTGTTCTTCACATGTTTGTAGCAGTTCTTCATTCTTCTTATTTGATTTTTCTAGATCTTCTTTGAGAGAGATGATTTTTGCTTCAAGTCCTTCCTTTTAAAATGGTAGGGGTTCTTCATTCTTCTTATTTGATTTTCCCAGATCTTATTTGAGAGAGATGATTTCTGCTTCAAGTCTTTCACTTCGATTGGTTGCATAAACATACAACTTTTGATACTTGTCTATCTGTCCATTCAGTATTTCTTTCTGTTCATTCATTCTAGAGATCATATCTTTGTAGATAGATTCTTTCTTATAAAATTGATTCCAATCATTGCTTTCATCATTGATCTTGAGATTTGCTTCTAGACTTATACTGTTACTTTCACTATCTTCACCATTACATGCACAAGAAAGTGAATCACAAGAACAACAATCAATACCTGTTTCATCTTCTCCATTTTCTGCTACACATGTTTTCTGAGGTATTTCCTTTCCTTGAGTATCCTTCTTCTTTTGCTTCTTTGCCATGAGCACTTGTAGATCTTAGTCAGAATCTTCTTCATCCTCATCATTATCTTCATTTGTATAATAACTCTTTCTCTTTTCAAATTGTTTCCCTTTTTCATGATTTTCTTCATAAGGAAATTTAGCAGCATAATGGCCAACTCTCCCACAAGTAAAACACTTGAAGGGTAGCTTACCTTTGAATCTTCCAGTACCTGGTTGGAGTCTCCTTACAAAATTTGCTTCTTCTTCTTCTGATATATAACTTGATTCCTTGACAACTTCCTTTTCTTTTCCTTTTGCACACGCCTTAAAAGAAGCTTCTTTGATTTGAGGGGGAATTCCTTGTTTCATTTCATAAGCAGTCATAATACCATGTAGTTGAACAATAGTAAGAGTTTGCAGATCTTGACTTTCTTCAATAGCTGATACTTTTGACTCAAATTTTGAAGTCAAAGATCTTAAGGCTTTTTCCACCAGAGTAGTATCGGTTATGGTTTCACCCAAACTTCTCATACGATTTACAATATCATCTAGACATAAAAAGAAACTGGCAATACTCTCATCACTATGCATCCTTAAATTTTCATATTCAATTCTGAGAGTTTGGAGTTTTGCACTTTTTACCTTTGTATCTCCTTCATAGCTCAGAACAATTTTGTCCCATATTTCTTTTGCTGAATTTAGCTGCATCACTTTAGCAAATTCTAGTTCAGACATGCTTCCTAATAAGACATTGACTGCTTTGGAATTGATTTCATATTTCTTCCTTTCTACTGCATCAGTAGGAATACTTGCCGGATATTGATAACCTCCTTCCACGATTGCCCATACTTCTGCACCAAGACTTTGCAGATATGATTTTTTTCGTATCTTCTAGAATAACAGATTATTTCCATTGAATAGAGGTGGCCTTATAGACACTATCCCTTCATGACTTCCCATTGCGACAGATCTCCTTCAAGCAATCAAGCTTCTGCAGAAGGACCTGCTCTGATACCAATTGTTGGGAAAAATACTGAGAGGGGGGGGGGGGGGGTGAATCAGTATTTAGGGAAAACTAAAATCTTTTTATTTTTCCTTACTTTAAAACCCATATGCTACTTTCCTGAAGCCAACTCGCGTATACACGTAGATATCCTTAATAAAACATGCGTATTCACAGAGATCTTATTATGCAGATATTTCTTAACTTAGATCTTTTCAACATTCATTCATCTGATGTTTAGTTAACAGTAAGCCTGTGCAGTAATAATAGAATAAACCATCACACATAAGCATCACACATGAACACCAGGATTTAAGGTGGAAACCCAAGTTGGGAGAAAACCACCGCTGCCGTCATCTCAGTCTTCAATATTTATTATAAAAAGAAAACATGTTACAACCATATACTGGCTCAGACTCATACCAGCATGCATGCACCCACCTGCAGAAGGCTACAACCTTCTCTCGTTTACCAGCCTCTTCTGGAAGGGAGCTACAACCCCCTGCTCTCATTTATCAGCCTCTCCTGGAAGGGAGCTACGACCCCCTGCTCTCGTTTACCAGCCTCACCTGGAAGGGAGCTACAACCCCCTACTCTCGTTTACTAGCCTCACCTGGAAGGGAGCTACAACCTCTTGACTGAAGGCTACAACCCTCAGCACCACCATGGACCATGTTTCATCAATTTTCATACTGGATCCAATAGCTTCCATAGAACACAACTTGCAGGCCACTTTTCATCATATTTTCAGACTGGACCCACTCCACACATTTAAGCTCAACCATACATCAAACTGAAACTGATAACTCCATCAATTCATTCATCGAGTCATCAACCAATTAATCATCGACATGATCTTTCATCAATATCATCAGCAGCATAATAATCATTCAAACAACCCAGATCTGTATGAATACATCACTAACAGATAGCAGTAAACCATCAGAACAGATCAGACATCTCATACCACAAACTTCAGCAAGCCCTAGTTTTAATACGCGCTTTCCTTTCACTGATCCTGCGTATATACGCTCTTCCATGCATATAAACCCGTGTATACATATTCACATACTTTAGAACTGGTTTCACATTCCATACGCACTTTCGCTGAATTAAATCCGCGTATATACGCACTTCCTCTGCTGCAAACAAGAGTATATATATTCAAAGATTATGGGGCAGCACAATTCTTTAGAACATATATATATCTCAGATTTTACCCTTCACTTCAGATAGATGTTCGCCAGATCACAGATCTAATCATTCCATAAACAGATCTAGAAAATATATATACATTTCAGATCTAGAGATCCCTCTCCATCATTTTCTTCATAGGTGCATCATAGATTCAGATCTATCATCAAACTGTTACCCTTTCCATTGAGACATACTTGAGAGTGAAGTGTACATTCAAACCCAGACTCATGCACACACCATTGCACAATGAATTTCTTCTCCTTAAATAGATCTAGCCTTTGACAATACCATGAGCCAAAACCACACAACTTCCGATGGTATTCCTGGACGGGATCACATAGACAATCCAGCGCTCAATAAAATGGGTCAATACCATGGTAGTAACCCCTGGTTTTATTAATTTAGAGCTCAGTTAATCATATGCGACTTGGCACATAATTTTCCGCGTACACACGCTACTTAGCCTTAACAACTCCACATATGCATACTGACATACCTTATTTATCATTTCTTTGGCACTTCTTGAAATTCCTTTCTTCTGTTACGTCTGAGCTACTTGTAGAACATTAGATTTACATCATTTAATAAACTCATCAAGCATCAAGAACAAATTCATTAAGTAGGTTGCCATCAAGGACAACACTCTGCATCATATTGCCAACAAAATAGAATCATTTTTAAGCAAATTAGAAGAACTTATAATTGGTATTGAAAGCATATCAAAAAATTTATTGAAAATACCTTTATTGTACCTTATAACCAAGTGAAACAGTTGAAGAAATCCCATCCATTTGAAATGTCATGATTGCTACAATTTTGTTTGCGACTGCAAGTACTATAATGTCTGGTGATCAATATGTATAATCGTCTATTTACCCATCAAGTAGTGTTTCCACTTCTTGAAGCTTTGAACTAATGCATACAAATCTTTGTCATATGTAGGATAATTAGTTACAACACCATTGAATGTTTCAAAATGAAAATCCATAGGCTTACCATGCTACAAAAGTATTGCGCCCATGGCATAATCACTAGCATCAGTTTGTATCTCGAATGGCTATCCCAAATATGGTAAGGCAAGGACCAAAGCTGAACCGATCATGTCTTTTAAGCTTAAAAATATTGTTTCTATTTTCCTCCCCATTTGAAGACTTTCTTCACACTTCTCACTGCATGCATAGGAGCTGCTATGGTAGAAAATTTAGCAATAAAATTTCTCCAATACTGAGCTGCGCCTAAGAAAATTCTTTCCTCAGTTACTGATTTGGGAGTGGGCCAATTCACAATGGCTTCCACTTTAGAAGGATCAATTCTCAATGCAAATCCTCCTACAATGTGTCCCAAATAAACCAGAGAAGTCTTTCCAAATTCACACTTAGACATCTTAAGAAATAATTGCTCTTTCTTCAAAACATCAAGTACCCTTTTTAAATGCAAGACATGTTCTTCTCTTGTTTTTCTGAAAATGAGTATATCATCTAAATGCACAATCACAAAGCCATCAAGAAATGGATGCAAAACATTATCCATAACACACATGAAATTTGTTGGAGCATTACACACACCAAACGACATAACCAACCACTCAAAGAGTCCTTGTTTGGTTTTGAATGTAGTCTTCCATATATCACTTTATGAAATTCTTACTTGATGATATCCACTTCGTAAATCTAACTTAGTGAAAAAAAATTCTTCTTTCATCTGATCTAGCAAACCATCAATCCTTGGGAGTGGGTATCAATTCTTTGTCGTTATCTTGCTCAAAGCTCTGAAGTCGACACACATGTGCCAAGTCCCATCTTTCTTCATAATCAAGACTATTGGTGAACTGCATGGCGAAGTTCTTGGCCTTATGAGTCCCTTTTCCAATAAGTCTTTGATCTGCCTCTTTATTTCAGCATTCTACATTATCAACATGTGAAACATGTCGATGTTTGGAAGAGGGCAATCTTGTTGTAACTGAATCTCATGTTGAAACTCCCTTTTAGGAGGCAATCTTGTTGGATCCTAAAACATCTCATGATGTGAATCGGCTACATCATATAATTCTGATTTTAAATTAATATCAAAATCTACAAATGACTCATGATTAACATCAGCTTTAGGCTTAATCATTAGAAGAAAACAATTCTTACTTGAATTCACCAGCCCCTTTACCTGTCCAACATTTACCATTGCAATATTTGTCTTCTTGCGATGTGCTCTAACAATGTACTCCTTGCCTTATTTGAATAAATGGAATTTTTTCTCATGGCGATGGAAGATAGATTTCCTGTCATAAAATTAAGGAATATCGAACACAACACCTGTAATATCAAGAGGAACCACATCTAATTCAAATGTGTCAACAAAATGTGCAGTTATTACAAAGCGCAATATGAACTTCTTTGAAACCTGTAAATTTTCATCCTTACAAATCCACCCAAGTGGATATGGTTTTGGATGTGGAATGGTCTCAAGATTTAGTTTCTTGACCAAGTATTTAGAGATTAAGTTTTCTTGTGACCCACTATCAAATAGTGTATTAATCTTGGTATCCTCACATGAAACAGTTCAATTCTCTCTTCTTCATTTGGAGCTTGTATGTGAAAGTTTGAAGTACTAGTACTAGGTTTTGTTTCAATTTCTTTCCCCTTCATGTTCTTCAATCCCATGGCTGTAATTTTAGTTTCCTCACCTGAATCCTCTCCTAAGTCATGTTGATTTGTTGCTGCAGTTTTTTGCTTCCCTTTTTTTATTGTTATACTTGGGTCTCTTTTCACAATGTAATTTCCAAGAATTTTTCTCTTCATGGCCTTCTCTTGAACAATGTTTACAAACCACTTTCTCTCCCTCTTTCTTGATAGATGCATTCTTTTTTCCTTTTAATTTTGAGGTCTTCTCTTTTTTTTTCTCCTTAAAAGGTTTGTTTCTACCCTCTTCAAAACTATTTTCCCCTCTAGCTTCTAGATGTGTGGCTTGAACACATACCTCATTTAGATTTGTAGGATTAAACATGAGGATATTATGTTTAAGGTAGCTATGTAAGCCCCTTGTGTACTTGAGAAAAGTATCTTGACTCTACAAATCTACCCCTAATAAGAGAGCTCTTCTCCTAAATTATTGGGTGTAGTCTTGTACATTTTTTTCTTTCAATTGTCTAAAATTTTGCCAATTCATTATGGCTTTCTACATATGAGATAATGGATAAAATTGTTGTTTTATTGTAGTAATGAAATCAGTCCATTATAGAATAATATTACCATGATTTTTGATCTACTCCTTTGTCTTGGCTTCCCATCAAACAAGAGCTGCACCTTCCATCCCTAATGAAGCTAGTTGGATTTTGGTATCAACATCATGAAGGTTCTGAATTCTCAAATAAACCTCGAATTGCCTAATGTAATTATCAATATTTTATGCATTGACTTCACCATTAAAAATTGGCAATTAAAACTTAACATCAAGTTTTAGAAAATGACTTTTACCAGTGTTCTTTGACTTGTGTGACTGGTGTACTGAAGATGAAGTAGAGTATGATGATGGTGATGATGAGGGTAAGGATGGTGAATTTCCATGACCTCCATTTGCTCCAATTCCCTTCTTTGATTTATCTTCATCTTTGTGGCCTCTTGATGATCCTTGATCTTCCTTGTGAATTTTGGATCTTTCTCCTTCTATTCTTTCATTCCTTTCTTGATAAAGGACTCTCACCATTTCAGTCATGTCAAGGAATGCTTTCCTGAACACCCTTTCTTCTTCTTTGGGATCCACCTCTTCATGGGTTTCTTCTCTCCTGGAGGCATGCTTATTGCTTCTTATGCTTCTCTTGGAAGTGATCTAGGTGGTGGAGAATGTGGAAATATTGCCCTCCTTTGCTATGGCTCACTTTGAGAACCTCTTGTTTCCACCAATTTGCCTTCTCCTCTCTTAAGCTTGAGCCTAGTAAGCATGAAAATCCTTGCAAACAGTTAAACAAATATTTGCACACAAAACACTAGAGATTAAACTCCAACTTTGATACCAACTTGATATGAAAGGAGTGTATTAGTTTTGCTGTGCTAATCTAATATTCTTAAATTTTCACATGATATTTGGAATATTAGTGTTCTTGATTTTATTAGTTAATTAAGTAAATAAAAGGGTGGAGGGACCCACAAACGTCAAAGATGAATAAAATCCACTTTTAATGTGTGTATGTGGATATTCTAGATCTAGATCTAAAATCATGGAGTAGTGGAGCAGCTCCATTAATGGAGATCATGTCTCATTTACGAGATAGATTATGGAGGATGAAAAAGTCAAATAAGATCATGGATATTAAATGTAAAATCATGAGGATATTTGATAAGGTCAACTGAGATCATAGTGCATTCAAAGAAGATCATAGAGCACTTATGATAAGTTACTGGAGGAAGTGATGCATTTAATGCACACATGATGGAGAGGGTGATCACCCCATATGAACATGATGGAGGACATGGAGAAACAACACAATCAACCATGGAGACCTATGTCAAAATGTACAACACATTTTTGAAGTGGGCCTAGGCTATGGAAGGCTCATATCTATATAATGAAGGTGAAGACACAAGAGAAGGCATGATTTGGATTATTCATTTCTTAATCTTGTTGGCTCCCTGTGATTTGCTATAATGGAAAGAAAAAACACTACAGGGGCCACATCAGAACCACTTTGGAATCCTAGGACCTAGCCTTCCTAGATTCAGAGAGGGATCTCTCTATAAAGATGTTTTTAATTGACATGTCTTTATGTTTTTTGTTTTAGGATATTATGCTAGTTATGAAGTTCTAAGGACTTGATTTGTTTTTGGTTAGATTAAATGATAGATTGAAGGATAAATGATGTGACTGATTAAGGGAATGTTTTGACTAAACAAATGGACTATAAGAAACATCAATCCATTGGGAAATGGAGTCATAAAAGGATTTCATTGGTCATCAACTCTGCAAGGGCTTTCATAGGGCAAGATAGCTATATCAAGTGGATTCTTTAGATTAGTTTGTGATATGAAACATTAAGAAGTTGTGAAGGTAGCAAAGCTATAGTCAGTTAAGAATCTTCAAGCTCTACTTAGACAAGAAAATCCTTTTAAGGTAATTGTTTGGAGCAAACCAAAGGACAGGGAAACCATAAATCTCATTGGAAAAACCTTTAATAAGCACCTTTCAGAAAACAATCCAACAATCAATAGACTACTTTCAGACAGAGAAAACATATAAGATAACACAAGAGTGATCTAAGATCAAACAGAAATAATCTAATCTGCTTTTTACAACTCTCAAGGGCTCTTCAAAGCAACATTTGAAGGAAGAAAAAAGGGGAGGGCATACCATAGAACTCTCTAGTTTAGACTATAATAAGTGCACTTTAAAGAAAGATCCTAAAAATAATATCTCAAGTCTTACTCAAAGACCAAAATTTCCTTGGTTTCACTCTATTTAATCATTTCCAAGATAAGAAGCTAGATGTAACTAGAAGGAAATTAAGAATATTCTAATCAGACCTTGCAGAAGAAAACATGAACATAAAGATTTCAGACAAAAATAGGGTGCTAAAACGTCAAATCCTACTCAAAAACGTCTGCTTCTTTATCAGAGAAAGATGAACATAATGAGAACATAAGGACAAAAAATAACAATTAGGAAAACTTCACCATTGATATAGCTCAAGGATCATGCAAACATGCTTGTATTATTGATGATAAAACTAGTTACATCACTCCATGTACAATAGCTCTCTGCAACTCAAAGATTTATTTGGTTTAGCCTAGCATTCCTCAACTAGCCTAGTAGCAAAAATCAGTCCAATACTATCAAGTAACCAACATTTGAAATGAATCTCATATGTAATATTTATATGCAAAATGAGGAGGTGCTGCTAACCTAGGGTGTTTTTAAATGTTATTTATTACAAAGTTAATGTTTTTTGACCTTTGAGACCATGCAAGGCCCAAGGCAACAATATCTGAAATAGTTACTCTAAAATAATAACTTCTGAGTTATTTTAGTTTGAGATTTTTGACTTTTATGGCTTAGTAATAACTTTCTAATAATTGCTGAGTTGCTTCAAAAATATCTCGGACTATGCAATAATTTTCTAATGTCTTTATTGAAAATAATGCTTGTAGGTGGCAAATTAGTCTTTGAAGGAGTAATTGTTGTGGATCTGGGTCATTCGAAGGTTTTCCTGGGCTAATATGCTTTTGTTTTATTCATCAAAACTTTGTATTAGGCCTTTAACCCAGATTTTTCTTTAATATTTTGTCTTACTGCCTTTATATTTGTTTCTACTTTATAATTTTTTTTATTCCTTTATATTTTATCTTTAAACACTGCTTAAAGGGCTAATTCTCTGTTTGTCCTCTAATCTGTATTTTTAGCCCTTTAAGCTTCTTGTTCTTCATTTTCTTCATTTCTCCTCTAACTGTATATGTTTCTTGTGTGTAGGTAGGGTTTATTCATGGAATAAGGGTTTATAACCCATCGATGATTATGATACATTGTAATATCCCAAAATGGGAACAACTACACTATTGGGAATATTTTGAGTTATTACCAATGTGGAGCTTCATTAAATCATGAGCATGACAATGTAGGTCAGATCATTAGATGTAAAATAACATCAAACCAGAAAATGAAAGAACCTCAGCAAGTATATGGCCTATATTCTCCTTCCCATGTGGGGAAATGCAGCAATATAGGGCATAAAATAGCTTTCTTCAGAGAATAACGCTATACAAGTGAGAAATGGGACTTGGATCCCTTAGAATACATGATATAAAACTGATATGTAGAACTAGAGGTGAAAAAAATCACTCTAGCTCACATAAACAGATCTCCCCAAGTCAATATGCCTCAAATAAGCCCAAACCCCATAGCCTAGCTTATGCAGAAAGTATTGAAGCAACTACTGCATTATTTTAATGAGGGTTTATGTAGAGAATGATGAAATAAATCTGATTTGAGGATTTCATTAATCAAATATCAGAGAAATGGAGGTTTAACCTCTTCTACACAAAGGAAAATACACTCGGCAAGGGTTTCCAGCAAAATGCATGTACAAAAGGTAGCACTGCAAAAAATAACGTAGTTTACTACAAATCTGTATTAATCATGGCTGAATATAACATACAATAGTTGAATAATACAAAAAAGGACTCTAGGCCCTCTTTTTAGAACTCCTGAAGGGAAATAAACACCTCCTCCTCAAATACTAGGACAAAATAACAATGTTCAACCCAGCAACAATGCCCTTGCAGAAAAATATGCAGTTTCTGAAGATGACTACACTATATATGTTGCTGTTTGAGTGGAATTAAGACAAATGATGCAATGTAAGCTCATATCCTTCACTTTGATCCCCTTAAGCAAGTTGATCCAAAGAAAGGATGGAATTCCCACACGGGAATTCTTTTCACTAAGCAGTGCAGCAACTTTAGCTAAACAACTGAAGCATGAAAGTAGTTAGAAGACCAAAGATAGCTGAATACTGAATGATCTCCTTGATGCTATGCCCTCATTTTTATCTTTGGTGAGCCTCCTCACCCCGGACCCCACACAATGTTGAGGTGACTTCCTAGTAAAGATTCTTGTTCTAAAACTGCGTTGTCCTTGTTGGCTTCCCTCCTCCTTGTAACAGCACTGTTGAGTTGGTCAACTGAGACTAATCCACTTGAAATACCGATTTTCATACTAAGGGGTCTTCAATACAGTTCTCATATGTGTGTCTAGGCTGATCCTTGTTCACATTGAGCTAGTTCACTTGGATGATCTCTTCCTCCTCAAGAATTCATGTTGACTTAGTCAAACTTGACTATGTCCCCATCTATTTTTCCCTTGTTCATACTTGGAAGTGTAAAAATAGCTCCCAAGGTGATCTCCTTCCTTTCTAAGGTGGAATTTATTCATATCTTTATTGTTCATGGGCTTCCTTACCCATTTATTCTTCTCCTAGGTGAAAGCAGCAAAATCTAATATTCCAATTTGCTTGTGTGCAAATTTTGGAATATTACATAAATCGATGGGTTAATCCTTTTATGTAAATCCTCAGATAATTTTATATGATTTGGCCTCTTGGATCATCATGCAAATGGTATTCATCATTTGAAACGTCTCTTTGGGCATTTGCCGCCATTAAACCTGCAAAAACAAACAAATAATTAACTTAAAACTTGTGGGATAGGATTAAATTGCTTTTGGTGAATTTTTTAGGGTTTTTGGAGCAATTTTTAGAGGAATGGAGGCGCAGGGGAGTTATTTTGGGGGTGAAATCATGAAGAAAATTGAATGGGGGTACAAAACTTTGAATTTTGGCACGCAAAGGGAAAAGCTATTTTGGGAAAACCACTAGGGTTTTTCGTGCGAATTATCCGCAGTTTATGGTTTTGGGAGGAGGCAACGTGATACCATTCAACATTGGATGTGTGTCAAAGGAAAAACCACCCTTTTCGCGTGGATAGGGGCTGTTAAAATTTGGCATCGGATTCCACGCAAAACGAAATCCTGACCATCGGATCTTAGTGGGTGAGATCGATGGTGCGGGTGGAGCTCGAGGATGGGGTGCTATTTTGCAAAGGGGATCCAGTGGACAGGTGGTAGATGATGATTGCAGTGTGGGATGTGAGTGGAAGGTGGGGCCAAGTGTGGTGATGTGTTCTCTTTTGTCGGGTAGCATGGTTTTGATAAAGAGATTAGATGAAGGGTGGTGCGATGATAACCATTGGATTAGGGTTGATCAACGGTGGAGATGACTTAGGGCAGGTTGAATTGGGATGAATAAATGAAGGGGTGGAGGTAGTGTTTGCATGGGGGAAGGGGCTTAAGAACGGGCGAAGGGAATGGTCCCGTAGGGGTAGAGGGGACCGGGGGTTGGGAACGAAAGGGCTAGGGCTGGGGTTTAGGGTCATATGAGAGTGAAGGGGCTGGGGCTTAAGGCCGAAAAGGGCTTAAGGCCTATTATATGAAAAACAAAACTTTTATAATAAAAACAAGGTTTTTGTGGGGTTTTGAAGGGTCCCGATAGTCTAAATAGTTAGGATAAAAAAATGTAAAAGGGGGTTCTACATAGTTTTAAAGGTTTTTATGAGAGAAAGGTGTATGAGGGAGGATAAATGAGAGTTTTTAGAGAAAAAGGAAGAAGGATAGATGAGGATGTGATTAGAGGGTTGAATGAGGGAATTAGGCCCAAAAATGGAGTTTCTTTTAGAGCAGCAGGGTGAGTTTTAGAGGAGGCATAAATATAGGAAGGTTTAGTGAAACATAGTCAAATTTAGGATGATGAAGGAAATGAGACTTCTAAAGATAGCTGATAGGAAAATTATGCTATATTTAGGTGTTTGTAGGACATCCACAGTCATCTAGTGAGATCTGTAAAAGATAGGAGGATAACATTGGCTCCAGATGGGGAGGGAAGCTCCTTTAGGGGGTGTCAAGAGCCTTAGAAAGTAGATCTCTAGAAGAAGTTTCAAGACCAAAGGCTCTCTGATTGTAATCTTGATAAAGCTCCTTCAACTTGATGATTTTTCTGCTTTTCAAGAAGTGATTTTCATGTCTTCTAATTGCAATATGATTGATCTATGGCAACAATCTACCTACCCATCTTACTTGTTCTAACATTTTTTCTTCATTGGGTGCATTTGAATTAGCCAACCCTTGACATCATTTTCTTATGAAAACATGAAACTAAACAAATTCTACCCTTATATCATCCAAGATTTTAGATTAAACTAATGAACTCATTTATTTCCCTACCTAACCTAATCTAACCATCTGTCAAGATTAAGTTGTATGACAGGTATTTATTCTCTATTCTACAACAGAAAATTGAAAACATAATCAAATCAGGATTAAACAGTGTGATTTGTTATGAGCAGAGATACTTTGTAAAAGTCTGCTTACAGAATTTATTTTGCAGAAAATTTTAACACAAAACTTAGAGGGTTGAAATCTGGAATTTTCTTTTTATCCCTCTCTTTCTTTCTTGGTTCAGATTTTGAGCTTTGGAACCAAATTATTTTCCTAATAAGCCAAGTTTAGACAGTTTGGAAAATCCTCATTCACTAACCTATCATCAGAAAAATTAAAATATATTTAGTCATGATTAGGCTATATGACTAAATAAGGCTTTTCTTCAAGTAGTGGCATTTGGACTTGCACACTTTCAGAACTTACTCTTTTTTGGTATGGGGCTGTACCTCTTCTTTTCCTACCCTCTTTTCTTTGTTTTTCTATTTTTGTATTTATTTTTCTGATCTTTTTCAAAACAATGTTATATACAATGGATAAAGCTTTAAACTTCGGCCTCTCAATGGAAATAATGCTTGAGCATCCTGCCATTGATAGGACCTCCAAAAAATTCTGTTCCATCCATCTCTTGTAAGAAAAATACATTGTTGCCTATGGCAGAATGGATAAAATAGGGACCTTTTCACAGATTTTCAAACTTACCATGCTTTCCCTTGTCTTCTCTTCTTGTGTCCCATTTGAGTACTTTGTCACCAATGCTAAAATCATTTGCTTTTGTTCTTTTGTCAAAAATCTTCTTGATGTTTTCTTGCACTTGTTGTGTTTTGTTATATACTTCCTCTCTTGTTTGCTGCAACTGTATGGTCTGATTTATCCTTCTCATCATGTCATTTTCTTCAGAGTGTACTTCTTGGATCAACTTCATGACTGGGACTCCTAAGCTTGTTGGAAAAATTGCATCTGCTCCATAAACTAGTTGGTAGGGAGACATTACAATTGATTTCTTGCATGTTAACCTATCTGCCCATAATGCATGTACTAGCTTGTTGTGCCATGACTTCTGATTCCCTTCCAACAATTTCTTGATGATGTTTATCAAACTTTTGTTTGAGGATGCTGCCAACCCATTTCCTTGAGGGTAATAAGCTGTGGAATGACCCAATGTGATCTGATATTTGTGGCAAAAGTCCACCATTCTCTTGGATCTAAAGGCAGCAGCATTTTTAGTGATAATATTTCTGGGACAACCAAATCTAGACAAAATTTGATTTTCAAGGAATTTTATGATGACTAGATCAGTGGCAATTCTAGAGGGGATGGCCTCTATCCATTTTGTAAAGTAATCAGTTGTTGTGAGGATCCATTTATGTTGGGTAGATGAAGAAGGATGGATTTCCCCAATGAAGTCTAGGCCCCACTGTTGAAAAGGAGCTTCAACAGAGATAGGATGCACAGATAAGGGTAAGAGTTTTCTTTTGCCTTCAAAAATTTGACATTTGTGGTAGGCAACTACCAATTTATGGATATCTTGAAAGAGGGTGGGCTAATAGTAACCAGCTCTAAGGATTTTGTTGACAGTGGTTTTCAAATAGAGGTGGCCTCCACATTCTCCTTTATGAAACTCATGCTTGATCTTCTCTGCATCATTCTCAGGCAAACATTTAGCAATATACCACTAGATTTTTTCCAATATAACCATTTATCTATAATGCAGTAATTTACAGCTTTTAACTTCAAAAACCTTGCCTTTGGTTTAGACAAACTAGGAGGGACATTAAGATAGAAAAGCAGATACAAAATATCAGCATACCAAAGTGAATTCAACAATACTTCTTCAACAGGAGGGGTTGTGCATTCTTCTTGTTCTTCTAAAACATCAATCATATTCATATGTAAGGCTTTGAGGTTTGATTCGGCCATTAGCTTTGCAAGTCCTTGTCCTTTGACTAGTTTAGTAGGTCTGAATTCTAAATCATATTCTAATATAACAGCAATCCACTTTCCTTTTTTTCCATTAGGATCTTGTGTTAAAAGGAATTTGACAATAGTGTGTGGAAAAAAAACAATGATGGGTAAGTGTAAAATGTAAACTCTGAAATCTTTCAAGGCTTTGATTAAGGCAAAAGCCTATTTTTCCATTATGTTGTATTTCAGAGGTGCATCTCTTAAGGCCTTGCTAAAAAATGAAATGGGCTGCTCTTGTCCTTTTATGTTTTTCTGAAGTAGGATAGCAGCAACTATGTGTTCTGATGCAAAGGAGAAAATAAAGAAATCTTTGTTAAAATCAAGGCTAATGAAAACTGGTGTTTGAGTGAGTGCTTGTTTAACCATTTCAAAGGATTGCTTTGCTTCAATGGTTCATTTAACTCATGTTTCTCTTTTAAGCATGTTTGTTATGTTTCTAAGGAGTTCAGCAAGGTTTGGTATGAATATTCTTAAGAAATTAATCTTTCCAATGAAAGATTGCAGTTCTTTGATGTTTCTAGGATGATTGATTTGTAATATTCATTCAATCCTCTTTGGGTCTATTCTTATTCCCTCTTCAGATATGATATGGCCTAGAATTTTTCCTTCTTGGAGACCAAATAAATTTTTCTTGGGGTTCAAGGATAGACCATACTTTGTAAATCTTTCATAGACTGTTCTTAAGTGAGAAAGGTGTTCTTCATCTGTTTGGAATAGATAGTGATGTCCTCTAAATATATCATAATGAAGAAGCCTATCTGTTCTGAGAAAGAAATATCCACAGATCTTTGGAATGTGTCACCAACATTTATTAAACCAAAGGGAATTTTCACATACATGAAAGTGTCCTAAGGTGTAATAAAATCTGTTTTTAGTTGATCATCAGGAAGTACCAGCACCTGTTTATATCCTGAAAAGACATCTAGCAAAGAAATTCTTTTAGAACCCACTACCATTTGTAAGATATGATCAATTTTGGGCAAGGGGTAGTTGTCCTTTAAAGAGGCTTTGTTTAAGTTTCTAAAGTCTATACAAAGCCTTATTTCTCATGTTTTCTTCCTTACAGATACAAGGTTGGATACCCAGTCTGAGTATCTTAAAGGGACTATAATTCCGGCATCATACATTTTTTTGATTTCTTACTCAACCAGAGGTAATTGAACATGGTTTATCCTGCGCAATTTTTTTCTAAAAGGTTTCTGGTTTTCTTTGAGGGGTATCTTATGCTGGATTATCCCTGTATCATATGATTTTAATTCCTCATAACTCCAAGAAAATATATTAGAAAATTCTCTAAAAAGCTCAAGATATTTTAGTTTTATATGAGATGATAGTGTTTTGGATAATTTGATCATCTTGGGATTGAATTCACTACCTATAATGCACTCTTCTACTTCATCTTCAGTGGGTTCCATTTTAGGCTTTTTGGGAATGTCATTAGAGTCAAACAATTCTTCTAGAGGAACCAGTGCCTTTGGTAGTTTATTAGTGTGAGATTGTAGCACTTCAAAGTCTTCTTGTTCTAAATTAGTGCCCAACTCTGTTTTCTGTGAGTGTTCATTAGTTAACAGATTTATATCAGCAATGCTTATATCATCAATGTTAGGAGTTTCTTCTTCATAATATTTTTCCTCAGCAGGAAAGTCTTCTTCATACTCTGAGTCTTAATTTGGCATTTCAAACCAAATTCTGGACTGTAGGAAATCCTCTATCTGTTTATCTCCTTCAAACACTTGCCAATACTTGATATTATCAGGGGCTGCTGGCCTATATTTAACTTGGACTATGTATTGTTTTCTTTCATAAGGTCTTAGACATGTACTAGCAGCAAATGCTAAACCATTGGCAAGAATTTTTTGGTTTCTAGGGACAAAATTAAGCTCATATTCTGTGAATGCTTATAAAAGGTCTACAACATCATCTCTATATGCTTGTAATATTGGATTCTTGGCAGTGTATTCTCCCTTCACTTGTTTAATAATCAGTTCGTAGTCTCCATTGACAATTATTCTCTTGGCTCCTAATTTTCTCAATAATTGCAATCCTAGGAGGAGAGCCTCATATTCAGCTATGTTATTTGTGCATTGAAAATTTATTTTATATGAATGGACCTCATCATGATTATTATCTGTGTTATGTACCCATATGCCTGCTCCTAAACCAGTTTTACTACAAGACCCATCAAAACGCATACTCTAAAGGGGTTCCATTACAGATTTGTAATTAAAGTCATTTCTATCCTCTTCGTTCTGTTTATTTTGGTTGTCATTGTGTTGCTTTTTAGGATCTGCACTATGTTCATTTTTATCTTGTTCCTCATGGTTTCCATTGTGTTGAGGATTTTCTATTTGTTTCTGATGGACAACACCAGGGGTGACTGGTTTGTAGCTTGTGATCTTTATCATGTTTGCTGTGATTTTCTAAGTTAGCAAACTGTTTTGATCCTTTCTCCTCTCTTCCCTTCTTTCCTATTGCTAGTTTGTTATCTACTTACCCTTGCTCATTAATATTTTCATCATTGTAAAGAATGAATGAGTCAAGGTCTATGCGAATAGAATAAAGAGGGGAATTGTATGGTCTTTCTTGACTACTAACCATGTATTTCATGTGTGTTTCCCTATATAGTCTTCTTGGTTGACTAAAGACAGGGATGGTTGCATAAGTCATATCCATCTGCAGGTTACCTTGAATTTTAGCACCCCATGACCTTGAAAGGAGCATGCCATACTTGGGAGGTATATTAGCCACTACAATGTCCATTACTAAGCTCTTGGCTGGTATTTGTGCTAAGTTGACACATAAGTCTTTGATTAGGCCTAGACATTTAACTCTGCTGGAATCAAAAGAGTATAAATCCTTATAAGGTTTAGTTATCTCAAGGCCTAGTTTATCCATCAGTACTTTAGGCATAAGGTTGTGGGAGGCTCCTAAGTCAAGCATGGAATTATGTAAAATCTTATCATGGATGTTTAGACTGACATAAAAGGGAGGAACACCTCCTTCTTGAAATTTTTCTTCTACTTCTGGTCCAAACATAAGCTCAGGCTTGTCATCAGTCACATTGACATAATAATTTTTCTCTCCTATGTTTAAAGCTCTTAAAAGTTGGGTTTTATATACATCTTGGGTGACTAATTCAGTAAGAGGGATAAGGATCTTGATTTTGGAAATTTCACCCTCTATGCTAAAAGGTATGTGAGTTCTTAAAATGTTTAAATCACCCTTCTTAGTCACTGCTTTCTTAGCAAAATTAGCTTGTTGGTTTTTATTATGATCATCAGTTAAAACAGTTTTATTAGGAGCATTAGATGAGGTGCTAGTGCTACTTTTTTCACCATTATGTTTTTCATAAATTTTGGTGTTTTTTCCTTTAATTTTTGTCAGAACTTTCAGCCACTGTTTTATTGTTTTCTACTGTCTTTTTAGAGATGTTTTCAGAATTGTTTCTAGCAGAAATTTCATAGGTTTTGTTCTTGGGAATTTCTTGATTCTTTTTACTCCTAAAGTCATATTGTCTGTGCACTTCCATTATATAATTTTCAAAGCCTTTTTGTAATCTTTAGACTCTGAACTTTCTTCATCATAGGGTGTAAATATGCCTTGTTATTCTTCATTGAGGAAAACAATATCCTCATTTTTTACTCCCAATAAGTTTATGTGATTTCCCTCTATTTCCTCAATCACTCGCTCATCTTCATCAGCATAATTCTGTTGGAAAGGAGGTCTGATTTGCTGGTCAGTGCCTCTTTGTTTAATTTGAGGGGGATTCCTTCTAAAGTTTTGGTTATGATTTTGGTTCTTGTTTTCAGGAGCTTTTTGGTTTTCTTTAGGATAAGATCTCTCATTCATGTTTATTCTTTCCATCATCATCTCCATGGTTCTAACCAAACTATCAATTTTGGAGTCTAATGTGGAGGGTCCAGCTTCATCTTTGTAGGTGACCTTTATTTCTGCTTTCAATCTAGCCCTTCTAGCATTTAGGTTATCTTCTACACTTACTGCTCCTTTCTGCATATCTTCTAATGTGAGGGGTTCTCTCTCCCTTAATTTATAACACATTTCTGGGTCAAATCCTTCAGGAAAATTTATTAAGGCTAAGCCTTGTAGGGGTTTCATTTGTGGAGGGAGAACATTGTAAACACTATTGAATCTAGTGCAATAATCTTGGACACTCTCTCCATTATTTCTTTTGAGGTCATTGTATTCTGACAGGATTTGAAGGGGATTTCTCTTGACTTCCCATTTTTTTAGGAACAATTGATGAAAAGAAAAAATATCATTAATACTATTAGGGGTTAAGCCTTTGAACCATTTTATTGCTTCTCCCCCTAAGCTTTGAGCAAACATTATAAATTTCACAGTTTCATCATTTATCTCTTGTCTGTCAAAGTAATCATTCATTCTATCTGCATGTTGTTGAGCTGTAGTAGAAATACTATCGTCATATAACATGCAGATGTATGGGTGGGTGTAGCTGAAGTACTTGTACCAATTAAGTGATGTTGAGCAGATATAGGATGAGAGAATTCGAAGTTATGGAGGAAATGGAGATCAGGAGGAGTGGAAGGGGAGGCTTCCCTATTGCTGCTTTTAAGCGAGCCTTTAAGCTCAAGGTTTATCTAGTCTATACCACTTTGTGACTTGGTTATAGATAAGCTTCTTATATGAGGTAAGTCAACTTGGGAATTATGAAAGGTTACAAGGTTTTCGGGGACAAAACTTGCTCTGTGGATTGGTCTGTCAACAGTTGGATTCTTGGATATATGAGACTTCCTAAGGATGCTTTCAAGATTGGAAACTATTGCAGGAGGATTTGGGTCAGGGTGGGATCTAGTATGGATTCTTCTAGAAGCTACAATTTGGACCCTAAACAATTCAGAAAGGTTTTTAGAGGTATAACAGTCTTAAGACACAAAAAAAACTGTGAAAGAAATACTTAACTCATAAATTATTCTTGACTGGGTATTGTTGAATGTTTTGATGATAGGGTAAGTTTCCCAGTGGAGTCACTAGGTGGAGGATTTTTACTTTTTTAGTAGGACTGGTTGTTGTCCACCATCAAAAATCGGGAACCATTCTTGGCTGATACTTGATTCATATTAACTAATGAGGTTTTCTAAGTTTGAGTGAATATAAAATGTTTATTACTCAGTATTCCCCAGTATGGTCACTACTATGTTGGCTCCCTGTGATTTGCTAGTATGGCAAGAACAAACACTGCAGTGGCCACATCAGAACCACTTTGGAATCCTAGGACCTAGCCTCCCTAGATTCAAAGAGGGATCTCTCTATAAAGGTGGTTTTAATTGATATGTCTTTATGTTCTTTGTTTTAAGATATTAGGCTAGTTATGAAGTTCTAAGGACTTGTTTTTTTTTTGGTTAGATTAAATGATAGATTAAAGGATCAATGATGTGACTGATTGAGGGAATGTTTTGACTAAACAAATAGACTATAAGAAACATCAATCCATTGGGCAATGGGGTCATAAAAGGATTTAATTGGTCATCAACTCTGCAAGGGATTTCATAGGGAAAGTTAACTATATCAAGTGGATTCTTTAGATTAGTTTGTGATATGAAACATTAAGAAGTTTTAAAGGCAGCATAGCTATAGCTAGTTAATAATATTCTAGCTCTACTTAGACAAGAAAAGACTTTTAAGGTAACTGTTTGGAGCAAACCAAAGGATAGGGAAAACCATAAATCTCATTGGAAAAACCTTTAATAAGCACCTTTCAAACAACAATCTAGCAATAAACAAACTACTTTCAGACAAAGAAAACATATAAGATAACACAAGAGTGATCTAAGATCAAACATAAATAATCTAATCTGCTTCTAACAACTCTCAAAAGCTCTTCAAAGAAACATTTCAAGGCAGACCAAAGAGTAGAGCATACCATAGACCTCTCTGGTTTAGACTCTAATAAGTGTACTTTAAATAAATATCCTACAAAAAATATCTCAAGTCTTACTCAAAGGAACATGGGCTTACCAAAATTTCCTTGGTTTCACTCTATTGAATAATTTCCAAGATAACAAGCTAGATGTAACTAGAAGGAAATTAAGAAGAAAGCATGAACATAAAGAATTCAGATAGAAATAGGGTGTTAAAAAGGAAAATCCTAATCTTAAACTTCTACTTCTTTATCAGATAAAGATGAACATAATGAAAACATAAGGAGAAATAATAATAATTAGGAAAACTTCACTATTGATATAGCTCAAGGATCCTGCAAACATGTTTTTATTATTGATGATCAAACTAGTTAAATTGTTGGGTATGTGTTATATTCTTTCCACGACTAGCCCCACGGGTTGTACATTGCACCGGGCGCAGCACGGGGGTCATAGGGGAGCGGCAGCGCCCCGGAAATTTTTTTTTTGGTATACGGTCCCACTCATAGGCGGACCCACCCATGTTTTGTGCATGCGTTTGCACATGGTTTTGGGGTACGATGGTTTTCGGCCCCTGGTATTTTGTAGATTCGGTCAAGGGAACTATGGTTATGTTCTAATCCAGGGTTAATGGATTGGGATTTATGTATGCTTCCGCATGTATATATATGTGTTGTAACACTAAAAGTAATATAAAGAAAAATCAAGCTGGTAGTCCCGATTTGGGATCCAGGGGAAAATCTCTGTGTTTATCTGTTTTATGTTTTATGCTCTTGCTATTGTTTATTTTCTGATATAAGATTCGTGTGTAGATAATTTCTGTTCAGGGTTAAAACCTACATTTGGTATCGGAGCTATTTCGGCTTCAAGGGGACGCCTTTGCTGCTGAGGGTTTTTTGCTTGGGCTTGAGGTAGACCCTGTTTAGTGGGAGATCTGCGGGATCGATTCTTGTGGTGAAAGAAGATGGCGAGTGGCGGAAAGATAGAGATCGAGAAATTTAATGGTCATAGTTTTGAGTTGTGGAAGCTCAAGATGGAGGATCTGCTGGTGGATAAAGATCAGTGGATCATGTTAGATATAGGTACTAAACCAACGGCAATGTCAGATGATGACTGGAAGAAACTGGATCAGAAGGCTAAGAGCACAATACAGTTGTGTGTCTCAGATTCAGTATTGTTGAATGTATCTGGGGAAGCTACGACGAATTTTTTTTGGGAAAAACGTGGGAATTTTTACCAATCTAAGTCTCTGGTGAATAAGTTGTTCCTACGGAAAAAGCTGTATAACCTGAGGATGAAGGATGGAGACTCAGTGACAGAGCATCTAAATGCCTTCAATACTGTGGTAAGTCAGCTGTCATCTGTTGATATTAAAATCTCAGATGAAGATAAGTGCATCAGTTTGTTGTGTTCTCTACTAGACTCATGGGACAATATGGTTATTGCAATAGGTAGCAATACAACTACCTTGAATTTTGATGACATTATCTCAGCCTTGTTGTCAGAGGAAATGAGACGGAGAAATATGAAGGGCCAGAAAGGAGATGCCTTATCTGTACAAGGAAGGTCCCAAAATAGAAACAAGAATAAGGTTTTGAGTGGGAAATCCAAATCTAGAGGGAGATCTAAATCTCTTGGAAAGTTTGTAAAGGTATGCTGGAAATGTGGAAAGGATGGGCACTACAAAAAGGAGTGTAGATCTAAAGCTCTTGAGAAAGGAAAGGGATCTGATGATGCTCCTTCTACAGAGGCAAAAACCACCTCGGATGAAGGTGGGGATGTGTATTTGGCTTCTTCTTCAAATACACATGTAGATCATCTTTCATGGTTGATTGAATTAGGTGCATCCTTTCACTCCACTCCCCATAGTGATTGTTTCTACGAGTATGAGAAATATGATGGTGGTGATGTCTTCCTAGGGGATGATAGGAAGGCCAAAATCGTCGGACGTGGAAAGGTCAAGATGAAGCTACAAGGTGGAAGGATTAGAACACTTCCTGGTGTTCTGAATATTCATGCATTGGCCAGAAATCTGATTTATGTAAGCAATATGGATGATGCAGGTGTAAAAACAGTGTTCGAGAAAGATGCCTACAAGATGGTTCGGGGAGCACTGGTATTAATGCGGGGAGTTCGGATTGGAACTCTGTACAAGCTACAAGGTAGCGCTATTATTGATGGGTGTAACAGTTATGTGGTTCCTGAAAGTGGAGCAGAAATCCTAGCTATCTCTGGAGAAAATACCATGCTATGGCATCAAAGGCTTGGACATATTGGAGAGAAGGGCCTTCGGATACTGCATAGAAATGGTATGGTAGAAGGTATGTCTAATTTCTCTCTCGATTTCGATTTCTGTGAACACTGTGTATATGGGAAGCAGAATCGTGTGAGTTTTCCTTCTGGTGCTAAGAGGGCGAACAAGATATTAAAACTTGTGCACAGTGATGTGTTTGGACCTGTGTCAGTTCCGTCACTGGGAAAGTCTGTGTACTATGTTTCATTCATAGATGACTTCTCAATGAATACATGGATATATTTATTGAGGAAGAAACCTAAAGTCTTTGACAAATTTAAAGAATTTAAGGCTCTGGTGGAAAACCAGACAGAGAAGAAGATAAAGGCGCTAAGGACAGATAATGGTGGGGAGTTCTACAAGAAGGAATTTGAAAAGTTTTGTAAGAAGTGTGGTATAGCACGGCAGAAGACTACTCCATACACACCTCAGCAAAACAGAGTTGTAGAAAGAATGAATAGAACGTTGATGGAAAATGCAAGAAGCATGCTCAGTGGTACCCGGTTAGGACAAGAATTCTGGGCAGAGGCAGTGGAGACTGCATGTTACTTAGTTAATAGATCACCTTCATCAGTGTTGGAGGATAAGACTCCACATGAGGTATGGACTGGTAAGAAACCCTCTCTTTCACATCTAAGGGTATTTGGATGTGATGCATATGTACATGTTCCAAAGGAGAAAAGGACGAAGTTGGATAATAAATATGAAAGGTGCATCTTTATTGGGTATAAGGATGGTTTAAAGGGTTACAAACTTTGGAACCCAGAAACAAGGAAGGTTGTGTACAGCCGAGATGTGGTGTTTAGAGAAGTGAAAGATGTTGTTAAACATGAAGTCCTACCAAAGGAACCTGAGAAGATAGAGTTTTAGCTAAAGGAGGATGAATCAGACTCTACAACAGAAGAAGACTCAGAAGATGAAGAGCCACAAACTCCAGCTTTGAGAAGATCAGTTCGGGAAAGAAGGCAACCAGAAAGGTATAGTCCATCTGCTTTCTGTTTAGGTTTTTCCTTAACTATAACTGATGATGAACCCAGAACTGTCAGGGAGGCAGTAGATTCAGAGGATGGAAAACTCTGGAAGGAGGCCATGGTTGATGAAATGGCATCCTTGCACAAAAACGATGCATGGGATCTGGTGGAGTTACCGGCTGGAAGGAAGCCCATTGGGAGAAAATGGGTGTTTAAGAAGAATATGAATGTAGAAGGCAAGGTGGAGAAATACAAAGCTCGGTTGGTAGCAAAAGGTTATTCCTAGGTGTCGGGAATTTATTTTGGTGATATTTTTTCTCCTGTTGCCAAAGTTACTTCTATTAGATTACTTTTATCTGTTGCTGCTGCATTTGATTTTGAGATAGAACAGATGGATGTGAAGACAACATTTCTTCACGGGGATCTAGAAGAGGAGATCTACATGAAGCAACCTGAAGGCTTTATGGTGAAGGGTAAGAAAGAACTGGTATGCAGGTTGAAGAAGTCTCTGTATGGGTTAAAACAGTCACCAAGGATGTGGTATCAGAAATTTGATACCTATATACGGGGACTTCGCTTCACCAGAAGCAAGGAGGATCACTGTGTTTATTTTAAATTAATTGGTGACCGTGTTATTTATTTGGTCTTGTATGTGGATGATATGTTGTTGATTGGAAATGACAAAGAAATTATCAAAGATTTGAAGACCCAACTGTTCTCCAAATTCGACATGAAGGATCTTGGTGCTGCAAACTATATTTTGGGCATGGAAATTAAGAGAGATCGGGCAAAGAGGAAGCTCTGGTTAAACTAGAGGAAGTATGTCGAGACTATATTGCAGAGGTTCAATATGTAGGATAGTAAACCAGTGAATGTTCCTATTCTTGTAGGTGTAAAGCTATTTATTGAACAGTGTCCCAAGACACAAGAAGAAGAGGAGGATATGTCCCGTGTTCCATATGCAAGTGAAATGGGTAGCCTGATGTATGCAATGGTCTATACTAGACCAGACATTGCACATGCAGTTGGAATATTGAGCAGGTTTATGTCAAACCCAGGGAAGGAGCATTGGACAACAGTGAAGCGATTTTTCAGATATCTACATGGAACTAGTAATTATGGCTTGTGCTACCAGGGAAGACCAGGATTGGAAATAATGTTGGACATTTGTGTTTTTGTTGATGTAGACTGGGCTGGAGATCTGGGCCAAAGACGATCTCCAAGTGGGTATGTGTTTAGCCTTTTTGGAGGTGCAGTCAGTTGGATGAGTAAAAGACAGTTTGTAGTGGTGCTTTCAACTACAGAGGCAGAATACATAGTAGCCACTCATGCAAGCAAGGAAGCAGTTTGGTTGGAAAGATCGTGTTCAAGTATGGGGTTGGTACAACAAGCTATAAGGATAGACTTTGATAGCCAAAGTGAAATTTTCTTGGCTGAGAACCCTGCTTATCATTCAAAGACAAAGCACATTGATGTTCAATATCACTTTGTTAGAGATATGGTTGAGGCTAAAAGGGTGTTGCTGGTAAAGGTGGACACTTTGAAGAATATCGCAGATGCATTGACGAAGTCTGTAAGCACTCAGAAGTTCTCTTGGTGTAGAGAAACAATGGGTGTTGAAGAATTGGCCCAATGACTAAGTTCTCCTGTGGCCCCTCGTGGAAAGAAAACAACAAGTGGGAGAATGTTGGGTATATGTTATATTCTTTCCATGACTAGCCCCACACGCTGTACGTTGCGCCAGGCACAGCAGGGGGGTCACAGAGAGGGCGGCAACGCCCCAAATTTTTTTTTTTTTGTATGCAGTCACACTCATAGGCGGACCCACCCATGTTTTGTGCATGAGTTTACACATGGTTTTGGGGTACAATGGTTTTTGGCCCTTGGTATTTTGTAGATCCGGTTAAGGGAACTACAGTTATGTTATAATATAGGGTTAATGGATTGGGGTTTATGTTTTCTTCGGCATGTATATATATGTGTTGTAACATTAAAAGGAATATAATGAAAAATCAAGCTGGTAGTCCCGATTTGGGATCCAGGGGAAAATCTCTATGTTTATCTGTTTTATGTTTTATGCTCTCGCTATTGTTTATTTTCTGTTATAATATTCGTGTGTAGATAATTTCTGTTCAGGGTTAGAACCTACATAAATCACTCCATGTACAATATCTCTCTACAGCTCAGAGCTTTCTTTGGTTCAGCCTAACATTCCTCAACTAGCCTAGTAGCAGAAATCAGTCCAATATTATCAAGTAACCAACATTTGAATTGAAGCTCATATGCAATATTTATATGCAAAATGAGGAGGTGTTGTTAGCCTAGGCTGTTTTTAAATGTTGTTTATTACAGAGTTAATGTTTTTTGACCTTTGAGACCATGCAAGGCCCAAGGAAAAAATATTTGAAATATTTACTCTAGAATAATAACTTTTGAGATATTTTAGTTTGAGAGTTTTGACTTTTAAGGCTTAGTAATAACTTTGTAATAATTGCTAAGTTGCTTCAAAAACATCTCTGACTATGCAATAAATGTATGATGTATTTATCGAAAATAATGCTTGTAGGTGGAAAATTAGTCTTTGAAGGAGTAATTGTTGTGGATATGGGTCATTCGAAGGTTTTCTTGGGCTAATCTGCCTTTGTTTTATTCATCAAACCTTTGTATTAGGCCTTTAACCTAGATTTTGATTTAATATTTTGTCTTACTGCCTTTATCTCTGTTTCTGCTTTATAACTATTTTTATTCCTTTATCTTTTATATTTAAACACTACTTAAAGGGCTAATTCTCTGTTTGTCCTCTAATCTGTATTTTTATCCCTTTAAGATTCATGTTCTTCATTTTCTTCATTTCTCCTCTGACTGTATCTATTTCTTGTGTGCAGGTAGGGTTTCTTCATGGAAAATGGGTTTATAACACATCGATGATTATGATACATCAACGGGTTAATAATTTTGTGTAAATCCTCGGCCCTTTTGATATGTTTTGGCCTCTTGGATCATCATCCAGAGGGTATTCATCATTTGAATGCCTCTATGGGCATTTACCGCCATTAAACCTGCAAAAACAAACAAATAATTAACTTAAAACTTGTGGGATAGGATTAAACTTCTTTTGGTGAGTTTCTGAGGGTTTTTGGGGAGATTTGCAGAGGAATGGAGGTGCAGGGGAATGATTTCAGGGGTGAAATCATGAAGAAAATTGAATGGGGGCACAAAACATTGAATTTTGGTTCGCAAAGGGAAAATTAGTTTTGGGAAAAACACTGGGGTTTGTTACGCGGATTATCGGTGGTTTATGGTTCTAGGAGGAGGCAACGTGATATCATTCAGTGTTGGACACATGTTCGAGGAAAAACCACCCTTTTCACGTGGATAGGAGCCGTTAACATTCGACATCGGATTCCTCACGAAACTAAATTCGTACCGTCAAATCTCAGAGGGTGAGATCGACGGTGCGGGTGGAGCCTGAGGATGGGGTGCAGTTTGGCGGAGGGGACCCAGTGGACAGGTGGAGGATGATGATTGGAGCGCGGGATGTGAGTGGAAGGTGGGGCCAGGTGTGGTGACATGTGCTCTTTCGTCGGGTAGCATGGTTTTGATTAGGAGACGGGATGAAGGGTGGTGCGATGATAACCGTTGGATCAAGGTTGATCAACGGTGGAGATGACTTGGGGCGGGATAAAGCGGGGTGAAGAAATGAAGGGGCGGAGGTAGTGTTTGCATGGGGGAAGGAGCTTAAGAACAAGCGAAGGGAATGGTCCTGTAGGGGTAGAGGGGACCGAGAGTTGGGAAGGAAAGAACTAGGGCTTAATGGAGGGTCAGGGTTTAGGGTCATATGAGAGTGAAGGGGTTGGGGCTTAAGTTCCGAAAGGGCTTCAGGCCCATTATATGAAAAACAACGCTTTTATCATAAAAACAGGGTTTTGTGGGGTTTTGAAGGGTTTCGATAGGCTAAATAGTTAGGATAAAACAATGTAAAAGGGGTTTTTACATAGTTTTCATGGTTTTTATGAGAGAAAGGTGTATAAGGGGGGATAAATGAGGGTTTTTAGAGAAAAAGGAAGAAGTATAGATGAGGATGTGAGTAGAGGGGTGAATGAGGGAATTAGGCCCAAAAATGGAGTTTCCTTTAGAGAAGTAGGGTGAGTTTTAGAGGAGGCATAAAGCTAGGAAGGTTTAGTGAAACATCGTCAAATTTAGGATGATGAAGGCAGTGAGACTTCTAAAGATCGCTGATAGGAAAATTATGCTATCTTTCGGTGTTTGTAGGACATCCAAAGTCATCTAGTGAAATATGTAAAATACAGGAGGATAATAGATCTATTTATATCTATATTTGTCTTAGGACATCTCTATGCATTCTTGAGCTATTTAGCTAATTTTACAGTGTTGTTTAGCATAGGGTGTTCTTGGGCGAGAATCCCACCTTTTCCCTTGAGTGATCTCTAAGGAAGAGGGTTGTACTACATTCCTTATCAGGCATTGGTGCCATCTTCAGGAGGTTTTTTCTAGCATTCAGCTAGGAAATCAGTGGAGGATTCATCCTACCACTTTGTTCTACACATTCAGTCTTCCAGGAGTAGTAGATCTATATCTGGAATTCAGGCTATTGGGGTCTACCTCCATGCAGTAGTAGTCCCTTTAAGGATTGCGCAATCCAGTACTATAGATCTATTGGAGGAAGGAAGTTTCCAGTATTTCAACTGGAAATACTGTGAGGGATCATCTCCTCACATTGGATCTATTGTTTCCATCACTCAAGAGCTGATTTGACACATCTAGCAGTAGGCTACTAAGCCTCCCCCTCTTACAATGTAGTTTTCTGAAGTTGTTGCTCATCTAACAACTATTTTCAATGGAGGATATTGGAGGAGCTAGATCTTGAGATTTTAGCCTAAGGATCTAGTGAAGGGATCAACCCTTCTTGCATAGATCTGATTGTACATCATTGTAGCCATCATATCATTAGATTATGCAGAAGATATTCATACCCAGTAGTATATATGTGAAGCCCTAAGAGAGTGGTTTTCTTAGATTAACAGATCCGAGAAACCCTTTCTGGGTTATCTTGGGTATCCATCATTAAGCTCAGATCTACATTTTCAGCATCATTGAAGCTCCCAAACTGCTTAGATCTGACTTTCTATCTTTTGGCAGTTGTTGTCTACCTATTTCCCAGCAGGGACAACACAATTTACCTTCCAGTAGTTACGCAGTCCCTCTTGTGGGATCATTCCTGAGTTCTTCTAGGCCACCCTTTTGGCTTGAGTGTCTCATATTTTGAGCAATGTTGTACTTGCTTTTTCACCTCCTATATAATAAAATGGCTCAACTATTTCTATGCATTTTGATGTGTATATAGATTTATTGTTTACTTTGTTGTAGTTTTATTATTGTGTTTCAGTATTAATGTATTCTCCTCTTTTGGATATTATATTGGTATCAAAGCATGATCTTTGGCTCAGCTTGTGGAAAATTCATCTTTGCATCAAAAGAAGAAGTAGATAGATGAGATCTATCATGAAGGTGGATTGTAGTTTTGCCACTCCTCTCTTTAGATCCATGCAAGATCTATCCAAATAGGTCAATAAAATGAAGAGGGAAAGGAAAAAGAAGGATCCAACAAGAATATTTCATGAGGAAGTTCCAAGCACTTCCTATCAGCAACAAAGAAAATCGGAGAATCATAGATATCCTTATAGATCTACTATGCCCGCTTTCTTTGAAGAAGGTGAATGGTATAGCAATGAAGTAAGAAGGAAATCAGAGACTCATGAGACTCTCAATTTATATCTGGAAGAGTACAAAGAACAGTCTATAGAATTCAAGGATAAGTTGACTCTCCAACAATTCTTAAAAATCAAAGAAGAAAGAGGATCCTGTAGCAGTAATAGAAGAAAGAGGCACAATATTTGCATACATTTGATGGATCTTCCTCAAGCATTGTCAAGGCTTGGAGGAAAGAGTTAGATGCATTCTTCAGGCTACATCCTGTAGTTTAAAGAGAGGTTGTTCAGACTGCAGCACTTCATCTTTATGATGAAGCCAATGATTGGTGGTTTGGTCACATGGAGCATGCGAAGGGGACTACATATCCAGATTTATTTCACAAGCTGAGAAGGAAGTTTGATATGAGAAAACCAGTATGTGTCACAAAGGGGCATTTCCTAAGGAAACAAAGGAGGATGTCATTATTGTCACTCTAGTCAAGGGGTCACTACATTCACCACCAACCGCAGAAGTACTTGCATACGGAGAAGAGACACTTGAAACTTTGCAAGATAGTATTGAGCTCTTGACACATAGAGTCCTATGCATGATTCAAGAGATGCATGAGGAAGAGGAGGTATATTCCAGCATTGTTACACTTGGAAAGGAGCAGCCATCACTCTTACCAGTAGTTGGAGACACCATTGTCCCAGTTGGAGGAACTCTTGTGGTTCCCACACATTAGTTGATTCAAGGTATGCATACATCTTCATCTCATATTGTTTCAGGGCCAATGCATAACCAAGGGTTAGAAAAAAATTCTGATTTTAAACAGCAACATATCACAGTGCAGAGGACCCTTGATCTGATCACGGAGGAGAGGAAAAGCTACCCTAGTTCCACATTGTTGAGCTACATTCAACCTTTTGAGTTGAAGTGTATATTTTCAGAATATGGGATGAGAATGATCCTATGTACAATGGTTGGCTATGAGTTCAACATTGTGCCTTCCTATGGGATAGAATATGTATCACCATGCATATCTACAATGCTGTCACTTAATAGCAATGATAATGAAGGGGCCCCATCATTCTTGGAGCATTTTGAAGGTAGGTTCAATCATGAAGCATTGGAGGTAAATATGATAGATGGTAGACATATTGAGATGAGGAATATTTCCTCCTTTCTAGATGACACTTTCTCAATGAGAATCTCACAGCTCAAAGAGAAACTTCTACCTGCAGCAGATCTAGAACCTCTTTGGTTTTGGAGGGCCTTTGGTGAAAATATAATCTCATTGAGAGATCTCATTGGAGGTGCACTTCAACATTTCATGAAGTGCAAAGTTCTTCATCAACTTGAGGAGAACGGTATTCTATAAAGGGAGGATACCATGTTTATGCAAAACATCATTCATCATCTACATGGGGATGAATGGGTGAGAATGATAAGCAAGGGGTTGCATGCCCACTTGTAGATATATGACATGGGCCAAAAAGAAACTTGGTTACACTGGTTTCTGTTGGGTGAGTTTGGTTACTACCCAAAGGCTCCTATTTCATTGATCCATGTCTTGAAAAATACTCATGAAATGAAGGAGGCATGGCTGTGTTGGCTACTTTTGGGTGAGTATGGTTACCACATAATAGCTCATATTTTTCTGATTCATTCCTTGAGTATCAATGATAGAATGCAAAAAAAGAAGTCATGTTCACTTGGGTTTACCATGAGGGAGTTTGGCCATCACATGACATCCCCTATGTCTATGTGTTTTGAATTGTGTAAAACTTGGCATGGTACTCTCATGATGTGTATTAATGGTGCTTACTTGTATTGGGTTGATGTGACATTCCACATGTCTATCAGTATTTTTTTAATCCATGATGCACATGAGGAGGAGAGAAAGCAACAAGATCTCTTATTTCTTTGGTTACTTTTGGGGGAGTTTGGCATATCAATCTTGCATGGGGGAGATGGAGGATGGAAACAAAGGGCCTTACTCCGGTGGTCACTGTTAGGAGAATATGGTTTGACATCTTTGTCTACCCATATATCTCTATTTCTTCTTTTGCATAATTTTGGAGTGATTCTTGGATCCAACAAGGCTGACAAGGCTAAGGATAGGGCATGTCAATGTTCAATCTACTTCATAAAGCATGGGATGAAGATATGTATTGTTATATGGAGATTTTACTTTGTGGAAAGAACCAATTTATTTTATGTATCTCATGTACTGATTATGATGTTGGAAATCATATGGTTGTCACTTGGTACTTCATGGTGGAAGGAGGGCATCTAACTATACAGTTTGAGGTAATTCTATGCATTCTTGAGAGACGAATTTGGAACCAAACATGCATAACACATTGTAGAAAATGGAATAGGCCTTCCTTATGTGGATTCCATTTGGAGGGGATGGATGGCTTTTCATCTACTTTTGCAGTTGCTTAAGGACAAGCAACATTTTTCCGGGGAGGACTGTAATATTCCCAAATTTTAACATGATATTTGGAATATTAGAGTTCTTGATTTTCTTAATTAATTAAGTAAATAAAAGGGTGGAGGGACCCACAAACCTAAAAGATGAATAAAATCTACTTTTAATGTGTGTATGTGGATATTCTAGATCTAGATATAAAATCATGGAGTAGTGGAGCAACTCCATTAATGGAGATCATGTCTCATTTATGAGATAGATTATGGAGGATGAAATAGTCAAATAAGATCATGGATCTTAAATGTAAAATAATGAGGATCTTTGATAAGGTCAACCGAGATCATAGTGCATTCAAAGAAGATCATAGAGCACTTATGATAAGTTACTGGAGGAAGTGATGCATTTAATGCACACATGATGGAGAGGGTGATCACTCCATATGAACATGATGGAGGACATGGATAAACAATGCAGTCAACCATGGAGACTTATGTCCACATGTACAGCACAGTTTTGGAGTGGGCCTAGGCTATGGAAGGCTCATATCTATATAATGAAGGTGAAGGCACAATAGAAGGCATGATTTGGATTATTCATTTCTTAATCTGTTTAGAGCTAGATTTTTCTTAGGACATCTATATGCATTCTTGAGTTGTTTAGCTAAGTTTACAGTGTTGTTTAGCACAGGGTGTTCCCAGGAAGGAATCCCACCTCTTCCCTTGAGTGATCTCTAAGGAAGAGGGTTGTACTACATTCCTTATCAGGCATTGGTGTAATCTTCAGGAGGTTGTTTCTAGCATTCAGATAGGAAACTAGTGGAGGATTCATCCTACCCCTTTGTTCTTTAAATTCAGTCCTCCAGGAGCAGCAGATCTATATTTGAAATTCAGGCCATTTGATTTTACCTTCATGCAACAAAACTCCCTTTAAGGATTGTGCATTCCATTCCTGTAGTTCTATTGGAGGAAGGAAGTTTCAACTATTTCAGCTAGAAATCCTATGAGGGATCATCTCCTCACATTAGATCTATTGTTTCCATCACTCAGGAGCTGATTTGACACATATGGTAGTAGGCTATTGAGCCTCACTCTCTTACAACATAGTTTTCTAAAGCTATTGTTCATCAAGTAGCTATTTTTAGTGGAGGATATTGGAGGAGCTAGATCTTGAGCTTTTAGCCCAAGGATCTAGTGAAGGGATCAACCCTTCTTGCATAGATCTGATTGTAAATCATTGTAGCCATGGTATCATCAGATTATGTAGCGATATGATTACCCAGTAGTATATATGTGAAGCCATATGAGGGTGGTTTTCTTATATTGACATATCTAAGACACCCTTTCTGAGTTATCTTGGGTATCCATCATAAAGTTTGGATCTACATTTGCAGCATCATCGGAGCTCCCAAAATGCCTAGATATGACTTTCTATATTTTGGCAGTTGCTATCTAGCTATTTCCCAAAAGGGACAGTGTATTTTACCTTCCAGAAGTTTAGCAGTTATGCAGTCCCTCTTGTGGGATCATTGCAGGGTCATTCTAAGCCACCCCTTTGGCTTGAGTGTCTCATATTTTGAGCACTGTTGTACTTGCTTTTTCACCTCCTATATAATAAAATGGCTCATTTATTTCTGTGCATTCTGATGTGTATATAGATTTATTGTTTACTTTTTTGTAGTTCTTATATTGAGTTTCATTATTACTGCATTATCCCTTTTGGGATATTATAGCTAAGTGTCCTTTTAGTAATATAAACATGTACAATTTGTCTCCATTTGTTCTCTTAAGGAATGAGTGTTTTAACCATGAAATATAGATGAATTTGTGAACTTTAAGCATGAAAATAAGCCTTAAAAACACCATACAATAGTGTATAATAGAGAAATACAATCACACATAAGTTTTACATAGTAGGCATGATGAAGAAGTTCACCCCTCTTAGGCTACATCTGCTGGTCCAGCTCCCAATGACATGTCCCTCTTTTTTGTTATGATCAAAATTGTAAATTACATGTGTTTACAGATCTCTAATGGTTTTTCTCTCTGCACCAATGGCTCTAGCATGCTCAAATTAGTCTAGGTAGACTCTTCTTTCACCAAAATTGTTCGAAAATTGACCTCCCAATGCATTTTTCCCAATGTCAGCTAGAAAATCTCCACTAGCTGTGGAAAACTGCAGTTAACTGTCTCTAAAAATAGAAAAAACCCTAAAATTAGGGCACCTCCAAATTTTCCACCGGAATAGACCATTAGGTTTAAATGTTAATGGTTAGGTTGGGGTGGTCACAAGCCACCTCCCCGCCTAAAACCACATGGTCATGGATTTTTTAAAACTATGTTGTGTTAAGTTTTGGAACTCGGAGTGTTGGTTCTACAAACCATGGCATTTGTTGCCATTACTCTGCCATGTGATGGATGCAAACCTCCGCCAGATAACCCACCTAAAGAAACTATTAACTGTAACATTAACTGTTACCGTGACATGTGATCGCATCCATCGTTGGGGGTTAAGGTTAAAGCCATCGGTTTTAAATTTTTTTGCCACTATTTGATTCATATCATGTGGCTAGTCATGTTGGGGCCACCAGCATATTGGGATCGCTATCGGTCCCCTTTCCAAACCTCCAAATCATAACACAATATAGTAATGCGAGAGACATATGGGTTAAGAAACATGCGGTAGGTGGATTGGTAGAGCTATCCACACCTGCGCTAGAGGTCTCTGGTTCGACTCCTATGGCCTCCAACAAATTTTACTACAGCCTCATGAGGACATGTGGCAGCCTCTGGGCTTGCAACATGTTGCTCATCTAACATCCTAAAACAAATCCATCAATGGTCAAAATCACCATCCCGTACCACAAAAATAAATGGCCCAGATTAAGCCACGTGGCATGATCTAGTTGGCTGTGAGAAAAGGGAATATTCCCTAGAATATACCTGGTGATTGTACCTGCATGCTGACTGGGCATCCCAATCACAAAATTTTTGTTGTTTGGGAAAATGAACAGAACGCGATATCTTCCTCATATGACATTAGTTTTTTGAACCATTTGCGGCGCCAGAATAAAAACGATGAGACCTTTCCGGTTGCTTAGGTTCGGTCTTGTTTTGAGCACTTTCAATTTTGAGCAGAACACATGATCTCTTGATCAACGCATGATCAAGTTGTTATTTGAACATCCAACCATCAAAATGGAAGATGTATACTCTGGCAAAGATGATCCACATAGAAATTTGGCAATATGGAATCAGGTATGGGGCATAGAACAAAGACCTAAATGGGTCCACATGTTTATTCATACATTGGAGAAGGTACCTACTGAATGGTATTTGGAGTCGGAGTTATGCCGAAGTACTAGTGAATCGTCTGCACTGACAGAGAGCTTTATCCTAAAATTCAACTTTGAGAGTGGATTTTATAATACTGGCCAAGCTTTGCATAATACTCAAGAATTCATATTTGATACAACAAAGCCTACGATCGAGTTCGCTCCGCCAGCATGTGATACAAAAATGAACGATATTGTGAGCTGCATAACTCTGAAAGTTGTGAAACCTAGGGGACAATGCGTAGTTGCTGCATCCTCAATATCTCCCCCTAAAACTTTCAGACTGGTGCACTTAAAGATGGGCCTCACTAAATACTATAGGAAGCACATTCATAGCTATGATTTGATGATTGCACCCATAAATAAATTACTGAGAAAGGAAGTGAAATTCCATTGGGACGAAGAATGTGAGAAGAATTTTTAGTTATCAAGGGAAGCAATGGACACTACCCACTATGCTTTGCATTACCTAATCAATAAGCCTGTGTTGGGGGGAACAATCTACAGATGGTTGTCATTAGCTCTGGAGTGTATGCGCAAAAAGGTGCTACGCGCGTGTGGTAGTTTCGTGAGGAGGTTGACTGGGTCATAGATGTGTCAAAAACTAGTTGTTGGAACAATAAATCTAGAAAATACAACTTTATTACCATTTATGGGAGCATCTAGGTTGCATTTAATGCAGGGATTTTTCCAGATTTGGGACCGTTTTTTCATTTATGGAGACACATTAATGCAAAAGGAACCATTGAATATGTGCCATAAGTATAAATATGACCTATGGGGTTGCAATAGTTCCCTTTACTTTCCAAGTGAATTATTTTCTTTGAGCTCTCTCATTTTTGCTACATACTCTGTGTCGATGTCTGTTTTGGATCCGAGATTTGAGGAGAGTTGCACCATGTAGGGTTGGGTTACGTAGTTCTAGGAATTATGATGGCCACGCAACCTCGAGATGACCCTGCTGCACCTGAGGTCCTTGTTTTTGAAACACCCATGCCCATAAAGTCCAATAAGGCGCAGTCATCTGGAACAAGAAAATCCCCAAGGGAGAAAACTCCAAATTTGTGCGCCACTGCGGATGACTGTAAAAAAAGTCCCATGGAAAATATCCTAGAAACTATTATGGAGGAAGACGAGGATGTGGTCAAAGTGGCCCCATTCTCACGGCTATCGACCTATGTCATGACACACAAACCGACGATCAGAATACCCAAAGATATTGAGAAAGTTTGCGTGAGCATCCAAATGTCATTGATCCCAGAAAATGTCTCGATGAAAGGGGAAATGTTTGCCAAAGTACCAAAACTAAGACTGGAGGATTGGGACATTGTGGATGTTGAAAAATTTCCTAAACTCGCACCAGAGCTATACCTTGACCAATTCTAGTATGAAGGGGTAATAGTGAACCTAGAACCGAAGAGATTGGTGTTGGGTTTGCATAAGGCAAGCCTATTGAGCTTATTACAAATACTTCACTTTGGGTGCAACCCAATAAATGGCATCTATGTCTGAAAATTTCTTGCAATGGTGCATGGCGATGCGCTATGGTTGGGAGAGCGCATCCCAATAGATGATGCATTGATCCATAGGATCATTGGTTTATCTGCTAAGGGTGCCAATCCAATTACAAATTTTGGAGGAAAAGCACAAGAAAAAACCACCGCTGACCAGATCAAGAAGAATTATCAAGTCTCATAGAAGAGCTGATGATTTATGGTTAGCGAGATAAATGATGTGGTTCTTTAGTTCGACATGCTCATCTTAGCTTGCAAGATTATGCACAAATTCAGACTAAAGGAGTTGTCTGCACACGCAATTTCTCTCGCAGGGTAGTGCAAGAAAGGAGTAATTTATAACTAGTCTCATTATTTGTGTAAGGAATTCCTAGAAAATGTGTGCGAAGCACATGAGGAAGAAAATAAATTCCATTACATTTGGATATTACTATTGATTTCAATGACTGGGTGGAAGACTCTTGAGGAAACCCAGTTTCCTGAGATTGAGCCCCAAATGTGCGAAACCATGCAGTATGTAACAATGTGGAATTCCTCAGACCCTGCGTGCGCTAAGGATAAAAAAATATTCTAGGTAATTTATAATTCTTCACTATACCAGGTCATGCAGTCTAAGTTGAGGCTGTCTCCAATCCTCTATGAGAAATACAAGGTGATAGCTGACTTCAAGGCCACATTCCACAACATGCATATCGATGCGAAAGGTGCCATGGAGGGGTTTTTGTATGAGTTACCCTACTTGGTAACATAAGATGATTTGATCAGAGTTACTACGGAATGGCCACTAGTGTGGTTGGAGCCTGGTGCATCCACATCTATTACCAAAATGCCAACAAAGCCATGCAGTGGCACTCAGCCAGAGAAAACAACAGAGAAGTTCACTGAGAATCCTATCAAAAAAGAGTCTACGCCAACCACCACTCATGAGACGATCAACCTAGAAAAAGAGACTGAGCCCGAGAAGAATGGCTCCGTGCCAAAAGATACAGTGGAGGAAGGAGAATAAAAGACATCTAAGGGAACAAAGCGCAGCTCTCATGCTGCTGGTGGATCCAGAAAGAAAAGGAAGGGCTCTAAAGATGATGGACAGGAGGTTTTGACATTGAGGGAGAAAAATTTGAACAAAATTTCTAACATAGTCACGTCTGCGATGGAGGACCACTGGACCGATATGGAGGTGTAGTATAAGACTGCGCTAGAAGTTGTACAGGTTGGGATTCAAGAAATTAAAATGAAAGAGATCCTGATACAAGCGAGCATTGCTCATGTGAGCCAGACTAGCATGCAAGTCACAAGCGTGCAACCATTGGATATTGCATTACCAGCCACTGGGGATGCCCGTCTTATGCAAATCCCCATGCCAGCCATTCATGTGGAATCCAGCCAACGCGCTCAATTCTATGGAGCAGGTGATATTAACATTTATTTGTCTGTTTTACCTGCAGGGAAGCTGCACATAATGCACACCATGATCGCTGATGAGCTTCAGTTCAGAGAGGTTGTTTCTCACACATCTGTGGTAGAATCCAAGAAGTAGGCTGAAGATGCCCAAAAAAAATAGTAAGCGACATAAGTCACATGACATGCAGCCAAAACCTAGTGCACTGCTCTAGAGGCCAAAATTCACCAAGTCTACAGGGATGTCCCAGTCTTCCTAGCCACAACTGCCCCAGAGGAAAAATTGGAAGGATTGGTTGTAGCTCTGAAAGCATCATGTGCCAAAGTGCAGATATTTTGTGCAGAGTATGAACATCAAATCATGGATCTGCAAACAAATTTTTGGACTAAGACTCCCCCTGAGGTCCACGTAAAAAGGGAAGCTGAAGTCACACAAGCCACAGATAGTATTTTTGTTGTAGTCACCTAATGTGATAGTATGCTAGATGAGGCTACGGGTGTATGGACATCTATGCAGAATGATCCAGTAGTAAAGTAGTTGTGCAATGAGCTACATCATAAGGAACAAAAATTTGTTGTTATCCAGATAGTGGCGTTGATCCTGGTTCTTCCACAACGCCTTGTCCGCCTTTAGGAGGGTCATTAATCTAGATAGAGATCACAGACCTGTGTCGAAAGGAGCAACTACTAGAGGCTCGTTGCAACCATGGGCTGAGGAAGTTCTTCATGTTTCTTGGACTCTAGACACTACCTTGAGAGAAATTCAATAGACGCAGCGTAGCATAAAGATGGCTGTTGAAGGGCCCACCATGAAGAAGTTATTTCTGCAAGCGTAGGGCACTGCGACGCAAAGTTTGGAAATGATGCTCCCTCTAAAATCTTCTATCAATGCACTGCAAGCCAAGCTTAAGGAGAAGATGCCTCTGTGACTCGGGATGAGTCACATGTTTCTATTGGGGGCCTGTTGGTTCAAGGTCCCCTAGGGTACATTTTTTGGGTATATTTTTGTATAAATTTGTATATGCACGCTACACGAATCAGTCAAGGGGCTTTGGGGAGGGTCAAAGTCCCTATTTTGATGTAAAATGGTTTATCGGTAAAATGTGTGAGTCAAACCATGGTTTGAGACCATATTATCTGCACGATTAGAAGAATCTAAATAGATATATCGAGTCTAAGGAAGTAACTTAACTTGAGGTGATGTTATGATCTAATTATTTATGCATTTGTAATACTTTGTAAGGGTTTTTTTCTGGGTTGGGTAGAAAGGCTTCTGTTGGATGTGTGCTTGAAGACCTAGTCCTGGACATGTGCATGGAAGGGTAATGTGTAAGGGTAAAGTATGAGGTACTAGAAGGATTTGAATTAATACAAGGACTGATTTTGGTGAAACATTGTGTATTGATATGAGTTATCTGTTCTGTTAAGATCTCATTGATTATGTGTTTGTTATTTATATTTTCATGATGAAATTTTTTATGGTTACTTATGCATATTGATGGTTGCTTAATCTGCTTAAGTGATTGTGCATTGTTTAGATCTGGATCAGGTTCTATTATATTATATATGTTCTAAAGAAATCTATGGTTATGTTTATAATCTGTTAAATATTTTGCACATATTTTTATGATTGATATAAGTCTGCAATCGATCTGCGTAGGGCCACTTCATTATTTTCTTCCTCAAGGTGTGGAAACCTAGTTCTAGCACCCCACCATACTGCTTTGGGTGAGACTTTGATATGCCCAATCATGTCACTGCCGAAAGGGCTAGTAGTTGGAGGGTTTGTTGGTTGTGTAATAAAATTTGAATCTGGGTTAGGACCCCTCAAGCCAACACCCTCATTTCTTGAGAATTGTAGGTATCTAGTAAGTGATCCGGCTACGAATCTGACCATAGTTGATTCACGTGAGGAAACAAGTATAAATCCTTGGGAAACTGGTTGAGAAAAACTAACTAAAATTAACTAAACAACACCACTAAAACTATGTTTACTCTTATATCAACTATGCACTAGGTGGAATTTAAGAAGCTTACATACCTTAGAGAAGAAAATATTAGGACTTTGATATTGCACCAGGGGAAGGTCATTGAGAGGAGGAGTCATGATGTTGTGCTGCGAGGTTCTACATTTTGGTACTGAATCATCCTCAAAGAAAATCCACCTCATTGAAAAGTGCAGATAATCATCTACTGGTGTATGCTCATCTAGTAACATAGTCGGATGGACAATCGGCTCAGGCATCTGAAATCCTTCTAAATATTCATGCATCAAAGTAACCGCTTATAAACCTTCCAGTTCACTCCCACTTCCAAATCCTATTTTTCCAGGAAAAAAAACCTTCTTCCTCATTTCCTTTATGCAACTCTGTTGTGAAACCAACTCCAAAAAGAGAAGAAAAGAGATATCAACGTCTAAGAAATAAGCCACTTCGAGGGGGCAACCTCCAATACATTACATGAATGAACAATTCTTGGATGATACAAATTACAAAACCTCCTTTCTATATATAGGAGTCGATGGGGCCATAATGTAATCCTAGTTGGGCCACAATGTAATCCTAGCTAACCTAACAATAATAATTTAGGGGCACAATAATAACAATATGGGGGTTACAAGGGTACAATAATAACAATAACAGAGTTACACTAACAACAATAAGGGACTATACTAGTAATATAGGGACCTAACATGCCCCTCTCCTTCAAAAAAGTGTTGTCCTCAACGCTTGAGTAGCTCTGGGTTCTTCTATATAAAATTCTCATCCTCCCATGTAGAATCTTTAGTGGGTAAGTTCTTCCACTTGATGAGATAATCTGAAATTGATCGATTCCGTAGCTGTCGAGTTCTTGTTTCTGTGACCGCTTCAGGTTCCAATATGATTTTTCCTTCCTCATCAAGTTCTGGAAATATTGTTTAAACTAGAATATTTTCACCTATAACCTTCTTTAAGCATGAAACATGGAAAACTAGATGCACTCGTGAAGAAGCAGGAAGCTCTAATTTGTATGCCAAAGTACCAATCTTTTGAAACACCTTGTAAGGACCATATTACTTTGGTGATAATTTATTATCCTTCTTAGCTTGCTTGAGGGAAATTTGTTTGTATGGTTGTAGTCGTAAAAACACCCAATCTCCTACATCAAAACTTCTCTCGCTGCGATGTCGATCTGCCTCTTGTTTCATTTGATTTTGTGCCAAATTTAGGTTATCCTTTAAGAGTTGGAGAACTTCTTGTTGATGGTTGATGTGATCTTCCATTTCTTGAACCTTCAAATTTTCCCCTAAAGATGATGTGATGGATGGTGGATGATATCCATAAAGTGCCATAAATGGGGTCATTTTTCCTGCAGTATGGAAGGAAGTGTTATACCACCATTCAGCGAGAGGTAAACACTTGACCCATTGTGTTTGTTTATCAGATACAAAACAAATAAGATATCCTTCCAAACATTTATTTACTATCTCAGTTTGACCATCAGATTGAGGATGATAAGATGATTTATGAGCTAATTGAGTACCCAAACAAGAAAATAACTCCGTCCAAAAATTTCCAGTAAAAATGGGATCTCTGTCGCTCACAATAACCCTTGGGTTTCCATGTAGCTTTTGAATTGTGTCCATAAATGTAGTGGCAACTGTACTTGCTTTAAATGGATGAGATAATGCACAAAAGTGTGCATACTTGGTAATTCTATCAACTACCACCATGATGACACTCTTTCCTTCGGACTTAGGTAAACCTGTGATAAAATCCATTGAAATCTCCTCCCAACGTTGACTTGGAATGGATAAAGGTTGTAGAAGTCCTGGGGTCTTAATTGTTTCCACTTTATTCTGCTGGCAAACCAAACATTCCGCCACAAACTTTCGAATATCAGATTTAAGGCCATCCCAAAAAAATTCTTTCTTTACCCTGTGGTAAGTTTTTAAAAATCCTGAGTGTCCTCCTAAAGGAGAAGTGTGCAATTCCAGAAGAATCTTTTGTTTTAGTTGGGAATTCTTACAAAGATATAAGCTATCTTTGTACCATAAGGAATCATTTTTCCAACTAAATGTATCAGATGTACTAGGATCTTGCTGCAACTTTTGAATGAGTGTCCATACATCTTTGTCCTTCTTCCATTCATCTCTTGATTCGGTTATCCAATCTAGTTGGATAATAGAAATGGCACAAAGCAATGCTTCCACCTCTTCATTCTTTCTTGAGAGTGCATCTGCAACAACATTAAGCTTTCCATTTTTGTAGATTATTTCAAAGTCATAACCCAACATCTTTGTGACCCATTTTTGCTGCTCTTCTGAAGATAGTCTTTGTTCCAAAAAGTGTTTAAGACTATCATGATAATTTTTTACCTTGAAGTGTCTTCCCATTAGGTAAGTTTTCCATTTCTTTAGTGCATGCAGTATTGCTAACATTTCCTTCTCATAAATAGGTTTCTGTAAATAATTTCCTTTGATTGGACGACTTTCAAAAGAAATGGGTCTTCCTTCCTGCATTAAAACAACACCAATTCCATTTCATAAGGCATCACATTCAACAATAAAGGTTTTTGTGAAGTCTAGCATAGCTAAGACATGTGCTAGGCACATTGCCTCTTTAAGATGTTCAAAGGCCTTAGTTGCTTCAGGAGTCCATGAAAATGCATCTTTATTCAATAATGTTGTTAGAGGTGCTGCTATTCTCCCATAATTATTAACAAACTTGCAATAATACCCTGTTAACCCAATAATTCCTCGCAACTTCTTTATGGTTATGGGGACTTTCCATTCCTTAATGGCTTTAATTTTGTTAGGGTCTACCTTAACACCCTTGTGAGATACAATATGACCCAGATATTCCACCTCTTGTACTCCAAAGAAACATTTGGATGTTTTTGCATATAATTTTTTCTCCTGCAATAGTTTGAGCACCCTCTCAACATGTTTAACATGATCCTTCCAAGACCTCCTGTAGATTAGTATATCATCAAAAAATACTAGCACAAATTTTCTAAGGAAGGGTTTTAAAATGGAATTCATCAACCCTTGAAATGTAGAAGGTGCATTGGTAAGGCCAAAAGGCATGACCAAAAATTCATAATGACCCTCATGAGTTCGAAATGCTATTTTTGGAATATCTTCAATCTTCATTCTAATTTGATGATATCCTGAACGAAGATCCAACTTGGTAAAATAAATTGCTCCATGTAATTCATCCAATAATTCATCAATCACAGGAATGGGAAATTTATCTTTAATGGTGAGCTTATTGAGCTCCCTATAATCCGGACACATGCGCCATGATCCATCCTTCTTGTGTACCAATACTACAGGAGCAGAGAAAGAACTTTGACTAGGTTGAATTATACCTACCTCTAACATTTCTACAATCATACGTTCAATTTCGCTCTTTTGGACATAAGGATATCTATAAGGCCTGATGTTTGGAGGAACACTTCCTGGAATCAAATGAATAGCATGATCATGATCAGGAATAGGTGGGAGTCCTTTGGGAGTTTCAAACACCTTGGAATGATTTTCCAAGACTTGTTGGAGATCTGTAGAAATAGATGATTTTGATGTTGAAACTTCTAGTGAGCATAATTGTGCAATTACACCTCGTTGTTATTTCTTTAGAAGATTTGTCATGACATTAGAGCTTCTTATCTTTCCTAGCTTCCTTGAAATACCCCGTAATTTGATTTCCTTTCCTTCTGAAAAAAATTTCAAGAAAAGTTCTTGAAAGTTAAAAGCTACCGTCCCCAAAGATTGTAACCATTGTACTCCTAGTACAACATCAGCACCTCACATAGGAATGGAAATCATTGGACTATTCAATACATATTCCCCCATGGTTAGATTGATATTATGGCATTTTCTAGATCAATTTATAGTTCCTCCATTTGCAACCATCACTTGACATTCTGGTGTTGGGTATAGGAAAAAATTCAATTCCTTGGCTACCTTACGATGAATAAAATTATGGGTGCTACCTAAATAAATCAGCACTATTACCTTTTTTTCTTGATATGTCCTTCTATCTTGAGAGTTTGAGGAGTGGTAATTCCTTCCAATGCATTACACGATATGGTCAAACTCATTTCTTCCTCTTCTAGGATTGGTTCCTGGTGTATATCCTCTTCTTTTTCATTTTCTTATTCCTCTTCACAATCTATGTAAAATAATTTCTTCTCAACACACTTATGACCTTTAGTGTATTTGCTATCACAACTGTAGCAAAGACAGTTTTCTCTTTTTTCTTCCAATTGTTGTGGTGTCAACCTTGTAGGTTGTGGAAATCTAGGCGTAGCAACACTTCCTTATTTATAGAAGTGAGTGGTAGGCTTCCTTGTTGCCATAATTTTACATTCAATTTTTCTTGCCAACCTGAATGCCTTCTCCAATGAATCAGGTTCCAAAACGCGAACTTCATGTTCAATGTTATCCTTTAAAGTTCCTATGAAGAGATCAATCCTGTGTTCCTCTGGAATATCAGTTACCCTTATATTCAATTTTCGGAAGTCCTCAATGTGCTGACCCACTAAGCCCTTTTGCTTGAGATTTATCAATTGGCTAAAGATGGTGTTGCTCTTTGTATCCTCATAATGTGCTATCATTTCCTCCATAAAAATTGACCAAGTGACAATTTTTTTACGGGAGAAAAGCCATCGATACCATAAAAATGTATTTTGTTCTAAATGTAAAGTTGCGATGCGTACCTTTTGTGTGTTTTGCACATTATGGAGATCAAAATATTGCTCCATCTATAGTATCCATGTTACAGGATCCTTTCCATCAAGCTTCTTCATATCCATTTTTGGAATACGGTGGTTCTTCCCGCCAACATTAGAATTTATGAAATCACGATTAACATTTATTTTGTTCTCATCATGAGTTTCCTCTACTATCTTTTCACCATTAGGAAACATTTCTTATATCAACTTTTTCAAACCTTCCATGTCTTCTTTTAGATCATTCTTCATGTTTTCCATGTTGTCTTTCATGTTATCCATCTTAGCTTCCATGCCAGCTTCCATGCCATCCATCTTAGCTTCCACGCCTTTCTTCAAACTGTCGATCTTCGCTTCCATGCCTTTCTTCAAAACTTCCATTTCATTTTTTGTTGCTCTTTGCGAGAGCGAAATTTGGTGCACTTGCTCTTGTAATTTTGATAGATCATGTTGCAATTCTTCATCTTCATGAGTCATAGTAGAGCCTTCTGAAGGCTTAATGGGTGTTGAATTATTTCTACGGGGCATTTTTTAGAACCCAATATTGATATGTATTCTACAATATGCCCTTGGAATCAATTCAAATTGATTCTTCAAGCAAGACTTATGCAATTCACAAAAAATTACACTTCTTTTTCTCGCTTTTGAAGAGCTCGATATTGAAATTGGATTATCTCGTTGGTTACAGCTCTCCAATATCTGAAATTTGGCACTGAGGTAGCCTTTTGAACCCTCTTTTGAATGCCATAGGTCTGAGCTGATTTTGATTCTTCAAGGTAAAGCTATGCCCAATCACCCACAATGACCTAATTATGGGTTGTTTCAGTATATGGAACTTATACGACTTGCCACGTGTCACTGTTTCGTATTTTATCTATGAAATTGATAGAAAAGACACTACAGTCTGTGTGCTTGTGGCCACCTTTTACATAATGCCAATCCGATGCTCAGAGGGAGAGTTATGAATATTTTCCCACAATCGCCTCTTTGAGATGAAATTCAGGAGCCTGAAAAAGCACTACCTTCCATAGATCATATATCCAAAAATATTGCGAACCAAGCTTTGAAATTTTGCGATGAGTTTCCTCAGGATTTCAGTTTCACGCCCTAAGAATTTCATATTCTGAACCTTTGTAGAAAAAACCTTATAGCGCAAATTCCCTGATGACCTATTTAGATTAAATTGAGGAGCCTGCAAAAAGACCTAACTTCCATAGACCATATCTCCAAAACTTTTACGAACCAAGCTCTGAAATTTTGTGACGATGTTCCTCCGAATATTGGCTTTGCACCCTAAAAATTTCAGCTTCTGAAACTTTGTAGAAAAACAAATATAGCGAAAATTCCACGATGACCTATTTGGAGCAGAAAAACCCTAGAATCCAAAGCTCTGATACCAAATGTTGTGAAACCAGCTCCAAAAAGAGAAGAAAAGAGATATTAACATCTTAGAAATAAGCCACTTCAAGGGGGAAACCTCCAATACATTACATAAATGAACAATTCTTGGATGATACAAATTACAAAACCTCCTTTCTATATATAGGAGTCCATGGGACCATAATGTAATCCTAGTGGGGCCGCAATGTAATCCTAGCCGACCTAACAATAATAATCTAAGGGCACAATAATAACAATATGGGGGTTACAAGGGTACAATAATAACAATAAGGGGGTTACACTAACAACAATAAGGGACTATACTAGTAATATAGGGACCTAACAAACATAGGAGTCTTGATTTCCTTATTTAGAACTATCAAACTTCTTATAGTATCTCCTATGCGTTGTAGTTCCCTTATTGTAGCCCTAACTTCTTGCAACTTCCTTTCTCACCACTCTTCATCTATTCTTTCCCTCCACAACACTCTAGAATATCTCTCCTTCTATAAAAGTTCTTGATTCATTATAATAACTTCTTCATTCCCCCATATTTGCATTAAATCCCTCTCCCCTAATCCATTCCCCTAGTACTAAAAATTTAAGCTGCCATTTTACCCTGTGGAAATACCAATAAGTTGTCTTCAACCATCAGTACTTTAATCCAAAAATAAACCTCTTTTAGCATTTTTCCCCATAGCCCAAACTTGGATATGGATTCCGCACAAGAGAAGGATTGGTTCTTCTCAGTTGAAAATTCAATGACGTAAATCACAAGACTCATGTCAATGCAAAATTTGACAACTCTTGTTATATATGTATTGAACCGAGGAATATCAACTACATCAATTGTATTCAAAGTTCTGTGCAATCTCGGTCGTGTCGCAACACCCAATTTATGTTGAAGTTGAGTCAACCAATGCTCTAATTCCTCAGTAAACTTACCCCAAAATATATCGTATCGATCACAACCATACTCGACATACAAAATCTCCTCTCAGGTCCAATCTTGATCCTCTGTCTCAATTGTGACTGCTACAAAACAAAGTGATCAACTTTTTCTTAACACCATTCTCGAATATTTTGACCAATATACCTTGGTCACATGATATATATCCCCTAAGAAACTCGAGGTCCTGATAATGAAACCATTATTTGGTGGAAAATTTTAAATGAAGAATGACCCAAGGTTCAACCTAGGGCCAACAAATATTTTCTTGTAGTCTAGCACTTCGCCAAAAGTTTCACTCTCTTCGATCAAAGGAGCGTCTCACCCAAGGCAAGCCATAACCATAGAAAGGTAGAAGGGGATCTAGAATTATATACCTATGTGGACTGCGAAACCATTCATACATCCATTTTGACGAGCTAAATTATATATTTAAATGAGAATAGAAACATACGAAAATTTTTAAAAGGGGGTTTGAAACACATAAGCATAAGATAAAACTCCCATTCTCGTTTTATTAATAAATTTTAGAGCTGATTACATCAACATTCCATCAGTACATCTTGTGACACATTACAGATTATGTCCAGAAATTACAACTCAAAATAGTTATCAAACACAGACCGTTACATCAACATGCTACATACAATGGTCTTTGTTTCTTATCTCAGATCTAAACTTTGCGATGACTTATAAAATTTGCACTACCATCTAAATCTTGTGGGGTTCTCTAAAATTTGTTTCTCATTGCTCTTCATATTAGTTTATAGCCCACATTCACTTTATCTAGTCTTTGATCCCTCGCTCATTCGAATCATTATTTTTCAAAACCTCGGGCCATTACCTTGGTTTCTCATTGACTGTATCAAAATTGGCTCTTGGTTTTTTGGCGTGAACCCATATTTTTTGCTACGCAAGTCCTGAAAAAAAATATTTAATTGTTGCTTTGGTTTTTTGGTTTTCTTCTTTTGATGGCTTTATCCAAAATGTGCTCCGCAACTTATATTCCTTCAAAAATAAAGGACCCAACAAAGCTCTATAAAGGATGTGATTGGTCAAGTACAAATCTCTATAAATCACGTACCAATGTTTTTCACAGTGGTCAAGTATACATCCATCAAAACCAATGCAAAACTCACAAAAACATGCAAGTTTTCTTATGTTGATGGAGAATATATCCCCCATGTATTTTATCCTCACTAAGTTTAATTCCCTTATTCCTTCTACAATATTACAATACCAAGGAATGGATATATTCACATCACCAAGTTCAACATTTTAGAAGAACCTATGAAAAAGCCTTATAGATTCGTGACCTTCATGTCCTAAATGATATATGCACCAGTTGACTACCTCTAGTGATGATTTGAGTCGATATACATTATGACTCATTTGGTACCTCCTAAGTGCTCACTTCACACAAGCACTTGTACCATCATGCTCACCCTTTCCATGTCCCGTTTCAAATTAGGTCCACGTATGTTGAAATTTTGTGTTCTTATGTATTCAGATCAACTAATAAAAAGTGTGTGTTGACTTGAACTTCCCTACAAAACCATTTGACCATTTCTAATGCTTCCTGAATGCTATGCAATTTTTTTTGAATGATTCATAAATTAGGTCAAATAAATGTTGCACAAACAATTTGTCATACTCACTATCATAACTGATGAAAAAGTGATACTCCTTAATTAGATCACGTGACTTGTTAGTTCTATCCCTACCATCAAGGTTAAATTGTGCCTGTTTGTACAAAACATGTACAAATATGGACACTCAGCCTGAGTGATAATAATCACTCTATATCTATGTCTGAGGAGAAAATGTGTAATTCTCAGCAAATTATACCAATGATAAGATTGTTCCTGAATGAAATACTTCGTGAGAATTCTTAAATTTAGACCCTTGCCACCTCGACATGTCCAAGTGTTTGATATATTTATAGATTTGGTTTTGAAACACCCCCATGAATTTTGAAATAGGAATCTCTTCCTCAACATAGTTGATCCTCTTAGGTGACATAGTTAAAGATGGTTGATTTTCGACAACATACTCATAATTCTTCCATGCGACGATGGAATCCGACATCCCAGACTGGTTGTGATCAATATAAATTTCCTATGGAATGATGCCAAATCATCACATTCAGTGCCTCTTCTCCCACCAATACACTTTCTTGTAATACAACTATTTTGGCTCTATTTTGAAGAATATTGATGAAACAAAATCATGCACTATAGGAGGAGGAGGGTCATTGTGATAGTTATTCTTGTAAAAATTCCATTAAGTGTCATAATGAATTTGAAATTCAACATGATATTGATAACAACATGTATCATGGATTGTATTAGGCCTATCAAACCATGGCTTTAATTTCTGAAACATCCTTATGGATATATTCACATGGTGATTGATTTCCTAAAATTCCTGAAACATTGTGACTTTTTTCATTTCTATAATGTGCATATCATATTCCACATACTCACCTTTAGTTATGCGATTTCATAGGACATGCTTTCTATTCAGAATAGCACAAGAATAGCTCTCCAAAAACTCTACCACAAATTATCTCATTCCTGTTGTAATCCTATATTGGTATGGTTTCCTGGTGATAAGGTCCCAACAAGTAGATTCATCTTTTACATTCACTTGAAACCTGAATTTGGTATGCTTGTGCAATGTTTTTTCTCAATACATGGAGCAATTTTTACATTCTTGCCAACTTTTTTTGTATTGATGTACTTGGTGCAACAATAACAGTTGTAATTTCCCTGCGTGCAACTCAAACATTGTGTTTTCTTGATTTTCCAAACATAGTGAATGCATTTGATATATTTCCAGTGACATTCATATGTGTCTTATTGATCTTAGCACTGTGGACACCCAAAAGCTTTGTGACTTGTTTTAATTTCTTATGTTCGATCAACCCATGCAATATATGAGCTTGTCCAAAAACGAAATCTTTCTGGAAATTTTTTCGAATGATGTTATTGACATGGTCTATAATAGTGTGAGAAGGGATAATATCCCCAGGGCCCAAGGTCCTCTATTGTACTTGCATCCAAATTTTCTGCAAATGTTCCACCCCTTTCCAAACCATTGCATCTCCCTGTTATCCTATCAAATTGAGAGGAAATAATTTTTTCTTCTATTGGTTGATCATCTTGATAGGGAACATCTTATTTGTCCATTGGTTAATTATATTGACATGGCACATGTTGTTCCCCTATTGAAAATTGATTAGCTTGATAGGGCACATGTTCCTCTACTAGTTGATCATGTCCATAGAGAAATTTTTGATCATCATATTATTAATTAGCTTGATGGGACACATATTCTCCCTCATGTGGTTGTTCAATTTCCATCTCTGCACAGTGGAATACAAAATATTCTTTTAAGTCAAGTGAATCATCAGCATAAGACAAGTTAATAATAAATGTACACATGTTTATTTAAGAAATCACCATAGGTGGAAGGTCATGATATGATTTGATGGTAAGAAGCTAGGTTGCAGAAGTTGACATGAACCAAGGGTTCTAATTTGAAACATGAAAAATAAAATTGTTTCAAGCTCAGGGAAATATGGGTCGAAGAAGAGCACACCAGTAAACGTATCGGTCCATGTTTCAACAAAAAGGGTGATTTGGAATATGATGAAAGGTAAAATCATTCCTTCTCAGCCAATAAAAATCAAACCCTAGGATTTTAGTTGCTAACCCTCGAGAAAATTTAAATGAAAAAAAAATTGAGGCTTGGAAGCAAGGTAGCAGAAGTTAACATGGATCAAGGGTTCTAAGTTGAAACATGGAAAGAAATTTGTTTCGAGGTTAGGGAAATATGGTTCAAAGAAGAGCATAGATAAATAAAAGTATTGGTCCATGTGTAAATAAAAAGGTTGATTAAGAATATGATGAAATCTAAGCACATTCCTCCTCAATTAATAAAAATCAATTTGGAAACCCTAGGCTTATAGTCACAAACCCTAGGGAAGAGTTAAATGAAAAAAAAGTTGGAATTTGGAAAATAGGTAGCAAAAGTTGACATGGACCAAGGGATATACATTGAAACATGAAAATAAAAGGTTTTCAAGCTCAGGGAAAGATGGGTCGAAGAAGAGCACATGTTAGTAAAAGTATTAGTCCAAGTGTCAACAAAAAGTGTAATTCCAAATATGATGAAAGGTAAAATCATTCCTCCTCAATCAATACAAACACATTTGGAAACCTTATGGTTTTATTCACAAACCCTAGGGAAAATTTAAATGAAAAAAAAGTTGTCATTTTGAAACTACTTAGCAGAAGGTGGCATGGACTAAGGGATATAATTTGAAACATGAAAGTAAAATGGTTTAAAGCATAGGGAAATATGGGTTGAAGAAGAGCGTAGATCAGTAAAAGTATCTGTCCCCTTGCCAACAAAAAGGGTGATTCATAATATGATGAAAGGTAAAATAATCCATCCTCAATCAATAAAAATAAATTTGGAAACCCTAGGGTTCTAGTTACAAACCATATGGAAAGTTAAATGAAAAAACAAGTTTATATTTGGAAACTAGGTAGTATAAGTTGACATGGACCAAGGGTTATAAGTTAAAATATGGAAATAAAAGGGTTTCAAGCTCAGGGAAATATGGGTAGTAGAAGAGTGCACTAGTAAAGGTATTTATCCTCGTGCCAACAAAAATGGTGATGCAGAATATGATGAAAGATAAAATAATTCATCTTCAATCAATAAAAATAAAGTTGGAAACCCTAGGGTTCTAGTCACAAAACCTAGGTAAAATTTAAACAAAAAAAAGTTGACAATTGGAAACTAGGTAGCAAAAGTTGACATGGACCAAGGGTTATAAGTTGAAACATGGAAATAAAAGGGTTTTTAACTTAGGGAAATATGGGTCAAAGAAGAGCGCACCAGTAAGGGTATCGGTCCCTGCGTCAACAAAAAGGGTGATGAAAGATAAAAGAATTCATCCTCAATCAATACAAATCAATTTTTAAAACCTACGGTTCTAGTGACAAACCCTAGGGAAAAGTTAAATGAAAAAAAAGTTGATAGTTGGAAACTAGGTAGAAATAGTTGACATGGACCAAGGGTTATAAGTTCAAATGTGGAAATAAAATGGTTTTGAGCATAGGGAAATATGGGTCAAAGAAAAGCATGCTAGTAATGGTATCAGTCCATGTGTCAACAAAAAAGGTGATTTAGAATATGATGAAAGGTAAAATAATTCATGCTCAATCAATAAAAATTAGTTTGGAAACCCTAGGGTTCTAGTCACATGGACCAAGGGTTCTAAGTTCAAACATGAAAATAAAAGGGTTTTGAGCTCAGGGAAAGAAGGGTCAAAGAAGAGAGCATGTCAGTAAACGTATTGGTCCATGTGTCAACAAAAAGGGTGATTCAAAATATGATGAAAGGTAAAAGAATTCAACATGTATGAAAGGTAAATGAATTTTCATGATAATGTGAATTGTATGTAGGAGGCACCTGAAGATTATATAATACCTATGAAACATGTAACTAATGAAAAAAATTCTATTTTGAGAAAGAAAATAGTTGGAAAGAAAGGAAATAAATAAAAAACACCCAAGACTATTGTATTTGTAAGCACACATGAACACACACAGTTTCTTTAGGAAAATCAAATGAATCACATACATTAGACAAACTGAAAAATAAATGGTTAATTTTCCCTTTAATTCTAATCTGTGAAACAATAAAGAAAAAAGGTTTATCGTAGGTTTTGTGCATGAGAGGAATTCCTAAGAAAACCTAACATCCTTCCACTCAAGTAGTAACTAGGCCTTGTGAATATTTTAGAATAGGGTAGTGGGGCCACGTCAGAAATGTCACTAGCGACACTTCTAGCTGCCAAAAAAATAGCCAAGGTATGGAGAGGGTTATAGTGGCCAAGTGTACTAGGGCTACATCTTGAAAGAGTTGGTGATGATTCCAATAGCCTGACCAAGATCACCTCAAGTCTAAGTGCTCTCACACCTCATCCTATAGGGAAGGATGCCCTAATAATTTTCCACTAATTTACCTATTTCCATTGGGAATGGATGAATCTTAGCTTTTGGTTGTGATTTTTTCACCCAGAACCCATTCCGTGTGTCGGGAGACAACATGAAGGTTTGTGATAATCTGACACCTAGGCCTTACCCCCTTCACAAGTTTCTCTCCATGTACCGGATTTGTCACTAGATGATGCAGGATTTTAAGATCCCTAAAAGAAAACTTTATATATTTCAATATGAAAAACAACCATGACAACTTATTTGTTTCCTATCGACATGGTCCTAGCCTGATCTATAAATTGTCTTGTGGCCCTTTTGGGGAATTTAGTGTGTTTAGGTTAAGATTGTTTTTAGAAATACTTTTCTTCACTTAGGGTGTGCAACAAAATATAAGATCAAATAAATAAGGTACACATATTCTAGAAATAGGATACACTTTATACAAATTTTAAGTGAGCTTAGTGTGTGGGGTGAATGTGTGTGCAAGTGAAATTGTGAGCATACAAAGTGTGAATTGATGTGGACATGTGGTTAGCCTTTACAATTACCTTAACTAAACTATGTGATGTTTTTTCCTTGCAAGAAAAGAAACAACGTGTGAATGATGGGCCATTTACTTCTTTCCTAATTATACTATGTGAGCATATGTTTGTGTGCAAAATTTAAAATTAAAATATAAGCCTCAATTACTCTACGTGTAATGGTTAGTAAAGAAAATTGGCTAATAGTGATGATGTGTGCAAGGTGAATCTAGTTTTGTAATATTCCTGAATGGGGAAGCAACAATATATGAACACAAAACTGGAAATAGAAATGTAAATCAACACTTCAATAATGGAGAAACAATATGGGACCATAACATTATGTACAAGAACAAAAAATCAACACAAAATAGTGAGGCATAAATCGTATGAAATGAGGGAACAAGCCTCCCATAAAAAATCACCCCCAAATATGAGCTCCTACTACAATACCAAATTCCAGAGAGCTACTACAACACAGTCATATTAAGCATAAATATAGCTGGAGATAATACAATGATACAAAAATACTGATATAGGCCCCAATAGATACTAGACATATAGATCAGCTTTCCAAGACAACCAAAGAGGGTTTCCTGAAAATGCACACAATGTGCCAATGTAAGCTACAACCCTAGGGATGAAGGTATGTTGCAACAATAGAAATGAGAAGATATGGCTGAAGATGATGTAGAAACCTACAAATATTCTCCAATAGATCCTCTAGATGAAAGAATGGCTCCTCCACTAAAGAAATCACCTCCCAAAACAACCACTACAACCACCCCTACAACTCCTCCCTAAAATAATGCAGATCTCGACTGAAACTACGCTGTAGGGGATAAATGCTCCTTGGCTTGATGCAAAATATGTAAATAAAGCCCAAGGGGCTTCTTTATAGGTCTTCCAATGGATGGAAACCTTCCTCCACTGCAAAATTAGCTCTGAAGTCACCCAATATAATTCTCCACTGATGCACCCTGCAACATAGCACAAAACTCTACAGAAACTGTGTTGATGAAGAAAGCTATAGCTTGGCCTCAATCCTAAGTTTGGAAATGTAGTGCAATACTCTTCCAAGAGGCCTCTCAAGGAAAGAGGTGGGATCCCTACTCGGGAACACCCTGTGCTAAACATCACTGCAATCTTAGCTAAACAGCTAAAGAGAGAAACAACTTTAAGCATACATATCAAAATAATAATCACAAAATAACCTCATATGGATGCCATCCTCTTCCTTATATAAGTTATGAGCTTCCTCACCCTTGCCCCACTCAATTAGGTCACTACCTCCATGCAATCAATCTCCCTCCAAAACTTTGTTGTCCCATCATGAATGCACTCTTCCATAACAACGTTGTTTGATTTGGTCAAAGTTGACCCAGTCTTCATGCTCCAGCCCCTTTTCACACCTAAGGGTCTTCAATCCAACTTTTATATGACCTCCATTCACACTAGGAGTGTATTTTATTCCTACCAAGGAGATTTATGGGTCTCCATACCTTCTTATTCCTCTATCTTAGAGAAAAATAAAAAATTAATATTCCAATTAGCTGTGTGCTAATTTAGGAATATTACAGTCCTCCCCTCCCAAATGTTGCTTGTCCTCAAGCAACTGCAAGGATATAAGTGAACTCCCTCTTCTCTTCCTCCTGTAGCATCCTCATATGATAATTTCCTCCAATGAACAAGATGTTGTCTCATCAATAAGTCTCCAAGTTTCTCCTCCCAAATGTATAAGTATGCCTTTGGTGAAAAATCCAAATGCCTCTCATCCAGAACAAGTGGAATATCCATGGAAGAAACTATATGTGGTCTTGAGGCCTTCTTGAGGCATGGAATCTGAAATATATTGGGAACCATCCACTACAAGAAAAAATCACATTGGTGAGGGGTGAAAATGGTCACCATAAGCTCATTGGTGAGGGTCAAAAGAGCCTTCGTCACCAAAAACTGAACGTCACAAAAGGTGGCGTCGCCGAAAGTATAGGTGTTGTGGTGACATTCAAGGTGCATCACCAATAATGATTCATAGTGATAGATAGTGATTGTCACCATTTCATATGAGAAATGGTGACGGGCAATAGTCTCCGTCACCAAAAAACTAAGCATCACCAAAGGTGGCGTCGCCGAAAATATGTGTTGTGGTGACATTCAAGGTCCGTCACAAATAATGATTTATAGTGACAGATAGTGACCATCACCATTTCATATGAGCAATGGTGACGGACAATAGCCTCCATCACCAAAAAACTGAGCGTCACCAAAGGTGGCGTCGCCGAAAGTATGTGTTGTGGTGACATTCAAGGTTCGTCACAAATATTGATTATAATGACGAATAGTGACCGTCACCATTTCATATGAACAACAACGATTTTTTGTGATCGACCTTTCATGGCTGTCACTATTGGTGCATATATATGGCGGCGTTCATTGACCGTCACCATAAACTCATTGGTGACATCAAGGTCCGTCATGAATAATGACTATAATGACAAACAATGACCCTCACCATTTCATATCAACAACAACGATTTATAGTGACAAACCTTTAGTGTTCATCACTATTGATGCGTATATATGGTGGCGTTTGTTGACCGTCACCATTCATATTTTAGTGAGGGTCAAAAAATGTCACCATAAGCTCATTGGTGATGGTCAAAAAAGCATCCGTCACCAAAAAATGATCTTCGTGATTCCCTATGAATATCAGGGCATGATGGAATTGAACCACCAACCTCTTGCTTTACAAGCAAGTGCTCTTCCATTGAGCTACCACACTTTAAAGAATTAGACTTTAAACTAGCAATTTCCCCTAAAGGTGCAAAGATACACCAAAGGAATAAGAACTAGGAAAACTAAAAGAATTCAGTGTCCTTGCTCCTATTTTTATTCTACAACACTCTACAAAGTATGATCTTGATCTATGACGTATCTGTGCCAAGTGGTTCTAATTTAATAGTGAATGTTATATTCAGATAAAATAAATGAATAACTGAGAGGCCTTATGGGCTAATTTTTAATCCTTACACCAAAATATCTTAATATTCAAGTATATGGAACAACTCGTTCAAAGTTCAAACTAAAATAGCTTTTAAATGGAAAGCCTAAAACCAGTTAAGTAGTTTACAAGTTAACATTTTGGATATAACTTCTGTTCAATTTATATGAAAAGTTATGCCATAACCTTGAAACTAGTTTCTTATCTAAAAGACTTTCTTAAGTCAACAATGACAAAAAAAGATAGTCACGACGAGCAAAATTCTCTTGTTTTTTCTAATGAGGGTGCATGTAACTTGATAAAGGTTGTATGAGTATCAAACCATAAACAGTTTCACTAAGACATGGAAATGAAAAAGTCTTGTTAAGAAATAGAAGTTTAGTTGAATATATGAAAAGCATCCAGCTAAATGATATAATTAAACTAAAAGTAACTGTAAAAAAATGAAATTGCCATCATATACCATCTAGTTTGGTTAGTTCTTTAGAAATGGAAAGTGCAATTGCATGATCCAGCTCTTCATCTTGATTCTGTAATGGACCATCCTGAACAAAAATGTCCACATACAACAATAAATGTTATCATATTGGTAAGAATTTTGATATAATCTATCAAAGCATGTACTATGTAGGAGAATAACTGGAAAGCACAACTATAAATTTGAATCATAGCATAACAATATAAAAGAACATGCAACAGGAAAGGAACAACCCCACAGTTTGAGAAATATGAACAATCCATGAACCTGTTCTTATATATTGATATAGATAATGAAATAGCAATCAAGATTTATGAAATTCAAGTATCACACAAAAAATATGCACATGTATGAAAAGGAATATGCACAAGTGCATGATCGACTATAATAACAACTCACTCCTTCCTCTATTTATATGAGAGGTAAAGGGGCTTTACAATAACAAGTGGACCTAGTCCACTACAAGCAAACTTGAAAGACACATTTAGGTCCACCCATGTGAAGCACTCTACTCTACATGACATGTGTCAGCATCAAAGGTGACAGTGATTAACAAGCAAGCCCTCCATGGCATGAGCACTACTCCCCAAGGCCAACAATCCTCCAAAGGTCCTAAGCTCCAATGCATCTCCTAAGTCATGTGTCTCCTTAAGGATAATGCATATCCAAATTAATGTGTCACTTTAAGGACTCCCACACCTACATATCCACTCCCTCAACCCAAGAGTTCCCATGTCAAGGGATTTTGTGTGCTCATGTTGATTTTGGGATGTTTTTGTCATGGTGAAATACCCAACTCTACTCCAAGCACACAAACTCCCTTCATGCATCAACAACATGAAGTCACCAAGCTCCATGCTAATCCAACACTTCAAGGAATAATGTCTTTCAAACAACCAAACAAGGTATAGTAGCAAACGGTAAACCACCTCCAATGTCCAAGTCCATTAATGTAAAATTCATGCTATTATTATTTCAAGAATATTTATATTTTATCCAACATGATAACCCACTATGTGCACTATTTGTAGGGAATCTTCTAGATTTTTCTGCTGCAACGTGTTGATCCACTATGTGCATTGGTCAACAACTCCATTTATTCAAGGAACTCTTCTAAAGTTCTTTCCAAGCTTCATTTCTCTTTCGTATCATCAAGCAAATTGGAACAACTAGAAAGAATTCCATTAACTGTTGTCCATCCAGTTGTTTCCTAAACAAGTGCCTATTTCTTAAATAAAGTAGGAAACTATCATGAAACATGACTATAGCCACATAGTTTCAGTAGCTATAATCTTACAATGTTATTGAAAACACTGTTAGATTTGTTTCATAAAAGAGCACCTAGTCCCAAACAACAGAAAATGTTCGTGGAGAATGGCTTGTTTCACTATCATTGAGCTTGACTGTAAATGTTGACAAGTTTTTGAGCCAATAAAGTCCCTGGAGAAAAACAATGATGGTTTCTCTCTAAAACATATGCAGATAAAGATACAAGATTCGAGTGGAGGACTTAAGTAGTTTCATGACTACCGCTCGACTTGTAACTGTTTGGTTCTTTGGTCTGCTTTATTTTTTATATTTCAGATCTAGTTCCGGAATTTTTGGATTTCAAATTTTAGTTATAATAGCAGAATTCTAGGTCGGCTCACATCATTGGTATTATAACCTCAATTAATAGCAAATTCATATCATATTTTTTGCTACAGTTCAAATTAGTTACTTATGTTCACCAATTTGTTTATCTTTCAAGGAATCCTTGTAAGGAAGATAGAGAAAAGCACAACTCAGATATATTGTCACCAACATATACATCAACTTAGATATATTGTTACCGAGAGAGAGAGAGAGTAGCACTGCTCTTACATCCCTAACCCAAGCTTGAAAGGAATTATGCACAAGTGCATGATCGACTATAATAACAACTCACTCCTTCCTCTTTTTATATGAGAGGTAAAGGGGCTTTAGTGGACCTAGTCCACTAGAAGCAAACTTGCAAGACACAAGTAGGTCCACCCATGTGAAGCACTATACTTTACGTTACATGTGTCAGCATCAAAGGTGACAGTGATTAATAAGCAAGCCTTCCATGGCATGATCACTACTTCCCAAGGTCCAACAATCCTCCAAAGGTCCTAAGCTCCAATGCATCTCCTAGGTCATGTGTCTCCTTAAGGAAAATGCATATCCAAGGTAATGTGTCACCTTAAGGACTCCCACACCTACATATCCACTCCCTCAATGCAAGAGTTCACATGTCAATGGATTTTGTGTGCTCATGTTGATTTTGTGTGCCCCAATTTCCGATGGCCACTTCGTCGCTATTCCGACACATAGGAATCGCAAGAGTGATAGTTTGAGGCCGAGAAAAATGTGGTTATCCATTACATCACAATTTTGACGCTTTAATAAAGTGTCAGAAGAGCGACACTTTTTCTGACGTTTCCAAACAAATTTCTCTCTTCCAACGTTTTCCAAACCATCGCTCTTCTGATGTTTTCCAATCCATCGGTCTTCCGACGTTCTCCAAAGCATCGATCTTTCGACGTTCTCCAAAGAATCGGTCTTCTGACGTTCGTCACAATTCCGACGTTACCTCTTCCGACGTCTAAAGCGTTGGTCTTCTGACATTTATCATTTTTCCACACAATTGTCACAATTTTGACATTTCTTCTTCCATCATTTAAGGTGTCGCACTTCCGACGTTTATGAGACGTCGCTTTTCCAATGAAACAGTAAAAATATTTAAAAAAAGAGACGTCTCTCTTTCGACGTTGAAAGCATCAGTCTTTCGACGCTTAGGAAACATCTCTCTTCCGACACTTAGGAAACATCGCTCTTCCAACGTTGAAAGCATCAGTATTTCAATGCTTAGGAAACATCGCTCTTCCGACACTTAGGAAACGTCGTTCTTCCAATGAAACAGTAAAAAAATATTTTAAAAAATAATCGTCGCTCTTCCGACGCTTATGAAACATCAGTCTTCCGAGGCAAAACTAAAAATATTCAAAAGAAAAATGAAACGTTTATATATATATTTTAGTAATAAGGTTTTATTGCAAATTTGTAATTCGTTAAAGCAGTAACCCACCAATAGATCTTTGAATGAAAGGCTGTAAAGATTTAACAGCAACCACAAGTTGGCTGCCTCACGGTTTTGAAGATTTCATAATTGAGAGAACTTATTATAAAGTCACATAATAAAATAAAATGTTATCAAATTATTTTAACCAAATTTTTTTACAAGACAATTGAAACTTGAAATGGAAAATAAAATTCAACTGCACCTCATATTGAACTTTCACTTTCAATGAAATAGGTAGAAAAAAAAAAAACTCTTCAATAAAATGAAAATTCTAATGAATTCTTATAACCTAAGTTTTTTTACCAGAAAAATAAAACTTGCAGTGGCAAATAAAATTCAATCGCACCTCATATTTCACTTTTGATGAAATGAGTAGTAGAAAAGAAAAATTACGAGGCCATGACCAGGAAATCCCAAATAAGTGTATCATGTGTCAGATTCAACAAATGTATAATATAATTTATAATATACAAGAAGATATAGTCTAATTGTGAAAATTTTCATCTCTTAGTTTCGTGTGCTTCATCACTACGGGAGCTTAATGTTTGCGTGAAAGAATCCATTGTAATGTCATCTCTTCGATTCTATATTTGAATTAGAATTTCATAATTTTTGGGTTAAAGAAAAATCATTTCATAATTGGTAAAGGTTTTGAAGATTTCATAACCGAGAGAACTTATTATAAAGTCACATACTAATTAAAAAAAATGAAACGTGACAGTACTCATATAATGTGCCACTAATTATTGAATATGTATGCCACTCATCTGACCCTTATCTTCCCTTATATTTTTGTCAATTCTCTTCCGTTTGATTCCAAAATGTTGATGCTCCTGTGACAGTCTTCCATGCCTTTAATATATGGATCCTATTGCTATAAATGAAGCCCTTTTCAAAGAGTGATAAGATAAGACTCTCATGCAATATAGGTGGCCTAAAATTGATCAGGTTTCTTAGGGCTGCTAAGGCGATAGGTGATACTACGTTACTTATGAAAGTATGAAACGACATAGGTGATACTACGTTACTTACAACACACAATCTCACATAATGGCAGAGAAATAATCCAACAAATTTTCGTTAAGCTCTCTGGTCTCTCTCCTGGGAGACAAAACCATTGTCAAAATATACCCTTGACCTCCTATTTTTGGATGTTGATTCTTTTTAAAGCCACTAAATAATGCATATTTTGTGCGTATCGATATTTTTGGAAGCACACACTTAGATGGGTTGAATATCTTCAAAATTAGAGCAATTTCAAGCATAAATTGTAAATAAAAAACAAAAGGAGAGAGCCATCACGACATCAAATTTCCCTTCTTAGTTTTCTGCATATGATAAAAATTTTCTCAATAGCCATCTTAGTTTTCTGCATATGATAAAATTTTGCTCATTCATAATTCGACGTAAATATTCTCCTCATTACAACCTCAATACTATCTTTTTGAGTATTTCTGAGTTTTTAATATATTTGGCACAGGTTGTATCAGGGGTATGTCCAATCCTTAATTCCTCACAAATACGGATCCATAAAAATTAGACGTGACAGTACTCATTTTTACAGGCTTAGAACATAGTTTCCCCTCTTGCATATTTGTCTATAGCCACATTTATGCTCCACATTCTCTTGACATGGCTGGCAGTAGACAAGGTGGGATGGAATCTAGGGAAAATAATGTGCAGAGAGAAGAAAAGGTACACAAATTTCCTCAAATCTAATTATTTACGGGATGCACAAAATAAGAAAGTAATGAACAAAAGTTTTTTTTTTAACTGGAAAGTAAAAATCATGGCCATGCCAGATATGAGTGTTAAAACCCTGGAACTGTCAATTATTGCAAACCAGGTAAAAATAAAAATAGTCTCGGTAGCTCATACCATAACAAGGCTTTATTGCTAGAAAGAAAACTTTAACAACACATACTAAAGCTAATCCCTAAACCCTAATGCATATGACTACAACAATATGTTAACATTCTAACTCGTGAAACCCTAAAAAATAGAGCAAATAGAACATGTGTCTTCAAAATTTTAATCGATCTGCTTTGATTCAAGATATAATCGGTAGATTTCAATGACAAAGAAAGAATCTGTAAATTATCGTATCGACATGTTGAAAAAATAAAATACAAAAGCAACAAAAAATAAAGTGCAAAATTCACAGATTGACTTGTGATGGAGCCGATTACTGCTGGAATTCCTTCCGTGTTTTGGAGCAAGTAGACGACTTCACAATCTGTGGACTCAAACTTCGAACTTTGTAACCTCCAGTGCCTTCCTTTTTTCTTGTTGTTAATCGGACACCCTTGCGCTAGAAACAAAAAGGCGAGATCTCATAAGCACAAACGGGATCTACGGGAGGTCAATGGGGCAAATCCCACCATAAAGAAATGAAGACGGGGAAAGGGGATCAGATTCACTGCAAGTTTTCTAAAATCTGAGTTCAACTGACTAGGAAACTTAGACAACAGGTAACTCCGCTCATGGTTGCAGATATTAGGTGGTTCAAGTCACCAAAGCTAGGTGTGGTGAGCTTAAGAGTCCTGAAGCAAATGAGCCTCATTGTCAAGCACCATACATTCATAGCTCTTAGCCTTCCATACATTGCTTTTGCAGATCCATAGCTCTTAGCCTTCCTTCTGCGCTCTTTCTTTATGCGCACATTGATAAGTTGGTTCAGTTGGTTCAGTGGTTTCAAGGCCGCATCCTCCCTCCTTCTCTAGACAAACCATGCAACCCTCAAAACCCGTGACAGTATGGCTGCATCCTCCCTCTTTCCCTGGACAAACCATGCAACCCTCAAAACTGGCGAGAGTATGGCCGCATCCTCCCTCCTTCGCTGGACAAACCATGCAACCTGAGGGAAACCGGAGGGAAATGAGTGAGGGAAATTAAAAGTTTTGGTATTTGAAAATTTTTAACATTGTGAAATGAAATACGTGTAATACTTGCCAAAACAAAACCTTTGATGTGTTTCACATCTGGGCCAATGGTGACTTGAAAAAATGATTTTATATGAGAGTTTATACATGCACTAAGCCAAAAATACCTTATACATTTCCGAAGAGAAGGAAAAATGAGATTTATACAATAAAATAAGTTTGTGATTGCCGTAGAACAGAATAAAGTTTATGAGATTCTGTTTTTGGATTATTATAATTATCAATTTCATCATAAAATTTATGACCATTCAAATTTCATTAAATAAAATGTGTGAGATTTTTTTGGGGTTAATAAGGGGTTTGGATAAATAAGTGTATTTTTTATTATAAATAATTATTAATGAGTTTAGATCTAAGACATTTATTTAAATTATTAATTATATAAAATTGTTGAATTTTTATTTCATAAACTAGATATTTTGTTTGATTTTTTAATCTAATTATGTGATATTAAAGATGAATTATGGTAACTTAAAAATAAGTTTTATGTGGTTAAAAGGGAAGTTGTAGTGTTATGGTATGAATGATTATTTTCAATGAAATTTTTTGGTTTAGTAAGGATAACTCATCTATGGACATTTTCCATGATTTTCAAGACAAAGTCAATATAGGAAAGGTGATACTTAAAGGGCTCCCACATGCGTTAGAAATTTTATATCTATTGGTTTATAAACATTAGAGGTGGAAAAATATCCTAAGCTCTAGAGCCAAGTTTGTTCCAACTTAGCTATATCTTGAACAACAAATTGTTGTTGACAACAAGGATATGATAGAAATTTGGTGGGTTGTAGGGTAGTCTTGTCATGAAATAAATGTAATGTAGTTACTAGGTAGGTAGGGGGAACCATTTTGGTGGAACTTGGCCATAAATGGGACATCTATCCATGCATAGTTTTTTAAGAACAAATACACCTAGTGGATTATCATTTTACGGGAATCACTTTAGGATCTAGGCTACTGTGCACACAGTAACTAAAGGGATATTAGTGAAACCCACAAAAGTATTATAGGTGCTTTTATACAAATAGGTTTTATTGTGTTCTCATTGGTTAGTTATTGGAAAATGACAATAAATTAAGAGAAGTTATAGGTGCTTTTATAGAAATAGGTGTTCTTGTGCTCTCATTGCTTAGGTATGGGAAAATGACAATAAAGTAAGAGAAGGATTTGACTACTAAACAATTAGAGGAATGATTCCACACAAAACCAAGCGTGGTGATGCAACACTTTCTAGGCTAAGGGCTTTTTGAAGGGTTTCCCCCACCATATGACCAGAAGAAGGGAATGGTCATTCCAGATGCTCTGAAAGTGTTGAGGCTTTAGCCAGGTCACAAGTATTGTCTACTAGGAAGGCTTTCCAAAGAAGTTGGCTCGCATCACTATGACACTATTACGGAATTAGAAGGGAAGAGAAAGGCAAAGGCTTAGGTATCATATGAGAGAAGGAAGCAATTGGAAAAACTGAGATAAAAAGCAGTGGAGTTAGCCGAAATGCAGCCTGCCCCAAAGATGGAGCTCTTAGCTCCAATAAAGTATTAAATAAGTTGCATGTTGTGCTCAATGAAGCAATCAATTTTGAAAATGACAAGAAAATATTTCTAAAGATGAGGTTTTTTACTAGAAAGATATAACAACATAGAAATAATTACATTGTTGATACAATAATAATATAATCCACAAACAACCTTCTCACATTCATGATCTGAGTATATAGTGAATTAGACAGAAGTAAGAACCTGATAAGTAGCAAGGAAATGAACGACTTGGGGTATGTTCATCAAACCCTTGAAGCAGAAATAACACAATAATTGGCCCTAAACCCTGTATTGCGATTTTCTTTGTCATGAAACCCTTAAAGTAACAATTACTCGTATAGATAATGAGCTTCAAGATAAAAATCCCATAGACATGAAGAGTGTCATCCACCTTGCTAAAAAATTAGTAAATGAAACTGTGGATCTAAAAAAGAACTCTAGAGAAGATACCTCTTTTTAAATAACTTTCAAACCATATTGCAGAAAACAATTGCTTCTTCAAAGCTAATTCTTCGAATTTGGAGGGCTTAGGGGATTGGGGGTTAGGGGTTATGGGATTTAGGTGCATTTAGGGGTTAGGGGTAAAATAATGAGTTAGTAGTTAAGGGATTAGGTATTAGGGGCTTAGGGGTCTCGACCCGAACGCGTTTGGGCAGGCACACTCAACCAAAATGACCCGACCTGAATGAGTTTGGACAGGCGCCCTTAAACGAACGACACGGCATGCCCAACCGAACGAAGGCACAAGGGAGAAAATGAAAAATGGGTCGCACAAACATGCACAAGGCACCCATTCAGTCACAACTTAACAAATTTGATATGACTGCCCTAAAAAAAAATGACCCAACCCGAACGCGTTTGGGCGGGCCCCCTCACATGGCGCGACACAGTGTGCATGACCGAACAAAGGCACAAGGGAGAAAACGGAAAATAGGCCACACGAACATGCAAAAGGCACCTGTGCGATCACAAATTAGTAAATTTGATACGGCCACCCTCAAACGAAATGACCTGACCCAACCCAAACGTGTTTGGGCGGGCACCCTCACAATATGGCACGCCTGACTAAACAAAGGCACAAGGGAGCAAAAATCAAACGGACCGCATGAACGTGCACAAGGCACCCATGTAGTCACAACTTAGAAAATCTGATACAACTACCCTCAAACAAAACAACCTGACCTGAATGCGTTTGGGCGGGCGCCCTCACACAGCACGCCCGACCAAACGAAGGCACAAGGGGAAAAACGAAAAACGAGCCACACGAACATGCACAAGGCACCCGTGCGGTCACAACTTAGCAAATTTGATACGACCGCCCTCAAACGAAACAATCTAACCCGACCCAAACGCGTTTAGGCGGGCACCCTCACACGGTGCGCTCGACCGAACGAAGGCACACGGGAGAAAATGGAAAACGAGCCTCACGAACGTGAACAAGGCACCCTTGCGGTCACAAATTAGTAAATTTGATACGGCCGCCCTCAAACGAAATGACCCAACCCGAACGCGTTTGGGTAGGCACCCTCACACAGCGCGCACGACCGAACGAAGGCACAAGGGAGAAACTGGAAAATGGACCGGACGAACATGCACAGGGCACCCGTGCGGTCACAATACTCTTGAAGGTACAGGCAGTATTAGGGACTACATTGATGCAGTGATAGATTTGGTGGATATTTCATACGTGAAGCCTTAGTGAATGTTTATCCTAGTGAAGTAGACTTACATAATGTTGGCCCAGGAAAGGGTATCTATAACTATAGTTTTTGCATACAAGGTGGTGAATAAGCTTGAAATTCGAAGATGAGAAATTCAACACCCACTGGAAAAAATTCCAACTTGAATTCTTGAGATTTACAAAAATCCATTTACAACTTGTAGGGGAAATATTCCCAACTTCTTACTACATAGGAGGAAACTGAGCCAATAAAAGACAAGATAATTCCCCATGTTTTCACTTTGACTGAGATGAGAGAGACAACGTTCATGACACCGAGCAAGAGACACATAATATTGAAAGAATTCTTAGCATCGATGGAGTTTACAAAGGTGTGGAGAGCCCATCAACTAGCAAAAGGGTTGTCTTGAATCTCAAGGGAACACCCTTGAACTGATACTTTCTACCTTATCATATTAACACTAACCATGAATTCCACCTTTAGACTAGTGAAATCCCATGCCGAGGGATCGAATCAACCACGAAATCCATTAACTCTGCCTACCATGTATCCATCAATGAACTTGGTACGAAGGCAAAGGAGGGATCAATTAAGGGTTGTCCAACTTCATAAGACTCCACATGTGAGGGGTAAATGGGTGCGTGGCCAACACCCCCACAAACCACCACCAAAACCTTAATGATGAGATCTTAACACCAAATTTTATGCGTGATGTGAATATGTGCATATGCAGGAGGCGACAGGGGGGAATAGAAAGGAGGTCGTCTTTGGAAATCTTCAAAAAATAATTCTCATGGTGCATATATCCAACTAGCAAAACAAGAGAGAGGGACAATTATATTGAGTGGAATTATTCATGGAATATCTTTCCAACCTGACATGTCATTGATCTCATACTAACCCGCTTACTTCAAGAAGGAAGGCTTGATTCATTTGTGTATCCACCTCTTTGTTTTGGTTTTTTAAAATGTGGCAATAAGCCTTTTGAGGGAATGATTTTAGGGTACTATTGATTTTTCTAAGGAGGAGGGATAATTTGTTTTTCTTCAGGAGAAAACCTTTTTGAAGGTGTTGAATAGTGATAAGGAAATCCCCCAAGTTCACTAACCTAGAGACATCTCGATCATTAGCCAATTGGAGACCTGGAAGAAGCCCATACATTTATGTGAGATTGTTAATTCTTTGGACTAGCCCCCATAAGTACTTTATTTTTCATATTCCATAAGGATTTACAAGAATCTCTCCCCCTCCCCCTCTCGCCACCCCAACTATTTAACTTTTATATTTTATTGAACTATTATGCTTCTATTATAACTCTTTATAAATGTATAAATTTATATAATTTAAATTTATGTGGTATAAAACAAAACTTAACATATTAGAATCGTGAAGATAAAGATCAAAAAATAGAAACTAAAAATATTATACAAAAAAAGTGGTGTTCTATGCAAATTAACAACATAACTTCCAACATGATCCTCATAAAACTAACTAAACCCATATTTGTCTACTGTCGAGTTTGATATTTCAATAATTGTTTAGATGATTTTCATGAATTATTAGAGTTTTTGTTTAGCTGGTTTAAATTTAACTTGGGATTTCCCTAGGTGCCCTCACACGACCCAACCTGACCAACCCTGACTCGCTCGAACACATTTCCTTGGGCCCCCTCACACGGCACGACCCAACCTGACCCGCCCGAATGCATTTCCTTAGGTTCCCTGACACAACCCGACCCAAAAACGTTTGGGTGGGTGCCCTCAACCGAAACGACCTGACCCGAATGCGATTGGGTGGGCGCCCTCAACTAAAATGACCCTACCTGAAAGGGTTTGGGTTTCGAGCGCCCTCAAACGAAACGACCCTACCTGAATGGGTTTGGGCGGGCACCCTCAAACAAAATGACACGGCGGGCTACCGAACGAAGGCACAACAGAGAAAACGAGAAACGGGCCGCACGAACGTTCATAAGGCACTTGTGTGTGATTTTTGTATGGCTACTAATTTTTAGGGTTTTCCATTTTTATAATTTTCTTTGTTGTGCTTTCTACCATGCTACCTAGTTGCTTTGCTTTTGCCCTAGCATTTTAACTTTTTCGATGTCTATCTCTCTATTGTTTCTTGCCCCATTTGAAATGTCATCCTTATTTGGTAGGTGTTTTCTCCAATATAGTGTGAATATTTTTCCATCAGACAGCTTCCGTGGCATTTTTCTATGAAAATAGCTTGTAAGGCCCATTCATCAGGGTATTTGATGAAATGAAATTATTATCGATGATCACCAAGTAATGGTACCTGCAAATATTTACTCCAACAATTCTATAGTTTTCCTGTGCCAACAATTATACAACATTTTAACCTCATGAACTAGTCTCCTCTGTTCTCTTAGCTGATGCTATAAGCACTTATTGTTGTTGTCAAAGCTTTTACTCTCTAGTCCCATTGAGCTATTTCAGTTATTTGTGGACATTGATCTATTTTCTTTTCATTTCTTCAATTTTTCTAATTGTTATGCATTACCTTTGGCCAGTGCCTTCTTTCTTACCTATGATTTTTCTACATAAGCATTCCATCTAGCCATAACAGCAGGGGCAATAGGAGCCACGCAGTCCAGCCAGAGCCTAGCAGGGGCAGCGCAGAGGCAGCAGGAGCCACGCAGGGCTGACGCAGGGCCAGTCAGGGCAGTGCAGGGGTAGTGTAAGCCCTTCAGGTGTGACGCAGACCCTTACTGAGCAGCGCAGAGGCTGACGCAGGCCAGTTAGGCTGACATAGAGGGATTCAGAGTAGTGTATTACTGTCGTTTTTATTTCTCTGTTGGGTGAACCAATTTTTGTGCCCAGGATTCTTGTACTTAGATTCTGCATAATAATGAAAACCCTCTAGAGCTAGCTACACTAGTTTTCCCGCATTGGCCTTTTTCCGGGGACAATTGTCCAAAAAATACGTGTGTCACTTTGTCTATGAGCATGTTATTTAATATTTGATCTATATGTGTAGGTTGCTAGTTGTATTTACTATTTACTTCGCTAATTTATTGAATATTTTAGAAATTAACTTGTAACTTAATTCAAGTAGGAGAATTAAATCAAGATACTGTAGTAGGGTTTCTTAGATTAAGAAATTTTTTCATTCCCTAGGTCTAGCCCCATTAGGTCACCTAGGGTAACAATTTCCCAAGAATCTAGCTAGAGGAAAACTTCTATCTCCTAGAGGCAGCTGTGTTGTTAGGTGCCCTCACTCTCCTCAGAACTTGGGCCAATTTTGATGGTGGAATCTCTGGATACCTCAAGCCCTAGCTCTAGGATCAAGTTTTGCCTAAGTGTTCCCAAGGATAGAACCTAGTAGGATCAATTTGACCTATCGAACTAAAAACTCATGTATGATCCTTTCCCCTCACCTTTTCCAGGATAGGAACATCATTGGTTGCTAAATTCCATCCTTGAACCTGGGCTGGGTCCACTTGGCCCCGTGTGGTCCCATTTGGTGTCAAAGGCCTTTCATCAAGGAACATTTGGGAATCCAAGTTCCCAAAGTATTTTAGGGATTGAGAACTTCCTTCAAAAGTATTTTTCTTCTCCCTCAGCCCTTCAATCCCCCTCCTCCCTCCCTATAAGATAAATTTGTTTGCTTAAAAGGAAAGCAAGTCGCACTCTTTATTTTATCTTAGGGAAAGGGTTTCAAGGGTCACTTCCCACCTATTCATTGACCTTTACTCTACAAGTGACTTCCTAAACTACCGCGACTCCACCCATCGGTGAAATTCTGTGAAGATCAAGGAGCCTTAGCTGTGGTGAGAATGGGCTAAGCCTCCATCGTTTCCCTTGTCCTAACAGTTGCCCTCTTAGGAACCCCTTTTAGGTCCACTACTAGTTTGAGTGGTAACAAGTTGTTCACAATTCCATTTTTCAACAACTCTTTGGTATGCCCACTTTTGCCATACTATAGCTCCAATATGAGAAGTCCAGGGCTATGGAGGCTTCCCTTCTTCTCTTTGAATCAATCCTCTACAATATAGTGAACTAGGGCTAGTTGGTTGGCCCACTTGACTGTTACTTTAGTCCTTCAAACTTTGCACATCCTTAGGCCCTATACACCTGCCCTTCTACCAATTTTGTTGTCCTTCACCAGAACAAGAGTCAGGGCTAGTCTTATTTGACAGTAACCTAACAACCCTCCAACTTTCCTTGGACTACCATCAATATGCCCAACCACAACTAATTCTTTTTACTGATCTAGGGCCCACAATATTGTCTTCATATAGGGCTCTTCAAATCTTCCACCTAGTACAAACCGACCATTAAGGTATGCAACATTCTTTTGAACCCTCACATGATGATCTTGCTCTTGGAGGATGATCATGACCTCCCTTTAGCAACCCTTACTCGACCCTCGTACTCGACCTAATTTAGGATTAAATCTCTCTTCACCCCCTTGATGTGCCAGATAGTGGGAATACATGTCAAACATGCTAAGATGTGCCAAGTGATAAGGCATGCCAAGATGTGCAAGGGTGTGTCAATGCATATCAGGGACTGTCAAGACAATAGAAGGGAGAAAAAAATTAAAATACAAGGAAATGAACACATAAGACAGTTAATAAGTCATCAACTTACCTTTTCCAAGAGGGGCATGCTAGGCACACCAACACTGGGTGGCAATAGGTGCCAAGTGAAAAGTCTTAGTGCATTATACATGCCAAGTATTCCTTTGTTGCTTCTCATCTACTTTCCAACAATTGATCGTCACAAATAAATTTAATATTAAACCATGCCAAATCATACCAAGGCATCTCAACGTATTCCACACATGCTAAGGCTTTCCAAGCGCCAACACGTGCTAAGTGCCAATATGTGTCAGGGACCAGTGTTATGCATGTTATGAAGTGGACGGGAATGTTGAAGAGTGCTAAGGTGTTCTAGAGAGTGATAATGCATGTTGATGAGTGTTAAGGATTACTAGGAAAAAAAAATTAAGGGAGCACTAGGTAAAAATTCATGGAAGTTAATGAATATGAGGAACGTGTGCTAGAGACTAGTGTTAATGAGTGTTAGTTGTCATGCCAAGGAGGGAGTGACAAGGTATGCTAAGCATTGGTAAGGCATGGTAGGGAATATCAAGGCATGTCAGGAATTCCCAAAGTGTGCTTGGGAATTCCAGGGTGTGCTAATTATATCATGTGCCAATTAATAGTGCCAAGATATGCCAATACATGCTAGGTGTTAAGGATATTGTGGTCAGGGTGCCATGGTATGTCAATATGTGTCAAGGCAACAAAAGGAAGAACCAATATTAAGAGGGTTAATAAGTCAGGACTTTATCTTTTTGAAAAGGGGCATGCTAGGCACACTAATAATAGGTCCCAATACATGCCAAGTGGCATTGTGTACCAAGTGCTAATGTATGTTAAGGCATTCAACCAATGTGTTCCAGGGCATGCAACTAGGGACTATATGTATCATGCCAACACATGCTATGAGAGTTCCATGTTGTGTTATCGAATGCCACCATGTGCTTGGGCGTCAATGCCATCACAATATGTTCTAGGTACAAAGATGTTCCAAGACATGTTGGGTGCTAAGAAATGTTAGTGTGTGCCAAAGCATTAATTTAAGGTGTGCCCAGATTGTTGAGGATTGTTAGGTCTTTCTCATTAATAGAATTGTCAAAGCTTGATTATGTATTAAATAATATATTTCCTACACATAATAGTGGAACTTTATCTAAAGGGAATTTTCTAGATAATAAATTTAATATATGAATCATGTGTTGACTCATAGGAAATCTCTATTCGACTAGTCATTACTTGAGGGAAATGATACACACTAATTACTTCTAAGAAAATTGATTGACCCTAACCACTATGGCCTTGGAGATATTATAAAAAATACTCCACAATAATTGTATTAAATCATTATATTTTGACAAAAAATATATTAACAGGCACATAGCGTCATCAAAAACTCATTGGAATGATCAATGATGACGAGCATTTTTTGACCGTCACCAAAAGTAACAAAAAGAGCATTGGTGAGGGTCATTAAAATTTCGTCACTAGAAGTGTCACCAAAGAGATAATTAGTGATGGGCCTTTAACGAACCTCACAAAAAGTGTCATTGAAAATGTCTTTGGTGACGGACCATAAAGGACCATCACTATTTACACTTATAGTGACGATTTTTTAATGATCAATGATGACGAACATTTTTTGACCGTCACCAAAAGTAACAAAAAGAGAATTGGTGAGGGTCATTAAAATTTCGTCACTAGAAGTGTCACCAAAGAGAGAATTAGTGATGGGCCTTTAATGACCCTCACCAAAAGTGTCATTGAAAATGTCTTTGGTGACGGACCATAAAGGACCATCACTATATACACTTACAGTGACGATTTTTTAAGGACCGTCACTATATGTGACATTGGTGACGGACCTTAAAGGTCCGTCACAAGCATGAACCCCACCGATGTGATTTTTTCTTGTAGTGATCACTCCCATGTAAAGCCTCCATCCCCAAGCTATCATCCACAAAAAGAGAGTCACCCTCCAACATGGCAACTCATGAAAGATCTCCTCCACCTTAAGCTCCTACAACGTAGGTGGGCTACATAGCTGAACATGATGGATAAAATTGCCCATCCCACACTGTCTCTCTCTCCACTTATGATAAGTGTAGAGCTGTTGCTAAATTTGGGCTGCAATAATGTTTCCTTCATGAAGAAAAAATGAAATTGGATCCTCAAAGACCCACTCTACAGTTCTTTCCCAGATCATCCCATATAAAATGAATATGGAATTATCATCATATGGAATCCAAATGAGAGAGGTACTAAAGGTTTTACATAGTGCTGGAAGGTACCAACAATCTCTCAAGTAGTCATAGCGCAATTTTACCAATTGCAGTTTTAGAACATGATGTGGCAAGTTGCCTCCCAACAAATTGCTAGTTGTGCATGTCATCTCATCCACTAGTAAATAGTAGATGGAATTTTTTACCAACTGAGCATGCAAATAATAGTGCAACACTTGCTCAAAGCCATACAAGAAATGGCCATCTTCACCATAGATGTTGGTTATCAAAGGACCATGAAGCCCAAATAGAGGCTTGCCCTCTTATGGAGTAATGCACTGTATAGAGATGGTAAGAGAATGAGAATACTATGTTAGATAATCAATAAGTGAAAAAACACAATTATTACCATGTATTGAGAGTAGGATGATAATAAGATCCATGAATGAGACCTCCATAGTGGTATGACATATCTCCATGAAAAGGAATGAACCATGTGCTGCATGAAAAACATTCTCCTTATTCTTGGAGATCCAAGTCAAGAAGATCATATCATGGTAATATATGTCTCCATCCACTACTCCATCATTCTCATCTCCTACTTGTCCATCTAGTGCATCATATGTGAAGTGATCCTGGGAACACTCCATCAACAAACCCAAGCTCCCAAGTGACATCGTTGTTGCCCTTTGTAATAAGTCTCATGTCATCTCATAGATCCATTCTTTGACATGCCAAATGTCAAAGTCATCTACCATAATGCTGCTATATATTGGAGATTCCTTCCAAAGTGGAAGTACCTCCTGATGTTCCAAGGATAAGGAGTAGCCCCTTTGCACCATGATAGTGCCATCACCTGCTCTTTAAACATCATGCAAAGCATGGGAGAAAATCAGCCCATATTCTCCCAAGAGTTTCCAAAGCAACAACAACTCTTGTTTCCTCCCCACACCATCATCATATAAACTATGGAGCAAAAACATGATGGTTGACATGAAAAATATCACACCACCTCAATACACCTAAACTCCTTGCTACCATATGATGCAAGTCCCATGCCAAATCCCATCCACCAACCTACTCTTTGAAATAGAATGTGTCATATGATGAAAAAATTCTTTCAAGAGTAACCAATGCAGCCTTGCCTCCTACTACCATGTGTCATAGATATGAAAGTGGATTTCTAGCCTTTTTCTCATCAACATCAACCATCCAAATAATGGTGATTGTATATCATCATGCTCAAAATTGGTATCCCTCCAATAGAGAATACCTTCCTCCCAAATCATATTTCTATCTTTGCATTTCATGGGATTTTGAAATGCAATCTCCTGGAGATCTCCAAATGAAGACCACTCCTCAATGACCAAATTGATCCCATAAATATCCAAATATACTGAAGGAAAAATCTTCTCATTGAGCAATGAATTGCTCATCAATAAAGATCCATCATAACAATGGAGGTTAAGATGTCTCTCATCGATCATCTTCCTATCCATTGCTACACATGTAGAATGGTCATTAGAATGCTCCAATAAAGGTTGGGCCCCTAGCTCATCATTTCTGCTCAATGAAAACACTGCTAATCTCCATGATGGTGCATATGATGTCTCAAGATTATGCTCAATGCTAAACACATAGTTCTACATTGCTTTTCTCGGGACAATGTTCATCCCATCCTCAAAAATTCTATACTCCAACCCCTAGAGTTGTGTGTAGCTCAACAATGATATGATAGGGTGACTGTATATCTCCTCCTTGAAAAACTCAAGGGCCCTTAGCGCAGTGATAGTATTCTGCTCCAAATTAGCAATGTGCTTTGACCCTAGGCCATGCATTTTCCATGACAACATGTTTCCATAATCCTTCGTATGATGTGCTGAAATAACAAGAAATGGAAATATATGCATACGTTGGTAAAGATTGGGAACATTTTGTACTGCTACAAGGGCTCCTTCCTCCAGTGTGATGCCTTCCCCAACTATTGATGATGATGGCTGCTTTTCTATGGCTGCATCAACATTGGTACAAGTCTCCTCCTTCTCATGCATCTCTAGAATAGTGCATGGGACTCTAAATGTCAAGAGATCAAGACCACTTTGCAAATATGAAAGGGTTCTTTCTCCTTATGCAAGTGATCCTGTAGAAAGTGGTGGTGAAGGCCTCTTCTCCTCTAATTTCTTCTTGTCAAACTTCTTGTTCAGCCTTTGAGTAAAATATTCATATGCAGTCACTCTTGCATGACTCAAATGGCTGAACCACCAAATTTTTGCTTCACTTTCAAGGTGCAGTGCTGCAATCTCAAAAATTTCTTTCTCTACTACTGGATGTAACAGGAAAAATTCATCTAACTTCATTCCCCAAGCTCTTGCTGTATGTGAATGAACCATCAAATCTAGGCAATAGGAATCTATTGTTGCAAGGTATTCTTTCTTCTTTGAGCTGAATGAACTATGGGAGAGCTAGATTCCCCTTGAAAGATCTAGGTTGAGACTTATATTCTGCAAGATACTCACTTAGAATCTCATGATCTAAGTGTCCTCCATCTCCATACCTCTTGTCTTATTCTTTAAAAGGAAAGGGCATAGTATGTTTCTTTGGAGCTCTATGAAATACCAGATCTCATTTTTCCTGATAGGAAGTACACGGACCTTCTACATCTTGAAACCCTAGTGTGGTTTCACTTATTTTCCCCATTCTTTTTTTGTTTTACCTCCTTGGTGAGGTCCCTCTTAGATCTCAAAAGATATGAGATAAAACTCATTATTTCCATCATTCTGATATATTTCTCCTTCTTCTTACTCTCCTGATAGCATAATCGTTGAGATCCACAGGCTTAGCCAAGATTATGCTATGATACCACTGTAATATTCCCAAATGGGTAGGCAGCAATATATGAACACAAAACTGGAAATAGTAGTGTAAATCAACACATCAACAATGGATACCAATATGGGACCATAACATTATGTATAAGAACATAAAATCAATACAAAATAGTGAGGCATAAATCATATGAAATGAGGGAACAAGCCTCCCATAAACAATAATCCCCAAATATGAGTTGCTGCTACAATACCAAATGCCAGAGAGCTACTAAAACACATTCATATTAAGAATAAATATAGATGGAGATCATACAATGATAAAAAAACACTGATATAGTCCCCAATAGATACTAGACATACAAATATGGGCACTAGATCATCTTTCCAGGACAACCCAAGAGGGTTTCTGAAAAGTGCACACAATGTGCCAACGTAAGTTGCAGCCTTAGGGCTGAAGGTATGCTGCAAAAACATAAATGGAAAGATATGGATGAAGCTGATGTAGAAACCTACAACTCTTCTCCAATAGGTCCTCTAGATGAAATAATGGCTCCTCCGCTGAAGAAATCACCTCCCAAAACAACCACTGCAAACACTCCTGCAACTCCTCCCTAAAATAATGCAGATATGGAGTGAAGCTGTGCTGTAGGGGATACATAATCCTTGTCCTAATGCCAAATATGTCAATTCTTTATAGGCCTTCCAATGGATGGAAACCTTCCTCCACTTCAAAACTAGCTCTGAAGTCACCCAATATAATTCTCCACTACTGCATCCTGCAACACAACACAATACTCTGCAGAAACTGTGCTGGTGAAGAAATTTGTAGCTTGGCCTCAAGCCTGAGTGTGGAAATGTAGTGTAATACTCTTCCAAGAGGCCTATCAGGTCCGAAAAATAATAAAAAATATAAATTTTTATTAAAAAATAAATTTTTAATATGAAAAGATTAGTTCTCTTTATGTATATCATTCTTATATATATATATATCATAATTTAGACTAATTTATGCTACGTGAACACACACATACCTCCTAAGTTTTGCGAAAATTTGCAAGGACATATTGCATTTAATGGAAAATTGCGAGATTATATGACACTCAATTTTTTTGCAAAAAATATCATTAAGACAAAAACATAATCCTTAACATATTTCCTTTTTATTCTGAATCAAAAATCACAATTCTTATATGAATTTTGAGGGATACAATTCGACAAAAGAGGAAAAATTAGAAAATTTGCATCACGACATTTGGCCCAAAAGTGTAACCCATCTTCATGCATTCACCCAAATCGACCAAAAAATTATTAGTGTTACACTCTCTATCATGATATAAATAGATACGGTTTTGGTATAGTTCACACAACGTATTCTTGTCTTTGTAATTTATTTTGTATTGTACTTCTAGGAAAGATTCTGCATATATTACATTATAGGGACTGCTTGTGGCAACTTCCCTAAGGAAAAAGAGTAAATGCATGTCATAGAGGAAAACATAGTAGATCGAAGATGGATCTCTAAAACTCATTATGGAATTATTGAGAGTGTTCATACATTGTTTTCTTTCTTCCAATCTTGTTATGCAACCTTCCAACTTCAATATCTTCTTCAATTCTTCATTCTAACAATCCTATTTTGACCAACATTCTTTGAGGTACTTAGCCCAATGGAACATATACCAAAATTACCTATGGATTTGAATATCCTATCTATGCTTCTCTATATATACCATCCTATTACCATAAGCTTAAAACAAAAACTTCCACTTTGAGATACTACAATTGTCTTAGTGGCAAGTATATCTTCTTTTTTCCGGGTTATCCTATCCTAAAAATAATATTTCTCTATTTGAACTTGTTTTTCTTAAACAAGGAATATATTTGTATGATAATCCTTTCTCCCAACAAGAGGATATTTTGTCTAAATTTTAGCATCAATGTGCTTGGTTTCTTTGGGATTTTTTAGTACAGGTCATCTTACCTCCTCTTGATTCGAAACAATGTTAGTTGGCTCAGTTTAGGTGTAATAAGATATATGGAAAAAATCAAGAGAAACAACAAGAATAGAAATAGGAGTAGAAATAGGAGTAAAAACATGTTTTATTTCATTGATTTCCCATTAAAATTATTAGGATATGGTTGAATGAAGTGTTTTTCTACCTCAACTAATATTTCCAGTCCTTCCCACAATTGGTAGCCTTGTAATTTTTCCTTTAGGCTTCTCGACTTCTCCTTCATTTTGTGATTTAATCTCTTAAATTTATAGGCTTGCATGACAAGTGTCGCTATAGCGTGGTTTTAGGGGCATCTTGCTTAGGATATTATGTATTATCCTATGCCTTATTCACATGACCAATTCCTTTGAGGAAAACTCCTTGGTACATCCTTGTGGTGTGTCAATTTCTATTTCCATGGAATCCTACTCCTCTATTGGTTGTTGTGTGACAACATGTATTTATTACTCAACAATTAATTTCTCTATTGGTTCTTTTGAAAAAATAGGTATTTCTTCCATTGAGACTGAGTTTTCTATGAGATCTTATGTGACAATAGATATTTTTTCCTCAACAACTAATTCATTTATTGGTTCTTATGTAAAAAAAATATTTAATCCATGAAAATTGAGTCTTCTATTGGTTCTTATGTGATAGTATGTATTTATCCCTTAGTATCTAAATATCTTGTTGGTTCTTTTGCAGTATTAGGTGCTTCTTTCTGAGGGGATAATGTTGGTTCTTGTGTAATAATAGCCCTAACTTGTAGAACTTCCAGGTTTTCCATAGTAAAGGATGATGTCCTCCTTTTTATTGGGATTTACCCAAAAGGTGTACGCATGTCCTTTATTTTCCTTATAGTCCAAATTATGTTCCTCAAAGGAGATTATTTGATAATTTATACATTATTTTCCTATGGTGTTAGGGAAGAGGAGGTTGTTTCTTGGTTATATTCCCTTATACTTGCAAGGGGTTTATATGTTTTGTATTCTTGTGCCTTAGTTCCACTTGTTTCTAGATCTACTACATATTTTGTTGGTTTCCCAGTAAGTATCCTAAAGTTTTGTCTTCTATCTCTAGTGCATTGAGTACGAAAATTTTGACTAACCCATGGTGAGAGACATAGTCCTAAGCTTTATTTTCATCTTTAAACCATTTTCTCATAACATGCAAAGTTTTACAAAAGGAATGAGTCACATTTATTAATTATTGATGATCAGGATATGTAATTATTTTGAGATGCTACCCAAAAATGGAGTCATAGTGACCTGCATAGGTGATTTATTTTAGTATAAAGAATTCAACATCTTTCCATGGTCAAGGAAATTATTTGTGATCAAACACCCCTCCTTTCATAACCAATGGCTTGTCTCCCTACATAAAGTATTCCTCATTTGTTGGGAGTATTTTTTTCCTTGTAGACCACCATTCGCCAACCTTAGTTAAACCTATCATTATGGTGAATATTACCTCTATCACCTAAATGCATTTCCCCATACATCAAACCCCTTCATATTCTCTAGAAAAGTCACCCATATTTCTTCCTAAAATATCTAATATGATATATCATTTGCCTATAACAATGTTAAATTTTATTTTTCATGTCAAACTATAGAAAATCCCATGGCGATTTCAATAGGAAAGCAACAATTGAACATGACATTGCAAAATTGTAACATTTACACTTCACAATGGGAGGAGTGGTAACCTTTATTACCAAAATTGGAATGCTCATGAAATGGGCATGAAAAATTTTCATTACCAAGGATGGTATTAACTTCAATCATGTGGAGATGTGGAAGAAATATAATAATTCATTGAAGGCACATGGATGATCTACTCAAAGACTGGGGTGGTTGTCAAGGTGGTAGGACATTAATAACTCCTCCCAACTGTAATGATGGGTTATCCTTTCCCAATGAATATGCAGTAGGGTGACGAACCAAAATTATAGGATTTTAATGTAAAATAGGGTGACTAGATAGGTTTCATTTCCATTATATTATGTCTTATTTAATAAAATATGTCAAGCATAAGAGAAACATACCTTTCTACTTACTAACGTGTGGTGACCATGAAGTGTACAACACATCATTCATGGTGTTATGTAACAACACATTTGGACAACAAGAGTTGACTTCACATCGGAGTTGTGGTGGATTTGTATCAGATTTGTAGTTTTGGTACACTGGTTGAAGGTGCAATGGAGTCATATAAAAGTTGCAATTGTGGTATGCTATTTAGTGTCGTAACAATCCTTGAAATGACTGGAGTTATAGTAGGATTATGGTAACGAAATACCTAGAGTTGTTGAAATGTTTCAAAAGGTTTTAGTAATCAATAGATTTACCAAATTTTCAATAAAATTAGAGTCATAGCATAGTTGCAACAAAATTCCAACAATCCATGGAATGATCAAATTTCTAGCAATCCATGATGAAGGTTGTAGTTGTAAATTCATAAAATATTATTTCATATATATATATATATATATATATATATATATATATATATATATATATATCTATGTGTGTATATATACATTATTTTGTTATATTGTGTTTCATCCATTTTGATGCTTTTAGAGTGGAAAAAGTGGAGGAATCATCTCAAAGGACCATTTCTATTGGCGAGACACAATTTGGTAGATTGGGGTTTGAAAACTTCTAGGAGAATTTTGAGGCATCAAATGGATTTTTTTTTGGATGAAAAATTGTCTCTTTAGTGAAATAATATTTTAACCTATTCTACACACATATAACTTTCCAAATACACAAGAATCTCCTTAATTAGAGTGTGCGTGTAAAAGTGATCTCACTCAGAAGTTGACATTTTTGTTTTGAGCACCATAATTTAAGAGGATGTTGTATCAACCTCCATTATTCGTGGAAAAGGGGCTAGCCATGTGATCATGATGAATAATACTCTAGAAGAGTTCATATTGTATCTATAGTTAATAGTTGGAGTCAGACCTAACCACTAATAGGCTATCAGGTTTTGTTACAGCCATGCCACTAAGAGGAAAAGGGATTACATTCTTTTGAGGGACTCTTTTTCAATATATGAGAAGAGTATCCAAGAGAGATAGAGAGAGAGAACAATGAGATGATTTATGCATTGTAGCATCCAACAAGCCACATGCCTTACTTCTATGTACTTGTATCTTTTTTCTATTCAAAGAAAGATAACTGAGTGGCCTCACCTTCCATCTGGGTTTTCTCTAGAAAGGGTTTCCCATGATATATTTTATGTCAATAATTTTTTGTGAGTTTTTGTTCTTTAATTACTACATAATTATAATCTGAATGTATATGCAATAAACATAAATTTACATATCCATTAATCTAAAGATAAATAAACCCTCATAGTTTAGGTTCCATATTTTAAATTATAATTTATCAAATGTGTTGTGACAAATTGTCTAGTGGAATATCCACAAAAACGTATTGATCATGTTGGTATCAAAGTATGTTTCTTTTGGTATAATTTGGATATTTATAGTGAATCTATATCAATGAAGCCAAAAGTAACAAAAACCCAATCATGGTCTAAAAATTTGTGAATAACCTTCCCGATACTGCAAAGAAGAGGTTTTCATGATTGTAAGCACAATTGTAGGTATAAAATGTAACATGAATTTCCTCATGACATCCTTTATCAATAAGTTTGGGCTATTTGGAGAAGATGGGTTTTCTAACACAAAGACTCAATGAGAGGGGAGATCAAGATATTGGGAAGAAGTAGAGAACGAGTCTAAGAAAGAACCAAAAAATATCAACCAATTTTGAGTTTCGTGAATCATTCTGAATCCTTGTTAAAAGTGCAAGTGAAGGTTGATATCAAGCCATATCAAGGTGATATTGATGCTATAAAACTAAATCATTGGTTACAACAATTATAAGTTTATTTCAGAGTTAATCACATAGAGGAAGAATAGAATATCTTGTTTACACAACTAAAATTAGAGGGACATGCCTTGACATAGTGGAAAAACCACACAAATAACTTGAGAATTGAGAGATGTCCTCCAATGACGAAGTGGGATGACTTTAAAACAACTATAAAGTCACAATTTTACCCTATCATGTATGTACAGGACTAGTGGATATAGGGGAAATACTTTAGGCAGAAGCAAGGGTAGCGTGTACCTGAGTACACCCAAAAATTTAGAAAGATGGCCATAGTGGTGGGTATTTATCCATAGAACCCAAATGTTCTCGTCAAGTTTTTGGGGGGGTCTACACAACCAAATTCAAAATAAAGTGATGTTTTTCAAGCCCATATCATTAGATGAGGCTTCCGTATGGGTACACTACCTGGAGAAAATAGGACTAAAGAAAAGGAAATCAAGTCGACCATTTTTGAAGGAGCAACTCGAAACTTCTAAGGAGTGGAAGAAGAAGTGGGAAGGGGAAAATATACAAAACCAATGTCCAAAAAACACATGTGCAAAGATCCCAACAACCAATACAACCAATGTAACATTCATGGTCATACAAAGGATAAGTGTTGGAAGTTGCATCCAAAGCTTAACCTAAATAACAAAAATAAAGATAGTAAGAAGAAGAATCTCATAGCCACTGATTCGAGAAACCTAGTTTAAATTAACTTATATGTGGATGAGAATATTGTATATACATCACTATAGAAGGAGATAAATCTAAGTATCCTTCAACAACATGAAGAGAATGAAAACACCAGGCTCTTCAATATAAATATATAGGTTAAAAGGATAAAGATTTGTGCTCTATTCAACTCAGGATCAAAGGAAAATATCATTTCAAGAAATATGGTCAAATAATTGGGATTGGAATTTTGTGATCATCCAAGCCCATATCCATTAGGATGGGTAAATAAGGGTGAAAAGATAAAGGTAACAAAATAATGAAAAATTAGATTTTTTATCGGTGCTAATTTTATTGATGAAGTGGAACGAAATGTAGTTCCCCTTGATGTATATGGAGTGACATTTGGAAGTCCCTACATGTACATGCATAATGACATCTTCAAGTGAAGATCCAACTAATGGTTACATGTTAAGGATGGAAAATCGTCCACCATCAATACACACAAATGTAAGTAAAAAATTTCACTGGTATGTGCCAACAAGGCCTAGAAACTGATCAAATATAGTAAGAAGTATTTTTTATTGTTTTTAAGAAAAAATAAGTTTGTAGAAGAGCATGGAAAATTTTAGGGGCTAATATTCGCAAGTGGGCTAATTTTCAATGGTTTTTCCAAAAAAAAAGATTCGCCAATTTCCATTTTTTTATAAAAGTGATTCACCCAAATTTTACAATATAAAATTATTTTCCCTTAAAAATTGCCAACATTATGTAGACAATATATATAATCATTATAAATTTGAAGAATTTTACAAATACATCAATAAACATTTTATATTTTTCATATTAGGGACTAGTGATATTCGCCAATTTTTAAACTTCAAAATAATTTTCCATCCTTAAAATTTTCCCTGTAGAAGAGTCAATGAGGGAAAAGGAATCCTTGGGGTGTGTTCTAAAAAAAGAAAAGAAATGGAAGTGTAGCTGCAGGAATACATGGATGTGTTATAGGAGCCTAAAGGGTTACCACCTAAGATGGAAGTGGAGCCTAGGATCCAAATATTTCTAGACTCCCCATTTCCAAACATTAGTTTGTATACAAATTATATTATAAAAGAAAATGAGGAGAATAAAAATTGCAACATGGTGTCATTTGAATGAGTACATGACCACATGGGTCAGCCATCATCATTATCCCAAAGAAGAATGGGACTTCGTAAATGAATGTAGATTACAGGGTGTTGAAAAAAATTACACTATAGAATATGTACCCCTACCCATAATATATTATATGTTAGATCAATTGTAGCAAGTGAAATACATAACTAAGTTGGACTAAAAGTCTAGATATCACCAGGTTCAATTCAATGAATATTATACCTATAAGATCGGCTTCAAAATCAAGGAGGGTTTGTATGAGTGGTTAGTCATGCCATTTTTCCTATGCAATGCACCAGCTACATTTATGAGGTTAATGAATGATATATTGCACCCTTTTATAGATTCATTTATTATTGAATATTAAATTGGAGGATATACAAGTATATAGTGCTACTTGGGAGGAACACATCTCACATTTAATGCAAGTGCTAGAGACATTAAAGAAGCACCAAGCTTAGTAACAAGAACCATGAATTAAAACTCAAAACTTCAAAATTTAAATTAAATTTTAAAGCAAACTATACTATGAAAAATTCAAGATCTGATTCTAATTGGACAAGAAATTGAAATCTATTGTATTAAAAAATGAAAGTAAATCTATCTATATGACTCAAAAAATGAAATTTATTCTATGAATTGTAAAATTATTCTACTCCAATTTTAATATGTGAGACTTGAAATAAATATAATTTAAAATACTGAAAGGAAATCTGACTATCCAATTGAAAGCACAAATATTCTACAAAACTATTATAGAAAGCAGTGAAAAATAATAATTTGTTAACAAAATATCGAGTGCAATACCCTCCAAATATTAGTAATGTGCATATTATATCGAGAACCAACTATAGATGTCAAAATGATGACTAGAAAAAGCATGAAATGCTTCAAGGAATTTTTTTTGGATTTGTAAGTTTATATTGAGAGCTCAATCTATAACAGACAGAAAGTAAGTAAGAAAACTATATTGAATATAGAGAATTAAAACATATAAAGATATTGAAAACTAAATTGAAGAAAATACTAAAAAATTGAAATTAAAATTAAAATTATACTATTTCACAACTCCATAGGGGGCCCTCCTGGTGAGTCTAAGGAATTATAAACTCATATAACTTGATTTAAATCACCAATTTCATTTAGAAATGTGTCTTATCAGAGTTTAAATTAATTTTAAAAAGACATAGTTTTATTCTTCTATAAATAACAAAAATTACAAATTAATATTCATCCTTCACATTTGATCTCCCCTCTCATCGAAGAGATTGCAATTTCTAGAGTTTTGAGGAAATTAACAAACTCAAAATTTTCTTGCTTGGGTTTTAGTCTTGAGGTCAGTTTTGAAAATAATATCCAATATTATTTTATGGATCTTTGGATTAAAGATCAACCCATATATGATAAGAATGTTCTCACTGCCACGAATTTTCTAAAGAACATCTCGCTCCAATCTTTTTGGTGATTGGGTGTTGACCGTAAAATTACAAAACCATTTTCTCACGAAATCATCAAAATAAGGCCCTAAAATATCTCAAATGGTAACAAATTTGAGAAAATTTCTCATGAAGAACCTAATAGGTCATGTTCTTAAAAAACCCATGTTTTTGTTTTCCAAAATTCGGCTTCATTTGAATAGAAAACATGTTTGAAGTTGATTGGCCAATATTGCTATCTTTTTCCTTTGATCTCTTGCTGGAGGTCCACATGTGCGAGTTGGGGGATTTTGACCAATAAAAATTCATATTAGAGTTTATAGAAACCAAGTCCAAGTGTTGGATTTCATTTAGAGTGGTTCTACTACATTAATAATGGAGATAGCTACGAAAATTGACTTGAGCTACAAAATCTTGAACTGTCAAATATCATTAGTAAAACCATACATAGTTATCCTTAATATACTAAAAATAAAGGAAAATGATGTAAATTAACCACTTATAAATATAGAGACACATCATGAATAATTATGGTAAAAATGTTGGTAAGTGGGTGAAATGGTGCAATGGATGGATGGAATTAATGACTTAATGAATGACAAGGACAAGTGAGAATGATGACAAATCAGTGACCCAACACAATGCTTCTATTTGTAAGTCCCCATTTGAAACTTGTTTTGGATATTTTCCACCTTCACCTTTGGATATTGTGTATGGGAAATAAGGATGAGAGAGGGAGGATCTTACAATGGATGCCTTAAGGGTAGATAATTTTTTTTATAAAATTAGGCAGATCCACATATAAGTATAAGACACACTACATAAGTCATATGGGAAATACAAGGCCAAAGATGACCAACACAGAACCTAGATTTTTTTTAAGGTGGAAGATAGAGTATGGTTACAATTGAGTAAGAAGAGGGTACATGGTCCTAGTAATAAAATCAATATTCTATGGTATGGCCCCTCTAACATACTAGAAAAAGTGGGAGATAATGCCTATACACTCAATCTATCCCCATACATGTGCATTTACTCAATTGTGATTGTAGAGAATCTAGAACTCTATGAGCCTTCCATGGTATATTAGGAAGAGAAACATATCCTACCTTCTGTATAGGATTTGACAATAAATACTCATAAAAATTTGATAGAGGATACAATTTTTCAAAATAGGTATAAAACTATAAGAAAGGAGAATCATGACCTTTTGTATATTAGGTTGAAAGGACAACTTTCGTGAAAGGCTGAATGGTACACAAAAGTGAAGGTGCAGGAAACATTTACTCACCTCATTCAGAAGAAGATTTTGGGGAACAAAAGCCTCCAAAAATGGGGACGATTGATCTAGATTGAATTAATATATTATTTACCATCCATGGAAATGATTTTAGAGGGGAAAAAGTTGAGGAATCATCTCATAGGACCATTTTTACCAATGGAACCCAGTTTATGAGATTGGGCTCTTAAGTCTTCCGGGAGAATTTCGAGGCATTAAATGGTGTTTTTTGGTGTAATTTTTTTCCATGTTAGCGAAACACCTTTTAAACCTATTTTACAATTATATACCTTTCCAACGATGTAAGAATGACATCAATCATATTTTTTATGCAAAAGTTATGCCACTTGGAAGTTGACCTTTCTGTTTTGACTACCATTATTTAAGAGGATGTCACGTCAGCCTCCAATATTCATGGAAAAGGGGATATCCATGTGATAATAATTATGAATAATTTATAAGATTCCATATTGTATCTCTACTTAAGAGTTGAATGAGTCAAACATAACCACTAATAGTTTATCAAGCTTTGTTATAACCAAGCCACTAGGAGAAAAAGGGATTCCATTCCTTTGAGGGAATTTTGTTCCATAAATAACTAGAGTAGCTGAAAATGACAAAGACATAGAAAACACAGAGGATTTATGCATTATAGTAGCCCATGATCCATAGGAATTCTATCTTTGTACTTTCATCCATTTTCTATTCAGAGAAGGAGAGTAGAGTGACCTCACCTCCCAGAGGGTTTTTCTATCGAAAGGGTTTTCCAGGATATATCTTATGTCAGTCACGGTTTGTGAGTTTTTATTTCATTGTTCTATATTTTCTTAATAATTATAATTTTCATGCATATTCAATAAAAATTATTTTATAGATCCATAAATATAAACAAAAATAAACCCTCATAATGTATATTTCATATTTTTAATTATAATTTATCATACATGTTATGAAAAATTATCCAATGGAATATCTATAGAAATTTACATATATATATATATATATATATATCAATGTTGATAGGTGTTGGGTCAAAAAGGCGACTTTTTTAAGGGTAACCTTATTGCTTTACATTAATTATTAACCCAGGGCAAGTCTTGTTATTTCAAGAGTGTAAGAAAAATATATGCAAGTGACATCAAAGGTTAACTACTCTAGATCGTTGTAAGAAAGATTGTCTAATTCTCGAAGTTCAATCAAACCAACTTGAAAGTGAACTATGAAATACTTCAGACCAATCAAAGGAGAAAATTATTTTCTAAGCTTTGGCAGAAATAAGAATAGATTGCAATTGAACAACACGCTTTGATGAATTTAATTGAACAACAATCAATTATTCTAGATTTTGCAATGGAATTGTCTATCAATCAACTAATAGCATCATTCAGAATCAAACATCAAACCAAACTTTCACATTTATGATGAAAAGATTCAAGAAATAACTATATGTAGAATTGAACAATGAAAATGTTGAAACCAGTCTAACGAATGTAAAAGCATCACTTCCTAATAAAAGAACATGAATGATAAATCTAATCTAGTGAAAAGGAAGTTATAACATATCATGCCTTTGATTAACCAATTGAATGATAATGTTATGAAATGCAAAGGATAACTTAAAATGAAAGTTCTGTAAATAAACGTATAGCACAGAATAGTAGGAGAACCCCCAGGGCTAGGCCCGAAGCCCCTAGAAGCCTTCTACTAAGGAATACTCAAAAGTTGTGTATACTGAAAATGCCAATTTCTTCATTAATCAACAAAGCAATACATTAGCACGAACTTGATGATTCTGTCTGAATACATTTATTGCAAGAAAATTATAATACATGAACTATTTGTTTATTTCTTTCATCTCCATCATTTTATAGCTTAAAGGCGAAATAAAACAAAGTAACGGATCCTCCCCATCAGGAGATCCTGCCGCTTCATGGATATCAACTGAATACTCCAAGAGTAGGCGTGTCTCTACATCTTCCGCTGATTAATAGGAGCCGATACGATTCTGTTTAGTTTTCTTGTCTTCTTTCATTTGGTCATCTTGGTCAGCATTTTGGTTGTTTTTCTTCCCTATCAATAAAGACATCAACAAATCAATTGTTATTCTATTAAACACACCATTTATCAATAATTCATTCTACCCCACTTTTTCATTAATTTCCCTTACTTTATTGCTAAGGTGAAGTAAAAATATATAAAATCAAATGAAAAATCATGGTAAATGTAGGGGTAAAATGTACCTTCTCCTCGGCCCAACATACTCCCTTGCTTACCTTTTTGCAGGTCCTCGTGCAAACATATGGTTGAGATGTAGCTGGGTTAAAGAATATGTAGAATATACTTCTTCCTTGTAGAGTCTAAAACCATGTTTTTTTTTTTATCTTTGCAAGTTTTGATTTTGTGTGCCCCTATGGTAACTCATAATCATGATGATAGTCTTCAGGAGGGTACCATATTATGGGGCATCTGTATCACATCCTGGCGTCTGTCACATGTGAGATATCTTTGAATGAACTCTGCCAATTCTTTCTAAGGCTACTGCAAGGATGCAGGATTAATACCTTTCCCTTTTCGTTCAAGTGGTTCACTTGCATCTTGGTAAACTAAAATTTCTTCTTGTATAAGGACGTGTTTATCAGTCCATTTTTCTCCTTCTATTGGATGTCCAGAGACCTCAACGATGATTTCTTCAGAGACTGGTATGATTCTTCCTTTGACTATGGTATGCCCTTCCCACAGGTTTTGTAAGAATTCAAATGTTGTCTCTGTATTAAACCCTTGTATTCTGTGTAGATATGGAATCCAGCCAACTTGCTGGAGAACGGTGCAAGCTGATTCTAAGGCTTGAAAATTTGCGGGTTCATTGTGGAGAGCATTTCCATCCATGGCTATTGTGTTTTCAGAATTGGTTTCTTCTTCTGCATGCATTTATTTAGGCTCTATTAGTTAAAAAATAATAAATACTCTATGCAAATTTTATAAAATATATTATTAAAAATATGATGGAAATGCAGTAATTCTTTCATCCAATTAGGATATCCGAAGGGAATCACATGGTTAATTCACATGCTTATTGGTTATGAATATTCGTACCCCCTCAAATGAAAGAAGGGTGTCCACGGCCTTAAAGCTCAAGAAAAGAGGAAAGGCGGTAACAATCATGAAGGCACATGAAGTAAAAGTTAGAAGTTGGTAATCATCATGATCAGGAGCTCAAGTCCAAGCCATGAAAAAAAAACTCAAAATTGAAAATGTTTAAAATTGGTTGAAACCAAGATGGTTTCATAGGTATCGTCTTTCTGATTCCGGAGCCATAAATGGTTTGAAAAATGGACACCGTATGAAGAATTTATTGCACTTTTAGTGGAGTGGGTCCGGCGGAGCACGGAGGGGCCAGCCCTCCTCCCATGGAACCTCATCATATGACCAGTGTGGGAGCTTAATGATTAAGAGCGCTTAAGGAGCCTAATCTCAAGTTTAATATTTAATTAAGCTTCAGTTAAGTGGAGTTTAATATGGTGGAGATTCTGGAGGCGCTCCCAAATTTAGGTGGACTTCCACTTTTAGTGGAGTTAACTAGCAGTTGCCCCACATTTAGTGGAGGAAATTGGGGCAAAGTTGTTTTGGTCATAACTTTCTCATTACTCAACCTTTTGGAACGAATTTTTTTTTGATTTCGTATGTTCTCAAAATTTTGGACTGAATGGCATAGGTTTTAGAGCCATTGGAGCTCATTTTTAGCCTTTTTAGCTTCGGAGAATCTTTTTGAGCCACTAGGGCCATTTTGGGTTTTGAGTTTGGTTGAGCTGTGGTTAACCTTTTTTGGTGAACCAAAAGTCATTTTATACTATTTCTTTCATTCCAGAGCCATGGGAATAGGTATTAGCTCTGTTTTAAGACTTTTAGAGGCCGAAAAACTTCAGGAGAGTTTTCAGGGCCACCATGGCCATTTTGGGGTTTGAGATGTTTTGAGTTGTGGTTATCATTTTGAGGTGAACCAAAGCTCTATTTCAGATAATTTCGAACTTATGAAGCCATTGGAAGTGGGTTCAAAGGAATTTTAGGACTTCTATAGCCCGAAAAATTGCAGAGAAGTTCAAAGCACCAACAGGACATTGATGAAGAAATCATTGTTTAGTTAATTTGAAAAGGCATTATTAGCTTTTTCCTGCCTTTTGAATCAGTTTATATGTTTATATTTGTCTATTGAGACACTTATAATCTTGTATTGCATTTGAGAGCTTTTAATACAAGAGGACAAGCCCATTTTGGGAGGCTTGATCCATGAGATGTAGCCCAGGAGTTGGGGTGAACTCCTATATTATATTGCTGTTGTGTTTTGATATTATATTTCTGAATATTGTTTTTGATACCCATGTTAAGTTTCAGCAAAAACACTTACACTTAAGATACATAAACAGTGAAAAGACATACACCATTTGCAAGCTAAATTTCCGCATAATGTCAAGTTTAAAGCAAGATCATTTTAATTAAATCTGAGTATTTACTTCTATTATTTCTTTAGGCAGAGTCTGTAAGAGGGCCAGGTAGCCTCTGGATTCATCCTTTCTTTGAAAGGTGAAATATCCGGTAAATGCCCCTATAGTTTATCTCTGTATTAGAAATATGAAGTTCTCACATTTTCAGATTTAAACTTAGAGTATTTTTGCACTCATTTACATAATTGAAAATGGATACCTTGCACCCTTTTCAAGTACCTTCCATTATTAGATCAGATGGTATCCGAGCTCAGGTTGAGCATTTTTTATTGTGCAAATGGTTTTAAAATAGTGTAAGAGATTTACTATTTTATTGGTTGCAAAATGGTTTCTTGAATGAGAAGGGGTCTTTACTAACATTTGGCTAAAAGCTTGTCGTTTGTTTGAAAGCTTTGAGGAATTTTATTTGGAAGTTCCTTTTGGTTGTTTTGACCATTCACATAATGTCAAATTCTTCTACAAGTGAAGTTTCCTCCTTCACGAGATTCTTCAATGATGACATTGTTGGTCTCCCGTGTTTTGACAGTTTGGCAAATCAAAAGACAAGGCAACATCAGATCCAATCTTTAGAGTTCCAGGATCTAGTCCTCCTGTTCTCAGAGAGGGATCTCTCAAATATTTGTTTGCAAAGGTTTATCTTGTGTGCTTTGATTATGGATTTTAGACTAGTTATTAAGTGCAGATGTTTGTTTGGTTGGATTGAGTTGATACAACAGAACACGAAAGGTCTAAGAAAGATAGACAGAAAGAGGAGATATCTGGTTCATTGGGAAATGGAGTCAAAATAAGGTCATGACAAACTCTTCAAGGGATATGGGATATCAAAGGGAAAATCTAACTTGGCCACAGGATCCTTTTGTTTTTGGAATGAGATGGACATTAATGATTTGGAAAGAGAAGTTTGATTCTTGACAAAGGGAACTTGAAAACATAAATTAACAATAAAGAGATATTTGATAGACAGGGCTAACCATAAATTCTACAAACATTCTTTAAGCAAATAATGACTTCAAGACAACTTTTAAAATGAAACCTAAGATTCAGGGAACTCCCTATTTCCTCAAAGATTTTATTTTAAAGGATTTAGAAAACATATAAGATTCACTGATAGTCGCATTCATAGAAGAGGGAACACCTAAATAACATCTATGCTTACAACTATAAAGACCTTCAAAACAACTGTTCAAGCAATGGCAAAGGGCAAGATCAACACCAACCTCTTTGATTAACTTTAAAACAATGTTACTTCAAAGGGAGACTTCAATAACAGCTTTCAAGTGATAGCAGACAAGCAGGGAGAACCATAAATCATGCTGAAACCAACTATTTGAGCTATTAAGGAAATAAACAAGCATGAAGACTAAAGAGAGAGATTAAAGACTCTAAAATACTTCAGCAGAAGAAAACGTAAAACAGTGAAGGGTGAACAGGTATAAGGTGCTTCCAAGAGTCATTTCTTAGCCTAAAAATTTCAGCCTACTGTAGTAAGAAATTATGAAACATAATGAAAACATGGGAAAAACATCAAACAGTTCAGGATACTTCACCAACATCCAAGCTCATGGATCCAATGATAGAGCCTTCTCAGGAACAGACATGCAACAACATCATCAAGACATCCAAGACTTCAATTTGTTTTTCAACTTCAACAGACTTGTATATTTATTCAGAGAGTTTCAGTGTTACAAATTGTAATCAAACAACAACCAACACTCACTCATATTCTGCTGTGGTATATATAGAAGGATGAGGAGGTGAGATCTGATTAAAAGATATCAATTACAATCAATATAGAATTAAATGGCTCACTGGCCCTCGAGGGGCTCAAATGAGGAGATTTACATGCATATCCTCTGTATTAAATGTTTTACATAATGATTTCAAGCTTGGTAGGAGTTTTGTTGACCTTTGAGGCACTATGTGTTGTCGAAGTAACTCTGTAGATATTCTTTGCATTGAAGTTGCTGGAAGAAATAACTCTTCGGCTGTGCTGTGAGGCAGATATTTGATCCCGAGCAATAACTTCTATTCCTGATTGAATACTTTGAGGCATAGGTGGCACTTTAGTCACTGGAAGGAATCAATTTTCCTCTATTTCTGGTGATGGAGAATTTCCTGTCGGTGAAACCCTTTGGATCTGTTTTGAATTCTGCTTTAACCCGGGGACTAGGTTTATAATGATATTTTTAGGCCATAATCCTCGTAAATAGTCCATTAATCCTTTGCTATGATAATTTCCTGGTCTTCAGCACTGATACTCTTTCTCTGCGCTTAATCCATGTTTTCTTGCTGTTGCACAGGGTTGCACAGGGTCTGAAATGCATCAATGGTTCATGAAACATTGATAAAAGTGAAGTTTAAACTCGGTGGTTGATTTCATTTGGTAAATCAAAAACCAGAGAGTCGTCACCCTCTTCTTTCGAATCTTCTTCGTTCATAGTGAAAACCTTCGAAAACCTGCAAAATACAAACAAAATGTTATAAAAACCTGTTTTTATGGGTCAATCTGCATCGGAAGGTGCAGAGGAAGCGAGGCCGTTGGATGGCATCATCCAACGGTCGGGGTTAATCGGAGAAGGCAGAAGAGAGATTAAATCTGAGCCCTCAATCGCGCGTGATCGACGGCCGAGAGCGGAGGTTTGAAAGTCAAACGAGGGAATTGAGCGATGGATTTTGGACCATCGATCTACAGATCATATCGACGGTGGAGACACGACTGTCGCTTGTACGATGGCCTGTTTATTGCGCGGGCACTTTGATTAAACATCGGACACTTTCGGCGATCGACAACCATTGGATGAGTGGGCCCAGACGGGGGACGACGTTTGCACAATGGTTTTTAAATCGTACAAAGGACGCATGGCGGTAGGTGTATGGAATCGCTGGCCATCGGGGGAAAACAACCCTTTGCCCGAAGGTGGTGTGAAAAATACCACCGGGTTTGGAAAACAACGCACAGTTTGGGGGGGGGTCCACAGGCAGGTCAAGCTCCGCTCTGTCCGATCTGCGGAGCAGATCGACGGCCGAGATTGATTCATAAATCATACAGGCGGAACCTTTGGAAATTAAATTTAAAACCCAAAAATACGATTTACAAAGGTTTTTTATGTTTTGGGTGGAGAAAATTAAATTGAAAGGATAAGCGCTCGACGGTCTTGGTGCCTAGTCCTGGCGCTCGATTTTATGGACGAAGAAGGGTAAAAGGCTTAGCCCAAGAGGGCTTAAGCCCAATACATACAAATATGCATTTTTCATGATTTTTTAATGGTTTTTGATGAAAATAGAGGGTTCCGATAAGGCTAAGAAGGGGTCTTAGACCTTATGAAATGGATTTTATGGAATGGAAAGGGAAGAAAACATGAAATTATAGGATTTTCATGGGATATGGGGGAAAAGAAAAAGAGGTTAGTTTGGGAAGGAGGAAAAGGGAAAAAATGGGATTTGCCGCAGTGTTTTGGGTTTGGAAATCAACAGGATTTCTGGGTTCTGAAGGGAAACAGTAGTGAATATTATCCAAGGATAGGATCTTTATCAAAAGTCTTTAAGTAACAGCAATTTTAGTAATGAAATTTTTTCTTGAAGGCTATCCAACATCATTTAGCCACCATCTGATATGATATATTTTATGGGTGGCTAACAGTGGCTCTACTTGGGGATGGTGCCTTTTTGAAGGCATCAAGAACTGCAGACTTGTATTCTCTGGGAGGCTGAACAGTTGCCTCATCCATTGGGCTGTTTTTATTCTTCTTGAATGATCTTCTTTTTCTCTGGAAACAAGTTATCAATTATTGAAAAACAATGGAACTTTATCAACAAACTTTCTACCTACCCAATCCTACTGATCTAACATTTTTTCTTCATCTGAGTGCACTTGGATTGGAAAACTCTCTCACAACATTTTATTCTTTTTGAAAACAAAAATCTAATCTAGTTCTACTTCTTATCTCTTCATAGATCCAAATTAAACAGTTGGATCCATATTATTCTCTACCTAATCTACTGGCTATTGGGATTAAATTGTCCAACAGAATTTCATTCTCTAAATTCTATAACATAAATTTAAAAAATAGTCAAGTCAAGGTTAAGTTGTTTGACTTGCTGTGATCTATGGCATAAAAACAAGCTGCACATAGATTATTATTTGTAGAAAAATAAAACAAAATGGAAGGCTTAAAATCTGAAAGTTTCTCGTCACGGCCTTCTCTTTCCTTCACAACTACGTTTTTTTCTTTGTTTTTGAGCTGTCTTTTCTTTTCTTCTAGTTCAGGTTTTAAGCTGATTAGAACCAGATCTTGATATTTCTTTGACTCAGAATTTAACATAAGTTTGAGTCATTTCCTTTGGGAAACTTTGGTTCGGATTTTGAGTTTGTTTGAACCTTCAATTTCTATCCTAATCTATCTACTGATAAGCCAAGATTGAACAGTTTGGCAAATCAAATTCACTATCCTATCAGCAGAAAATTTAAAACTAATTAGTCAAGATTAAACTATTTGACCAACTAGAAGTGTGTTTTGTAGAAGTGGCATTTAAGCTTGCACACTTTTAGATTTATTTCTCTTTTTTGGCATGGGGATTTGCCTTTCTTGTTTTCATTTCTGCCCTCTTTTCTTTCTTTCTACTATTTTTGTATTTTTGATTTTTCATAAATTTGAATGCAACGGTTTAGACTATGATATTTATAATGGTAAAACAAAAATGCTTTGAAACTTAAGATCTTTGGCAGAATTAATGCTTGAGCATCCTGCCATTGACAGGACCTCCATACAGGTCTTCTCCATTGACTTCTTTCAAGAAAAATGTATTATGACCCCTCTCAGCATGAATAATATAGGCCCTTTCCACAAGTTCTCAAACTTTCCATGTTTCCCCTTCTCTTCTCTTCTTGAATCCCATTTAAGAACAACCCTTCCAACCTGGAAGTTGTTTGCCTTAGTCCTCTTATCAAATATTTTCTTTATATTTTATTAGACTAATTGTGTTCTTTCATAAACTTCTTCTCTAGTCTGCTGTAAATGGATTGTTTGGTTGATCCTCCTCTGCATATCATTTTCTTCAACCTGCACTTCTTGAAGGATCTTCATGACTGGAGCCCCCAATGAGGTAGGAAAGATTGCATCCATTCCATAAACCAAATGATAGGGGGACATATTTATTGATTTCTTTGTAGTTAATCTATCAGCCCATAAGGCATGAACCAGCTTACTGTGCCATGATTTTTTATTCTGTTCCAACAGCTTTTTGATGATATTAATGAGACTCTTGTAGGAGGATTCAGCTAATCCATTTCCTTGGGGATAGTAAGTAGTGGAATGGCCCAAGGTTATATGGTATTTGTGATAGAAATCAACCATCTTCTTAGATTTGAAAGCAGCAGCGTTGTCTGTTATGATTTTTCTGGGGCAACCAAATCTGGATAGGATATGGGTTTCAAGAAACTTGATAATGAAAGAGTCATTAGCATTCCTTGTAGGTATAGCTTCTATCCATTTGGTGAAGAAGTCAGTGGCTATGAGGATCCACTTATGTTGAGCTGAGGAGGATGGATGAATTTCCCCAATGAATTCCAGCCCCCATTGTTGAAAAGGTGCCTCAACTCTGATAGGATGTAAAGGTAAGGGAAGGAGTTTTCTCTTGCCATCAAAGATTTGACACTTATGGCAAGACATGACCAAATTCTGAGTGTATGGGAAAAGGGTAGGCCAATAGTAACCCGATCTAAGAATTTTGTTTGCTGTGACCTTCCAGTAGAGGTGTCTTCCACATTCTCCATCATGCAACTCATGCATGATTTTTCCTGCATCATCTTCAAGTAAACATTTAAGAAAAATCCCAACAGAATTTTTCCAATATAACACCCCATCTAATATACAAAAACTCAAAGCTTTCTGTTTCAAAAATCTAGCTTTAGTTTTACACAAAGAAGGAGGGACATTTAGATATAAAAGAACATAAATAATGTCAGCATACCAAGGAGAATTTAGAAATGTTTCTTCAATAAAAGGAGCATCAGATTCTTCCATTTCTTCCAACACATCCACCATATTTATGTCTAGTGCTTGGAAGTTAGATTCATCCATAAGTTTTGCTAATCCTTTCCCTTTTACTAATTTGTTGGGCCTGATTTCTAGGTCATATTCAAGAATAGTTGCAATCCATTTTCCCCTTTTACCATCAGGGTCTTGACTTATAATGTCCTTGACAATAGTATGTGGAACAAAAGCAATTATGTGAGAGTGTAAAATGTAGACCCTAAAGTCTTTTAAATCTTTCACTAATGCTAAGGCTTGCTTCTCCATGATGTTATAATTGAGAGGAGCATCTCTTAAGGCCCTACTAAAGAAGGATATTGGTTTTTCTTGTCCTAAATCATTATTCTGAAGAAAAATTGCAGCTATTGTATGTTCAGATGCAAAAGATAAAATGTAAAATTCTTTGGTAAAATCAGGACTAATCAAGTCTGGCATTTGGGTAAGAGCTTGTTTGACCAGTTCGAATGATTGTTTAGCTGGTAAAGTCCATTTTACACCCACATTTTTCCTTAGCATGTTTGTAATGGTTTTTAATAGCTCGACGAGGTTGGGAATAAACCTTCTCAAAAAATTAATCTTTCCAATGAAATATTGCAATTCTTTGAGGCTTCTAGGATGGCTAATTTGTAATATGCCATCTATCCTTATAGGGTCTATTTTGATTCCCTCTTCTGCAATTATATGACCAAGAAGTTTCCCTTCTTGGAGACCAAAGAGGGTCTTCTTGGGATTCAGTGATAAGCCAAATTTCCTACACTTCTCAAAAACCTTTCTTAGGTGAATGAAATGCTCTTCATCAGTTTTTGAGAGAACAGTTATGTCATCAAGGTAAATAATCATAAAATAGCCAATATCTTCAGAGAATGCTATGTCCATGGCCCTTTGGAAGGTGGCCCCTACATTCATTAATCCAAAAGGCATTTTGACATACATAAAGGTGCCCCAAGGTGTGGTAAAAGCAGTTTTGGTTTGATCACTTGGGAACACTAACACCTTATTGTAACCCGAGAACCCATCTAATAGGGATATTCTTCTTGAGACAACTACCCTTTGAAGTATATGGTCCATCTTGGGCAAGGGGTAGTTTTCTTTTAAAGAGGCTCTGTTTAAATTTCTGAAGTCAATACAGAGCCTGATTTCCCCTGTTTTCTTTCTAACAGAAACTAAGTTTGACACCCATTCTGAAAATCTAATGGGTACTATGATCCGAGCATTATACATTTTCTCAATTTCTGCCTTAACTAAAGGTAGTAAAAGGGGATTTATTCTCCTTAGTTTTTGCTTAAAGGGCTTTTGATTTTCCTTCAAGGGGATCTTATGCTGGATGATGCTGGTATCATATGATTTTAAGTCTTTGTATTCCCAAGCAAACACATCTTTGAATTCTTTGAAAAGCTCTATGTATTGCAATTTTATGTGAGCTAGGAGGGTGCTGGATAGCTTGATCATCTTGGGTTTTGCTATAATGCCTATGTTATGCTCTTCTACATTTCTTTCCACAGGCTCCATTCTTGGTTCTTTGGCTACATCGTTGAGATCAAACAGGTGTTCGAAAGGTGTGAGACCTCTTGGGATTTTATCATTTTTTCATTGTAAGACTTCCAAGTCTTCTTGGTATTCATTGTTCATTATCTCTGCTCAAACAGATTTTCACAATGATTTATATTAGTAGGATATGTCATTTCAACCTCTAGGATTTGTTCAATGTACAAACAGTTTTCTTTATGGCTAGTTTCTGGTATTGGTATGGTGAAATCACTTTTTGATTTTAAGAAATCATCTATGTGTCTATCAGATTCAAACACTTGCCAGTGATATTCATTATCAGGCACAACAGGTCTGTGTTTCACCTTTATACTGAGTTGTTCATTTATCTCAGGTACTTGGCAATTGCTGGTAATGAAGGCAAGTTCATTTGCTAGATGATTCAGTGCTCTAGGGATGAAAATGAGCTCATATTTTTCGAAAGTTTTTAATAGGTCAAGGGAAGCATTTCAATATTCCCTAAGTCTTGGATTCTTGGCTGATTATTCTCCTTTGATTTGTTTGATGATAAGTTCAGAATCCCCTAAAATAGATATCTTTTGGGCTTCTATTTTTTTAAGAAGTTGTAAACCTAGGAGAAGTGCTTCATACTCAGCAATATTGTTAGTACATGGGAAATCTAACTTGTATGAAAAACGATGATTTGTGTTTTGAATCTAGACACCTACCCCTGCACTGGTTTTATTATAGGATCTATTGAAATTTATTGTCCAAAGTATATTTGACTCATTTTCAGTTTCTTGTTGCTGTCGATTGTCAATGTTTCGAAGTTGATTCGAGGTAAGATTGGATTGTTCTGGTGAACTGATTGGATCCATGTTTTCTTTACCTTGTTGAGTAATTTCATCTTCATTACACAAGATAAAGGAATCTAAACTTGATTGAATAGAATAGATTGGAGTGTTGTTTGGTATGTCCATGTTACTCACCATGTACTTCATGTGGGATTCTCTGTATAGTCTTCTGTTTTGGTTAAAAACATGAATGGTGGCATAAGACATGTCCATTTGAAGGCTTCCCTGAAGTTTGGCTCCCCATGATCTTGATAAGAGCATGCCATACTTAGGGGGAATGTCAGCTACAACGATATCCATCACTAGATTCTTGGCAGGGATATGAGCTAGGTTAACACATAAATCTTTGATTAAACCCAAACATTTGACTCTGCTTGAGTCAAAAGAATACAAATATTTGTATGGTTTAGTAATTTCTAAACCTAAGCTTTCCATTAGTACCTTGGGCATTAGATTCTGTGAAGCTCCAGAATCTAACATGGCATTGTGTAAAATTTTATCGTGTATGTTCAAACTAACATAGAAGGGAGGGACTGGTCCTTCTTGATATTTTCCTTCAACCTCTGGGCCAAACAACAGCTCAGGTTTGTCATTTGCCAAGTTTAAGGTGTTAGTATCACTTCCTAAGTTCAAAGCTTTCAAAACTTGGTTTTTGTACACATCTTGGGTTACTAGTTCGGCTAGGGGGATGGTAATTTTTATCTTGGCAATCTCTCCCTCAAGGCTGAAAGGAATAATTGATTTATTAATATTTACATCTGTTTTTTCAATTGAATTCATTTCAGAAGATTTGATTTGCTGAACCTTGTTTGGAATAGTGATAGGAATAGTTTTATTAGGACCACTAGCTGAAGTGCTAGGGGTACTTTGTTCAACATTTGGCTGGATTCCCTTGTCTTTGTTTAAATCTGGTTTTTTGGCCGAAATGTTGTTTTTTCTGCTATCTTTTTGGGCTGGTTTTCCATGATTTTCTTGACAACAGTGCCAGTATTCTTATCTTTTCAATTCTCTATACTTCCCTTGCTCCTAAGATCATACTGTTTGTGTACCTCCATGATTGCATTTTCAAAACCTAATTTATAGTCATCATAATCTTCCCAGGTGTTTTGATTTTGATCATCCGAGAAGAAACCTTGTTCTTCTTTAGTAAGGAAAACATCATCCCCACTATCTGATCCAATCAAGTTTACATGTTATTCTTCCAACCTTTCCAACTCCCTGTCTTCCTCATATTGATCAACATAGTTATGTTGAAAGCGAGGTCTAATTTGTTGGTCACTTTCTTCTTTCTTATCTTGATTGTTATCTCTTCTATAATTCTGATTTCTATTTCTTTTTTGATTGTTTTGAAATGCAATCGGTTTTTGATTTTCTTGTGCTTTCTTAATTATGCTCATCTCTTTCATCATTTCTTCCAAAATTATCTCCATTTTTTAGCTTGAAGTAGAAGGAGGGGATTCCTCTTTAAAAGATACTCTCTTCTCAGCTTTCATTCTTGATCTCTTTTCTATTAGGTTGACTTCCACAGAAAGATCACCCCTTTTCATATCTTCAAGAGTTGCAAAATCTCTTTCTCTTAGTGAATAGGTCATATCAGAGTCAAATCCTTCAGGAAACTTGTTTAAGGCTGAGCCTTGTGGAGGTTTTATTTCTGGGGAAAGTGCATTATATACACTGCTAAATCTAGTACAATAGGCTTGTACACTTTCCCCAGGGTTCCTACGGAGATTTTTGTAATCAGCAAGGACTTGGAGAGGATTTTTCTTTACATCCCATTTGTTCAAGAATGTTTGATGGAAGCCTTGGAGATCATTAATAGTACGAGGGCCTAAACCTTTAAACCATTTTCTTACTTATCCCCCTAAGCTCTGAGCAAATAATCTAATCTTGAAAGAATCATCATCGATCTCATTTCTGTCAAAGTAGTCATCCATCCTATCCACACGTTGTGATGCAGTTACAACATTGTTAGCATCATATAATGGGATTTTGGACTGATAAACCTGTGGAAGATTGACTAATGTACAGGAAGGACTAAGGGAGCATACCATGCTACCATGATATGTGGTGGAGGTGGATTAAAAAGAGGTAGGTTGGCAAGAGGAGGTGTGGGTTGAAGTGGAGTGGTTTGAACAGTGGATGAAGGATGAACTGGAGTGGATGGAACTGTAGTGGATTGCTGAGCTGATCTTGGGTGAGAGACACCTAGGTTATGAAGGAAGTGTAAATTAGGAGGTGTTGTTTCTCTGCTGCCAGGATGTTCACTTGTCTTAGGAGATGAAAGTGAAGACTCAGAATCTAGTTGATCTAAATCACCAAATGACATAGTCCTAAAGGGATTAACTAAGTCAGCTTGTGATTTTTGTAGAGCTAAAATATTTTCAGGGACTGAATTAGCTCTTGGAGGTGATCTGAAAATAGTTGAAGATTTAATCTTAGGGGACTTCCTAAGGGTTCTTTCTAGGTTATCAACTATCTCAGGTGGATCAGGGTCAGGATGGGCTCTAGTGTGGATTTTTCTAGGAGCCACTATGCTGTGTTTTTAGACCCAAATAACAAGAAAAATTCAACCAAGTATGACAATCTTTGAGAGGTTAACTGATCTGTTTACACAAATTTTAATCCTACAGTCCTCTAACTAGATTTGAATGATATTATAAATGATAAGGGTTCTTACCAGTGGAGTCTTAAGGTCTGTTCAGGATTGTGGAGTCGCCAGGTGGAAGTTTAGAATGTTTTCTAAGAGGTACACTGTCCACCACAGTTTTTGTGAAATATCCCTTTACAAGGCTATTCTGAAACACAAAAAACTCTAACCAGAGATTGACTGGGAGGGCATTCACCAGATATTTCACCTCAAAAATAGGATGAGATTCGGAGGCTACGTGGCCCTTCCCAGACTCTGTCTAAGAGTATAAGGTAAAACACAACAAAAGATAAGTGATATATAAGAATGAGTGTTTTACTACAAAGTGGAAGTTTTTAGCTCGTGAGGAGGTAAAAAATGTTTTATGGTCCACTACCAATGTTTATTATGAAGCCAAACTTTGAAATGTTTTTGGGTTTTTCTGAGTTATTTTGGTCTTATAGGTTAAGAGAGTGTTCTAAGTCTGATTTTGCACTTAGCTAAGGTGTTCAAACAAACAGAGTTGCTCTTATGGCTTAGTAACTGGTTCCTTCAAGGTTTGGTAAGGCTATAGAGAATCCTAAGGGTTACTTAGTTTGTCACCGATTCAATTAAGTCCTATCATGATTGCCATTATGTTGGGCAGTGCTTGAAGAAAGTTACTTATGTTATACTGGACCTAAAAAGTTTAAAGAAAGGTTTTGAAACCTCTAATTCTCAGCATGTCCCACCATGATCGCCATTATGTTGGTGGCGATGAGGTGGCTAATAATCACTGGATATTCTTGGAACTAAGGGATTTCTAAGCCCTAAAGGGTACCTAGATTGTTGCTTAATAAAAAGTGTCCCACCGTGATCGCCATTATGTTGGTGTGAGTGGTGGGATAAGTCCAGAATGTGTTCTTTATCAAGTTAAGGGCCCAAAGAGCTTTAAGAGATGTTTTCAACTCGCCATATTACTCAGTAGGGTCCCACCATGATCACCATTATGTTGGTCTCCCTTGTTTTGATAGTTTGGAAAATCAAAAGACAAGGCAACATCAGAACCAATCTTTAGAGTTCCAGGATCTAGTCCTCCTGTTCTCAGAGAGGGATCTCTCAAATATTTGTTTGCAAAGGTTTATCTTGTGTGCTTTGATTATGGATTTTAGACTAGTTATTAAGTGCAAATGTTTGTTTTGTTGGATTGAGTTGATACAACAGAACACGAAAGGTCTAAGAAAGATAGACAGAAAGAGGAAATATTTGGTTCATTGGGCAATGGAGTCAAAATAAGGTCATGACAAACTCTTCAAGGGATATGGGATATCAAAGGGAAAATATAACTTGGCCACATGATCCTTTTGTTTTTGGAATGAGATGGACATTAATGATTTGGAAAGAGAAGTTTAATTCTCAACAAAGGGAAATTGAAAACATAACTTAACAATAAAGAGATATTTGATAGACAGGGCTAACCATAAATTCTACAAACATTCTTTAAGCAAATAATGACTTCAATGACAACTTTTAAAATGAAACCTAAGATTTGGGGAACTCCTTATTTCCTCAAATATTTTATTTTAAAGGACTTAGAAAACATAAAATATTCACTGATAATTGCAGTCATAGAAGAGGGAACACCTAAATAACATCTATGCTTACAACTATAAAGAACTTCAAAACAACTGGTCAAGCAATGGAAAAGGGCAAGATCAAAACCGACCTCTTTTATTAACTTAAGACAATGGTACTTCAAAGGGATACTTCAATAACAGCTTTCAAGTGATAGCAGACAAGCAGGGAGAACCATAAATCATGCTGAAACCAACTATTTGATCTATTAAGGAAATAAACAAGCATGAAGACTAAAGAGAGATATTAAAGACTCTAAAATACTTCAGCAGGAGAAAACATAAAACAATGAAGGGTGAACAGGTCTAAGGTGCTTCCAAGAGTCATTTCTTAGCCTAAAACTTTCAGCCTACTATAGTAAGAAATTATGAAACATAATGAAAACAGGGGAAAAAAATCAAACAGTTCAGAATACTTCACCAACAGCCAAGCTCATGGATCCAATGATAGAGCCTTCGTAGGAACAGACATGCAACAACATCATCAAGACATCCAAGACTTCAATTTGTTTTTCAACTTCAACAGACTTGTATATTTATTCAGAGAGTTTCAGTGTTACAACTTGTAATCAAACAACAACCAACACTCTCTCATCTTCTGCTGTGGTATATATAGAAGGATGTGGAGGTGAGATCTGATTAAAAGATCTCAATTACAATCAATACATAATTAAATGGCTCAGTAGCCCTCGAGGGGCTCAAATGAGGATATTTACATGCATATCCTCTGTATTAAATGTTTTACATAATGATTTCAAGCTTGGTAGGAGTTTTGTTGACCTTTGAGGCATTGTGTGGCATCGAAGTAACTCTGTAGATATTCTTTGCATTGAAGTTTCCGACATAAATAACTCTTCGGCTGTGCTGTGAGGCAGATATTTGATCCCGAGCAATAACTTCTATTCCTGATTGAATACTTTGAGGCACAGGTGGCGCTTTAGTCGCTGGAAGGAATCAATTTGCCTCTATTTGTGGCGGTGGAGAATTTCCTGTCGGTGAAACCCTTTGGATCTGTTTTGAATTCTGCTTTAACCCAGGGATTAGGTTTATAATGATATTTTTAGGCCATAATACTCATAAATAGTCCATTAATCCTTTGCTCTGATAATTTCCTGGTCTTCAGCACTGATACTCTTTCTCTGCGCTTAATCCATGTTTCTTTGCTATTGCGCAGGGTTGCACAGGGTCTGCAATGCATCAATGGTTCATGAAACATTGATAGAAGTGAAGTTTAAACCCGGTGGTTGATTTCCTTTGGTAAATCGAAAACCAGAGAGTCGTCACCCTCTTCTTTCGAATCTTCTTCGTTAATAGTGAAAACCTTCGAAAACCTGCAAAATACAAACAAAACGTTATAAAAACTTGCTTTTATGGGTCAATCTGCATCAGAAGGAAAGGAGGAAGTGAGGCCGTTGGATGGCATCATCCAACGGTTGGGGTTAGTCGGAGAAGGAAGAAGAGAGATTAAATCTGAGCCGTCGATCGCGCGTGATCGACGGCAGGGAGTGGAGGTTTGAAAGTCAAACGGGGGAATCGAGCGATGGATTTTGGACCGTCGATCTGCAGATTAGATCGACGGTGGAGACGCGACTGCTGCTTGTACAATGGCATTTTTATCGCGCAAGCACTTTGTTTAAACATTGGACATGTTAGCCTCCTATACCAATAGGTTTCATCTTTCATGATTGTCTTGATTGAACTATGGAATATGTTCAAACCTTCTTTCTTGAGCAAAGGTGTTCCATATTCTTAAAAAACCAAAAAATCAAAAAAATTAAAAAATGTAAAGAGGGTATACCCTAAAAGAAAGATCAAAGGGTAAAAAGAATAAAATGGTCAAAAAAGTGAAAGAAATGAACCCCAAACAAAAATAGACCAAGGAAAGTGTGCAAATCCAAATGCCACTACTATTTCATTTTTGTAAATAAGCAATTGTGTGCAGCTTGTCAAACTTTTGCCACAATTTATGAAGGGTCAAACTGTTTAAACTTGACTTATTCATATTTCAATTCCATGTTATAGAATAGAGAATAAATATCTCACCAAACAGTTTAATCTTGGCAGATAAGTAGATAGGTAGAGTTAATAAAAGGTGCTCAACAGTTTAATCTGAGCCCTTGGATGTAATAAGGGTAGAATTAGATAGATTGGTCATGTAAAAAGAAAAAGGTTGATAAGGGTTTGCAAGTCCAAATGCACCCTAATAAAGAAGAGAAAATGGTAGTGTCAAGTAGATAGGGTAGGTAGATGGTGTTGCAAAGTTTTATGTGATGAATGATGGTGCTAATTATGTTTGATCTTTTACCTTCATCACAAGTACTGAAGAAAGAAATGCACTGGAAAATTCCAAGAAAGCAAAGTCAAAATCATTAACTTCCCACATCACTTTTTCCCTAAAAAGTTTTACTAATTTTCTCAAAGTGCAAAGGTATTTGAAGATTAAAGGGGCTCAAGGCATTTCCTTGACTTTTGGAGGGACCGGACCCTCGGCCTGATGATCAAAAAAAAAAAAAAGACCTAAGTACTTGAGATTATTTGTTATTACAATCATTCACTTTAACCTTTTCCTAAGTAAAATCCTATTTACTTAGGAAAATCATGTAAAGTTCCACAATAATCCTCAAAAATCACTTACTATTCTATGCGTTGAAGTGTTGAAATTAAGATAATGTGATTTACTTCAGAAATCTTCACTTTCTTAGATGTGCAAAGTATTTTGAGTTGTCCTTGTCCCTTTGTCATATTAACATTTAACTCTATTTACTAAATCCCTAGTGAAAATGCCTTATCCTAAGTATATAACTCATTTTACATAAATATCCAAAAAAGCCCATCTTATTATAAAGTTTAACCAAAGTATTTATTTCCCAATTAATCATTAAAAACCCACATTATGTGCCCTTGGGTTAAATATATCATTATATAATAGTCCCGCCTCTTATGGTAATTGAATTGATTTAATTTATTACCATATAATAAGAAATATCAAAAAAACATTTAAACATATAATTTTATATGTTTAAAAGAAAAATGAATAATGCCAAAGTTTTAATTTAAACTAAAAACTTCGAAAAAACCCCCATGCCCTCGTGGCCCATCCACTTGGCATTTTAAAAAATCCCACCCGACACTTTAACCATAATCAAAACCCTGCCGCAACCCCAATTTTCATTAGACCATGGGATTAATTAATTATCAGAATTAATTGATAACCACTCCCTCCGCCTATCAAAAGCCTCCCGGGATGATTAATTAAACAATAATCATTTCAAAAACCCGACGGGCCCGCACATTAAACCCCTGCTTACTCCACGTCCCTTCCACCGTCCGATCTCCCGCTACGAGATCTACGGCTAACATTCATTCCGCTAGCCATCCAATACCCGAACGATAACCCGCGGGGGCACGGTGGTTTTGAAACCGTCCCCCGTCCACGTGTCACTCCCCCAATGGAATCGCTGCCCTTGCATTTAAAACCACCATCGCCCATAAGCGGTGCGGGAATTACCGCTTACCGCTCGACCCCTGCCACATGTCATCCCGTACCTCGAGTGACGTCATTCCTCGATAAAATAAAAACCCCTTTTTGACTTTGGAAATAAAACAAATTTCGTGTTTTTTATGTCATTTTCATTATTTGAAAGCGACTGCGCCTTCCGCTGCGAAATTCAAATTTTCACTGAAAATTGCTGTTCTATCCAATTCCGTTCGAGAATTCGCCGGACCAGTATTCAAGCATCTTCTTGCCACCAATTGATACCTGTTAAATTCCAGTTTGCCTCCGAAAACAGGTATTTATTCTATTTGCGCTCCGAACTTCAAAAGAAACTTTGTGTTCCTTGTTTTTCCGCTGAATCAGTGTTGAAATCTTATTCCTAAGATCATTCCCTGAGTTTTAAAACTGTGAATTGTTCCCCCGAAACTGCAATTGTGCCAATTTCCCTCATTAAAACTGAAATCGCGCTCGGTCTGTGAAGAAAACCCAGAAACTTCCATTTTGAATACACAAGAACCAAAATGGAAGCTCCGGCAGCCCTGAATGTAACCCCATTGAACGCCCCTCATAGATACCTGGATTTCATTAACAAATTGTTTGATTTTAGCAGGTTACCATCAGAATATGGATTTGGACCAACAATTTCAATACTAGTTGACAAAATTGTTTACTCCAAATTCTCAGATTTTAATTCAATATCTTCATTCAAAAAACAGTTTGTATACAAAGTCAGAGAGAGATTAGAATGATGAAATGTGCACAGTGAATGGTAAAAGTGAAATGAGAAATTACAGGGATAGGAAAAGCATAACAGCTAAAGAGTATCAGTGGTTAAAGTGTATCAGGTAAAAGTCAGTGAAAGTTAAAATGAAGTTACAGAGCAGTCAAAGGTAAACAGTAAAAGTAAATACAGAAGGCAGTAAAATGGTAAAAATAGATGAGAATACTTTCACCAATAGTGATTTTTTTCTAAAGTGAAAGTAAAACAATCAAAAGAGCAAGAAAGTAAAAAGATGAAAAAACATAACAAGAAGGAACATTTTTGCAGAAATTGCATATTTTAGTCATAGTTTTGCAGAAACTATTGTGATCAATCCAAGATGAATTTTACAAAACTGAAGGAGGTTTATGTTCTTAAGAGGGACATCTACAAAAACCTCTCTCACTTTTCTAACATCCATTATGGTTTTGGAAATATTAAACAATGTTGGAAAGCACTTTTTGCAGAAAAATCCTGTTAATTCATCATTTTGCAGAGAATATTGTGGCCAATTAGAAATACATTTTACAAAACTGAAGGAGGTTTTTGTTCCTAAGAGACCCATATACAAAAACCTATCTCATTTTTTCCACAGTGATTTCAGGCTGAGAGATACATGCACATCTTTAGAGGCTATTTTTCAGACTCTGTAAAACTCTGTTTTACACATCTTTTTGCAGAGCCTATTGTGCACAGCTGGAGAGGAATTTTAGGAAAGTGAAAGAGGTTTATCTCACCAACATATTTATCTACAATAACCTCTTTCACTTTTTACATATATATTACGGATTGAGAAATATAAAGGTATCATTGGACCCCAAATTTGCAGAATTGTTGGAGCAGAATTGCACAAAGAAAGGAAGCAGTTAGTGACTTGGATGCCTCATCATCAACTAAGAGTTGGATCAAATTCGAATTCTTCTCTTTGTCATCACCTATCCATACAAAATAGTGTCAAATAGATGCATTAGTTTGAGTGTCCTTTAATTAAGTTCTATTTATGTAAATAGTTGGAGAGATTTGTGAACCAATTTTGATATTTGTTTCAAGATATTTCAGTTTAGAATTTGTATAAATAAACCCTCAAAGAGAGTGTTGAGGGTGGATTCTATTACTCTGCTGTAACATTGAGATTTTCGGAATAAAATTTTGGAGAAATTTTTCGTGGCTTACTGGATGACGATTTAAAGCACTGGACTTGTTGCAGGATTCATGTGTTGGACTACAGTTCAATAAGTCTTTCTACCCTCTGTCTGAAGTTTTATATTAGTTTATAATATCATCATATCCATTTCTGAATAATTTACATAAAGGATTGAATCAGAATTTGCTTAATTGTACTCTGATTTCAAATGTGATTGTTCTTAATGTTTTCCTCTAAATTAGTTATAAGCATGAATTCTTAAATGCTCTTGCTTTGCTAATTTAAACATTGTTGATTACTATAATAAAGAATTATTCATTGCTCTTTGTTTGTAGTCATCTCATTTCTTTCTTTGAACATGGTGAAAGATTCTTAGCTGCCTTTCATCCCTTCAAGATCATCCCATCCACTTTAAATTTTAAGGATTGTTCTCTGTCTAGCTACCTTGCCCTGTAAAGCCATCTTGAGTGTAGAATAGAAATCCAGTAAAGCCATCCTTTGACTCCATAGCCCAATGGACTGAAAACATTCAACCTTGCCCTTAGTTTGTGGATTCCACCATTTTCCAAAACAAACTCTTGAATCTATAACTAGCCTAAAACCTTCTAAGAACAAAGATAAATTATAAAGAGAGAGCCCTCTCTGGATGCAGATTGGCTAGATTCTGCATCTAAAAGGTTGGTTTGTGGTTACCTCGGGTATACTTTCCTCTTACACAACTTCTAGGAAAACCTGAGTGATAACATAGTGGCGACCATACTGGGGACCTGAATCATTTTTATTTGTTATTATTATTCAATTATAATCTATAGACAGAGTCTGAAGATCAGCCAGGAAGCCTTTGAAATTGCTTTTTCTCTGCAAATGCAAAAGTAAATAAAAGCTGCTTCAGTCTATCTCTGATTTAGCTTATATACTGAACCTTAGTTTCAAAAATTTTCAATCAGATTCTCTAGTTTAACAGATCTTTGAGAAAATTTTAATCATACATCATTATTTCTTGAAGAATTTGTAGAAGTTGTATTTATTTTTTTTCTCAATTAAAATCAAAAATCCAAAACACATAGTCTAGGAAAACTGGCTTCAGAAAGGATTCGACATACTAGGTCAAACCCTGACCCCAATCCACCACCAATATTTGAAAATCCAAATCTGATTCCCAGGATTCTTAGAAGACAAGGAAGTCAAGAAAGTTCTGAAATAGGAAGTCAGGAGAGTACAGGAAGTTCTAGACTACTTTCTAGATCTGCATCTTGTCCTGTGAAAATTATATATATTGATGACATTCCTTTCGATGCACGATTTGAAACATCTTTGTTTGTGAATTTTTCTGAAACTGAATTATCTAGATTAGTTCCAGATCCATTGTTCTTTGAAGATTTGCAATACAGATTTGTTTCACATCATCTTGACAGAGAATTGCATAACTCTATTCAGTCTAATCAAACCTTTGAAGAAAGTTCAAACATCTCTGTAATTACTGAAGCTTCTGCAAGTTCAGTTGTTTTTTCCCAAGCTTTTCAAACACCTGTTGCACCCCCTACTCCTCCATCTCCTCCTACTAGACCATCTTCTCCTCCTGCTAGACCATCTACTCCTGTTATCCCACTTTATCTTCCAATGGCTAATCGATATGCCCCTTTACAGTTACCAGCCAACCCTCCAGCTTTACCTCAGGACTACCAGAGTAAGATCACACCTTTTGAAGGATCAGGTACTTACACAGCTCAACAACACACCAAAAGGATGACAGATTACTTTGAGTTTTATGAGATTGATACCGATAATATCCGTATGAGAATTTTCGTACAGAGTCTTACTGGAGAAGTTAGAACTTGGTTTAGGGCTCTTACCCCGAACAGTATTGCTGATTTAGAAGCTTTGTATAGGGAATTTCTGAACAGATGGGAGAAAAAGAAGGATCCTCTTCAGATCCTTTCAGAATTTGAAAAATTAAGAAGAAGACCAAACGAAACCGTACAAGATTACATCATAAGATTCAATGAATCATATAATGCAGTTCCTCAAAACCTAAGACCCCCACCCAACAACGTGTTGGTTAAATTTCCAGATGGTTTTGACACCGATATAGCTTATTCCCTTAGGGAAAGAGCTCCTCAAACACTAGAGGAAATGCAAAGCATAGTGGTGAGTGTAGAAGCAAATCTGATAGAAAAACGAGCCAGAGCTAGGGCAGAGAGAAGAATGCCTATGAATGAAGAACCTTCAGCTTTCGAAAAGAAGCTGGATGTAATCATTAAAGGTATGGAAAGATTAGGAGACAGAGTGGAAACCATTGAAAGAAAGTCTTCTACTGACAATCAGAATGTTGCAAGAAACCCGAACTTTAGGAGGAATCTGAATCAAAATAGTGGAAAGAATGTTCCTGATCAGAACATTAGGCCACCCTTCCAAGAAAATTTTGTTGAAGGCTCAACTTCTGAAGAACCTACAGAAGATGTAGAAATAAACAATGTAACAGATGACAAAAATGAACCAGAGGTCTTCCTATCCCAGGATGATCAAGAGAATCACGTCCTTGAAACATTCCAAACTCATTCAGGTGAGACTTTTGATTTCAAGGAAGGCTATGACACAGCAATTTATGAGGTTCATAAACAATACAACTTGAGAAGTAGACGGATTGATGTACCAGAGAACAGAAAACAAAAAACCACAAAACAAAATGTCAAAGGTAAACAAAACATTCCCCCTGTACAAAACAGTCCCCAAGTACAAATTTTGTCTAGAATAACTCCCAATCCTTCAAATCCAATAATTGAAGATGTCTCTGACAACCAACCAATCAATAAACAACAATCTACTACATTTCCTCCTGTGGAAAATGCAGAAGAGACAGTAGAAGTTAGTTCAGGTACCTCTTCAAAACAGAACTTTATTCATGAAAAAGAGAAAAACACTGAAGACCCAAAAAACAGAGAAAACCCAACTGTGCAAAACACTAAAACTCAAACAGAAAAACCTTTTAATCTAGAGGCTGAAATAGGCAAACTCAAGATAGCTGTTCCTTTATCAGAATTGGCTAAACATGATGTCTATAGGAGTCAGATTACCAAGTCCCTAAACATTAACATTACTGGATTGGATGATTCAGTAAACATTCTTGATGATCAACCCAAACTTCTTTTTGGCCCCGAGGTTAATGGTAAACCAGAAAGTGGAGGAACTCCTCCATTTTATGTAAGCCTGAATGTTCATGACAAGATACTCCATAATGCAATGCTAGATTCTGGAGCATCTCACAATTTTATGCCAAAAGCAGTAATGGAAAGATTAAATCTAGATATTACCAGACCGTACAAATATTTGTTTTCATTTGATTCTAGTCAGGTAAAATGTTTAGGTTTGATTAAAGATCTGTGTGTTACTTTGGTACAATACCCTGCTAAGTCTGTTTTAATGGACATAGTAGTTGCTAATATTCCACCTAAATATGGTATGTTATTGTCTAGATCTTGGGGTGCTAAACTTGGAGGATCTATTCAACTAGACATGTCATATGCAACTATTTCAGTATTTGGTCAGCCTAAAAGATTATATAGAGAAACCTTGATGAAGTACTTAGTGAGTAGCCATGAGAAGCCCGAAAACTTCCCTGTTTACTCTGTACATTCTGATATGGATTCTTTTATTTTATACAATGCTGAGTTAGATCTCCCTACTGAAATAGAAGCTCCAGAATTGGAAATCATAAACAAAACCACTGTTAAAATTGAAGAAATCTCTGAAAACAAAGAAACAACAGATGATCAAGAAATACCTGAAGAAACTAAACAACTAGCTCCTGTCAAGAAACACTTTAAAACAATCGATGAAGATTATGAACATGAAATTATATGGCATTTAGAGTTTGATGGCTCAGTAAACAGACTAGGGGCAGGAGCTGGGATTTGGTTACATAATGTTGAGAACAATTATGCAGAGGGTCATGCTTATAGGTTGAATTTCAAATGCACTAACAACATGGCAGAATATGAAGCTCTTTTATTAGGGCTTAAACATGTCAAGAAGTTAGGGGGTATTAGGGTATCAATCATAGGAGACTCCGAACTAATCATCCAACAGATTAAAGGAGAATGTTCAACAAAAGACATGAGACTGAAACAATACCGAGAGACAGTTGTAGAGATTCTCAACACATTTTTACAAGCCCAACTTGCCAAGATTCCGAGGAAACAAAATTTGCATGCTCACAGTTTAGCAATGTTTGCTAGTACATGCAAGTTACCTTTTGATCCTAATCATCAGTTTTCAGCTGAGATTAGACACAGGCCTGCAATACCAGACAATATTTTGAATTGGCAAGTATTTGTGAATAACAATCAAATCAATAATTTTTTGACACTTCAGAATGAGTTTTCTAACTGTAATATAGATGAAGACATAACTATTGATGAATTTGATCAAGAAAAAGAACAAAAAATAGAAATATCAAGAGAAAATGCAATTCCTATGCTGCATCCAACCACATTCACTGAAAAAGACATGCAAAATTTGAAACACATGGAATCTGATGAGATCATAGATGATGAAACAGAAATCATCAATTTAAAAGATAATCAATTACCCAAAGGATTAACACCTTTGGAAGATCTGTTTGACTCAAATGATATTCCATTCAGACCTAAAATGGAACCTGTTAAGGCCGATATGGAAGAATGCAACTTAGGAACCCCAGAACATCCCAAAATAGTTAAGTTGTCCAAATCTCTTCCAAAAGATCAAAAGGTTAAATATGTTGAACTATTAAAAGAATTCCAGGATGTTTTTGCCTGGAGTTATGAAGACCTCAAATCTTATGATACATCCATCATTCAACACACTATACCTTTAAAACCAGACCAGAAACCTTTTAAACAAAAGCTTAGGAGAATAAATCCTGTTTTACTACCCACAATTGAAAAGGAAATCAAAAGGATGTTTGAAGCAGGGATTATAGCTCCTATAAGATTCTCAGAATGGGTTTCTAACCTGGTACCAACAAGAAAGAAGACAGGAGAAATTAGATTGTGTGTCGACTTAAGAAATTTGAATAAAGTTTCTTTAAAAGACAACTATCCTCTGCCGAAAATGGACCACATTCTGCAAAGGGTTGTAGGATCTTCGAGAATATCACTACTGGATGGATTTTCAGGGTACAACCAGATTCTGGTTCATCCTGATGATCAGGATAAAACAACATTCACTACACCATGGGGTACGTTTAAATATGTCAAAATGCCATTTGGGCTCAAGAATGTAGGAGCTACATTTCAAAGAGCAATGGATATTGCTTTTGCTAAAGAGATACATGATTTTCTGGTTATTTACCTAGATGATTTAATGGTTTTCTCTAAAACAGATCAAGAACATTTAGATCACTTAAGGCAAGTATTTATAAAGTGCAGAAAATATGGAATTTCTTTAAACCCTAAGAAGTCATTGTTTGGTTTGGAAGAAGGAAAGCTCTTAGGACACATTATTTCTAAAGATGGCATTAGGATTGATCCAGAAATAATTCAAGCAATTTTGCAAATACCCCACCCCAGAAACATAAAAGAGTTGCAAGCATTCATAGGAAAAATTAATTTCTTGAGAAGATTTATTTCTAGTCTAGTAGAGTTACTTAGATTACTAACTAACATGTTGAGGAAAGATTCAAGCATTGACTGGACTGTAGAAGCCAAACAATCATTCGAGGAAATTAAAATGGCTTTAACAAGGACACCAGTTCTGACCAGTCCTAAATTTGATAGAGACTTTATTATTTTTTCATTTGCTTCTGAACATACTGTTGCAGCTGTTTTACTTCAAAAAGATGACCAAGGGTGTGAAAAGCCAATAGCATTTTTTAGTAAAGCACTGAGGGATGCATCTCTAAAATACAATATTATGGAAAAACAAGCTTTTGCATTGGTAAAAGCAATCAAAGATTTCAGAGTCTACATATTATATTCTCATGTGATAGCCTATGTGCCTAATGCAGTAGTTAAAGATATTTTGACTCGAGATGGCATTGAAGGTAAACGAGGTAAGTGGATAGCTACCATTTTAGAATATGATATTGAGATTAAGCCAACAAAACTGATAAAAGGCCAAGGTTTAGCACAACTCATGACAGAAACCAATTTCCAAGCCTTAGACATCAATGAACTGGATAACGAACAGGAGATGGCGACTCCTCAGATCAGTCAAGCTTTCTTAGATTCACCCTGGTACACTGATATAATTCATGTTTTATTAAACCTGCAAGCTCCTCCAGGGTTTTCCAGAACCAAAAGAAGATTTTTAAAAATGACATCTTTGAAATATTGTATTTTAGATAGCACTCTATTTTGGAAAAATCATGAAGGAATCTTGTTGAATTGTCTCTTAAAAGATGAAGCTGATAAAGTTCTTAATGAATTTCATGCAGGGGATTGTGGAGGACATCTTTACTGGAAATCCACTGCAGACAAAATTTTAAGGGCTGGTTTTTACTGGCCAACATTATTTTCTGATGTTAAGAAATTTGTAACAAGTTGTCACAAGTGTCAGATATTTGAGGGTAAAAGAAAGTTGTTACCATTGCCTTTAAAACCAGTTTCCACAGAAAGACCTTTTCAACAATGGGGTTTAGATTTTATTGGAGAAATTCATCCCCCTTCTTCAGGGCAACACAGATGGATTTTAACTGCCACAGACTACTTCACCAAATGGATTGAAGCCATCCCATGTAGACAGTCCAATGATTCTGTAATCATAGGGTTTTTAGAAAGAAACATACTTTCAAGATTTGGATGTCCAGAAAAGATTATAACAGATAATGCTGCTGCATTTAAATCAAAGAAAATGATTAGTTTCTACCATAAATATCATATTACTTTAGGCCATTCAACAGCCTATTACCCTCAGGGTAATGGACTAGCAGAATCCTCCAATAAAAGCTTGATTAATATCATTAAGAAATTGTTGGAGGAAAATAAAAAGAACTGGCACAAGAAACTGA